>OZ024810.1:2343364-2825303 GCA_964017045.1 Omphiscola glabra | reverse complement strand
CTAAGTCCGCCCCTGTATGTCACATAACTGGACTTTGTATAGCTACGGCCTCAGCAAGTCTAAGTCCGCCCCTGTATGTCACATAACTGGACTTTGTATAGCTACGGCCTCAGCAAGTCTAAGTCCGCCCCTGTATGTCACATAACTGGACTTTGTATAGCTACGGCCTCAGCAAGTCTAAGTCCGCCCCTGTATGTCACATAACTGGACTTTGTATAGCTACGGCCTCAGCAAGTCTAAGTCCGCCCCTGTATGTCACATAACTGGACTTTGTATAGCTACGGCCTCAGCAAGTCTAAGTCCGCCCCTGTATGTCACATAACTGGACTTTGTATAGCTACGGCCTCAGCAAGTCTAAGTCCGCCCCTGTATGTCACATAACTGGACTTTGTATAGCTACGGCCTCAGCAAGTCTAAGTCCGCCCCTGTATGTCACATAACTGGACTTTGTATAGCTACGGCCTCAGCAAGTCTAAGTCCGCCCCTGTATGTCACATAACTGGACTTTGTATAGCTACGGCCTCAGCAAGTCTAAGTCCGCCCCTGTATGTCACATAACTGGACTTTGTATAGCTACGGCCTCAGCAAGTCTAAGTCCGCCCCTGTATGTCACATAACTGGACTTTGTATAGCTACGGCCTCAGCAAGTCTAAGTCCGCCCCTGTATGTCACATAACTGGACTTTGTATAGCTACGGCCTCAGCAAGTCTAAGTCCGCCCCTGTATGTCACATAACTGGACTTTGTATAGCTACGGCCTCAGCAAGTCTAAGTCCGCCCCTGTATGTCACATAACTGGACTTTGTATAGCTACGGCCTCAGCAAGTCTAAGTCCGCCCCTGTATGTCACATAACTGGACTTTGTATAGCTACGGCCTCAGCAAGTCTAAGTCCGCCCCTGTATGTCACATAACTGGACTTTGTATAGCTACGGCCTCAGCAAGTCTAAGTCCGCCCCTGTATGTCACATAACTGGACTTTGTATAGCTACGGCCTCAGCAAGTCTAAGTCCGCCCCTGTATGTCACATAACTGGACTTTGTATAGCTACGGCCTCAGCAAGTCTAAGTCCGCCCCTGTATGTCACATAACTGGACTTTGTATAGCTACGGCCTCAGCAAGTCTAAGTCCGCCCCTGTATGTCACATAACTGGACTTTGTATAGCTACGGCCTCAGCAAGTCTAAGTCCGCCCCTGTATGTCACATAACTGGACTTTGTATAGCTACGGCCTCAGCAAGTCTAAGTCCGCCCCTGTATGTCACATAACTGGACTTTGTATAGCTACGGCCTCAGCAAGTCTAAGTCCGCCCCTGTATGTCACATAACTGGACTTTGTATAGCTACGGCCTCAGCAAGTCTAAGTCCGCCCCTGTATGTCACATAACTGGACTTTGTATAGCTACGGCCTCAGCAAGTCTAAGTCCGCCCCTGTATGTCACATAACTGGACTTTGTATAGCTACGGCCTCAGCAAGTCTAAGTCCGCCCCTGTATGTCACATAACTGGACTTTGTATAGCTACGGCCTCAGCAAGTCTAAGTCCGCCCCTGTATGTCACATAACTGGACTTTGTATAGCTACGGCCTCAGCAAGTCTAAGTCCGCCCCTGTATGTCACATAACTGGACTTTGTATAGCTACGGCCTCAGCAAGTCTAAGTCCGCCCCTGTATGTCACATAACTGGACTTTGTATAGCTACGGCCTCAGCAAGTCTAAGTCCGCCCCTGTATGTCACATAACTGGACTTTGTATAGCTACGGCCTCAGCAAGTCTAAGTCCGCCCCTGTATGTCACATAACTGGACTTTGTATAGCTACGGCCTCAGCAAGTCTAAGTCCGCCCCTGTATGTCACATAACTGGACTTTGTATAGCTACGGCCTCAGCAAGTCTAAGTCCGCCCCTGTATGTCACATAACTGGACTTTGTATAGCTACGGCCTCAGCAAGTCTAAGTCCGCCCCTGTATGTCACATAACTGGACTTTGTATAGCTACGGCCTCAGCAAGTCTAAGTCCGCCCCTGTATGTCACATAACTGGACTTTGTATAGCTACGGCCTCAGCAAGTCTAAGTCCGCCCCTGTATGTCACATAACTGGACTTTGTATAGCTACGGCCTCAGCAAGTCTAAGTCCGCCCCTGTATGTCACATAACTGGACTTTGTATAGCTACGGCCTCAGCAAGTCTAAGTCCGCCCCTGTATGTCACATAACTGGACTTTGTATAGCTACGGCCTCAGCAAGTCTAAGTCCGCCCCTGTATGTCACATAACTGGACTTTGTATAGCTACGGCCTCAGCAAGTCTAAGTCCGCCCCTGTATGTCACATAACTGGACTTTGTATAGCTACGGCCTCAGCAAGTCTAAGTCCGCCCCTGTATGTCACATAACTGGACTTTGTATAGCTACGGCCTCAGCAAGTCTAAGTCCGCCCCTGTATGTCACATAACTGGACTTTGTATAGCTACGGCCTCAGCAAGTCTAAGTCCGCCCCCTGTATGTCACATAACTGGACTTTGTATAGCTACGGCCTCAGCAAGTCTAAGTCCGCCCCTGTATGTCACATAACTGGACTTTGTATAGCTACGGCCTCAGCAAGTCTAAGTCCGCCCCTGTATGTCACATAACTGGACTTTGTATAGCTACGGCCTCAGCAAGTCTAAGTCCGCCCCTGTATGTCACATAACTGGACTTTGTATAGCTACGGCCTCAGCAAGTCTAAGTCCGCCCCTGTATGTCACATAACTGGACTTTGTATAGCTACGGCCTCAGCATAGTCTAAGTTCCCCCTGTATGTCACATAACTGGACTTTGTATAGCTACGGCCTCAGCAAGTCTAAGTCCGCCCCTGTATGTCACATAACTGGACTTTGTATAGCTACGGCCTCAGCAAGTCTAAGTCCGCCCCTGTATGTCACATAACTGGACTTTGTATAGCTACGGCCTCAGCAAGTCTAAGTCCGCCCCTGTATGTCACATAACTGGACTTTGTATAGCTACGGCCTCAGCAAGTCTAAGTCCGCCCCTGTATGTCACATAACTGGACTTTGTATAGCTACGGCCTCAGCAAGTCTAAGTCCGCCCCTGTATGTCACATAACTGGACTTTGTATAGCTACGGCCTCAGCAAGTCTAAGTCCGCCCCTGTATGTCACATAACTGGACTTTGTATAGCTACGGCCTCAGCAAGTCTAAGTCCGCCCCTGTATGTCACATAACTGGACTTTGTATAGCTACGGCCTCAGCAAGTCTAAGTCCGCCCCTGTATGTCACATAACTGGACTTTGTATAGCTACGGCCTCAGCAAGTCTAAGTCCGCCCCTGTATGTCACATAACTGGACTTTGTATAGCTACGGCCTCAGCAAGTCTAAGTCCGCCCCTGTATGTCACATAACTGGACTTTGTATAGCTACGGCCTCAGCAAGTCTAAGTCCGCCCCTGTATGTCACATAACTGGACTTTGTATAGCTACGGCCTCAGCAAGTCTAAGTCCGCCCCTGTATGTCACATAACTGGACTTTGTATAGCTACGGCCTCAGCAAGTCTAAGTCCGCCCCTGTATGTCACATAACTGGACTTTGTATAGCTACGGCCTCAGCAAGTCTAAGTCCGCCCCTGTATGTCACATAACTGGACTTTGTATAGCTACGGCCTCAGCAAGTCTAAGTCCGCCCCTGTATGTCACATAACTGGACTTTGTATAGCTACGGCCTCAGCAAGTCTAAGTCCGCCCCTGTATGTCACATAACTGGACTTTGTATAGCTACGGCCTCAGCAAGTCTAAGTCCGCCCCTGTATGTCACATAACTGGACTTTGTATAGCTACGGCCTCAGCAAGTCTAAGTCCGCCCCTGTATGTCACATAACTGGACTTTGTATAGCTACGGCCTCAGCAAGTCTAAGTCCGCCCCTGTATGTCACATAACTGGACTTTGTATAGCTACGGCCTCAGCAAGTCTAAGTCCGCCCCTGTATGTCACATAACTGGACTTTGTATAGCTACGGCCTCAGCAAGTCTAAGTCCGCCCCTGTATGTCACATAACTGGACTTTGTATAGCTACGGCCTCAGCAAGTCTAAGTCCGCCCCTGTATGTCACATAACTGGACTTTGTATAGCTACGGCCTCAGCAAGTCTAAGTCCGCCCCTGTATGTCACATAACTGGACTTTGTATAGCTACGGCCTCAGCAAGTCTAAGTCCGCCCTGTATGTCACATAACTGGACTTTGTATAGCTACGGCCTCAGCAAGTCTAAGTCCGCCCCTGTATGTCACATAACTGGACTTTGTATAGCTACGGCCTCAGCAAGTCTAAGTCCGCCCCTGTATGTCACATAACTGGACTTTGTATAGCTACGGCCTCAGCAAGTCTAAGTCCGCCCCTGTATGTCACATAACTGGACTTTGTATAGCTACGGCCTCAGCAAGTCTAAGTCCGCCCCTGTATGTCACATAACTGGACTTTGTATAGCTACGGCCTCAGCAAGTCTAAGTCCGCCCCTGTATGTCACATAACTGGACTTTGTATAGCTACGGCCTCAGCAAGTCTAAGTCCGCCCCTGTATGTCACATAACTGGACTTTGTATAGCTACGGCCTCAGCAAGTCTAAGTCCGCCCCTGTATGTCACATAACTGGACTTTGTATAGCTACGGCCTCAGCAAGTCTAAGTCCGCCCCTGTATGTCACATAACTGGACTTTGTATAGCTACGGCCTCAGCAAGTCTAAGTCCGCCCCTGTATGTCACATAACTGGACTTTGTATAGCTACGGCCTCAGCAAGTCTAAGTCCGCCCCTGTATGTCACATAACTGGACTTTGTATAGCTACGGCCTCAGCAAGTCTAAGTCCGCCCCTGTATGTCACATAACTGGACTTTGTATAGCTACGGCCTCAGCAAGTCTAAGTCCGCCCCTGTATGTCACATAACTGGACTTTGTATAGCTACGGCCTCAGCAAGTCTAAGTCCGCCCCTGTATGTCACATAACTGGACTTTGTATAGCTACGGCCTCAGCAAGTCTAAGTCCGCCCCTGTATGTCACATAACTGGACTTTGTATAGCTACGGCCTCAGCAAGTCTAAGTCCGCCCCTGTATGTCACATAACTGGACTTTGTATAGCTACGGCCTCAGCAAGTCTAAGTCCGCCCCTGTATGTCACATAACTGGACTTTGTATAGCTACGGCCTCAGCAAGTCTAAGTCCGCCCCTGTATGTCACATAACTGGACTTTGTATAGCTACGGCCTCAGCAAGTCTAAGTCCGCCCCTGTATGTCACATAACTGGACTTTGTATAGCTACGGCCTCAGCAAGTCTAAGTCCGCCCCTGTATGTCACATAACTGGACTTTGTATAGCTACGGCCTCAGCAAGTCTAAGTCCGCCCCTGTATGTCACATAACTGGACTTTGTATAGCTACGGCCTCAGCAAGTCTAAGTCCGCCCCTGTATGTCACATAACTGGACTTTGTATAGCTACGGCCTCAGCAAGTCTAAGTCCGCCCCTGTATGTCACATAACTGGACTTTGTATAGCTACGGCCTCAGCAAGTCTAAGTCCGCCCCTGTATGTCACATAACTGGACTTTGTATAGCTACGGCCTCAGCAAGTCTAAGTCCGCCCCTGTATGTCACATAACTGGACTTTGTATAGCTACGGCCTCAGCAAGTCTAAGTCCGCCCCTGTATGTCACATAACTGGACTTTGTATAGCTACGGCCTCAGCAAGTCTAAGTCCGCCCCTGTATGTCACATAACTGGACTTTGTATAGCTACGGCCTCAGCAAGTCTAAGTCCGCCCCTGTATGTCACATAACTGGACTTTGTATAGCTACGGCCTCAGCAAGTCTAAGTCCGCCCCTGTATGTCACATAACTGGACTTTGTATAGCTACGGCCTCAGCAAGTCTAAGTCCGCCCCTGTATGTCACATAACTGGACTTTGTATAGCTACGGCCTCAGCAAGTCTAAGTCCGCCCCTGTATGTCACATAACTGGACTTTGTATAGCTACGGCCTCAGCAAGTCTAAGTCCGCCCCTGTATGTCACATAACTGGACTTTGTATAGCTACGGCCTCAGCAAGTCTAAGTCCGCCCCTGTATGTCACATAACTGGACTTTGTATAGCTACGGCCTCAGCAAGTCTAAGTCCGCCCCTGTATGTCACATAACTGGACTTTGTATAGCTACGGCCTCAGCAAGTCTAAGTCCGCCCCTGTATGTCACATAACTGGACTTTGTATAGCTACGGCCTCAGCAAGTCTAAGTCCGCCCCTGTATGTCACATAACTGGACTTTGTATAGCTACGGCCTCAGCAAGTCTAAGTCCGCCCCTGTATGTCACATAACTGGACTTTGTATAGCTACGGCCTCAGCAAGTCTAAGTCCGCCCCTGTACTGTCACTGGACTTTGTATAGCTACGGCCTCAGCAAGTCTAAGTCCGCCCCTGTATGTCACATAACTGGACTTTGTATAGCTACGGCCTCAGCAAGTCTAAGTCCGCCCCTGTATGTCACATAACTGGACTTTGTATAGCTACGGCCTCAGCAAGTCTAAGTCCGCCCCTGTATGTCACATAACTGGACTTTGTATAGCTACGGCCTCAGCAAGTCTAAGTCCGCCCCTGTATGTCACATAACTGGACTTTGTATAGCTACGGCCTCAGCAAGTCTAAGTCCGCCCCTGTATGTCACATAACTGGACTTTGTATAGCTACGGCCTCAGCAAGTCTAAGTCCGCCCCTGTATGTCACATAACTGGACTTTGTATAGCTACGGCCTCAGCAAGTCTAAGTCCGCCCCTGTATGTCACATAACTGGACTTTGTATAGCTACGGCCTCAGCAAGTCTAAGTCCGCCCCTGTATGTCACATAACTGGACTTTGTATAGCTACGGCCTCAGCAAGTCTAAGTCCGCCCCTGTATGTCACATAACTGGACTTTGTATAGCTACGGCCTCAGCAAGTCTAAGTCCGCCCCTGTATGTCACATAACTGGACTTTGTATAGCTACGGCCTCAGCAAGTCTAAGTCCGCCCCTGTATGTCACATAACTGGACTTTGTATAGCTACGGCCTCAGCAAGTCTAAGTCCGCCCCTGTATGTCACATAACTGGACTTTGTATAGCTACGGCCTCAGCAAGTCTAAGTCCGCCCCTGTATGTCACATAACTGGACTTTGTATAGCTACGGCCTCAGCAAGTCTAAGTCCGCCCCTGTATGTCACATAACTGGACTTTGTATAGCTACGGCCTCAGCAAGTCTAAGTCCGCCCCTGTATGTCACATAACTGGACTTTGTATAGCTACGGCCTCAGCAAGTCTAAGTCCGCCCCTGTATGTCACATAACTGGACTTTGTATAGCTACGGCCTCAGCAAGTCTAAGTCCGCCCCTGTATGTCACATAACTGGACTTTGTATAGCTACGGCCTCAGCAAGTCTAAGTCCGCCCCTGTATGTCACATAACTGGACTTTGTATAGCTACGGCCTCAGCAAGTCTAAGTCCGCCCCTGTATGTCACATAACTGGACTTTGTATAGCTACGGCCTCAGCAAGTCTAAGTCCGCCCCTGTATGTCACATAACTGGACTTTGTATAGCTACGGCCTCAGCAAGTCTAAGTCCGCCCCTGTATGTCACATAACTGGACTTTGTATAGCTACGGCCTCAGCAAGTCTAAGTCCGCCCCTGTATGTCACATAACTGGACTTTGTATAGCTACGGCCTCAGCAAGTCTAAGTCCGCCCCTGTATGTCACATAACTGGACTTTGTATAGCTACGGCCTCAGCAAGTCTAAGTCCGCCCCTGTATGTCACATAACTGGACTTTGTATAGCTACGGCCTCAGCAAGTCTAAGTCCGCCCCTGTATGTCACATAACTGGACTTTGTATAGCTACGGCCTCAGCAAGTCTAAGTCCGCCCCTGTATGTCACATAACTGGACTTTGTATAGCTACGGCCTCAGCAAGTCTAAGTCCGCCCCTGTATGTCACATAACTGGACTTTGTATAGCTACGGCCTCAGCAAGTCTAAGTCCGCCCCTGTATGTCACATAACTGGACTTTGTATAGCTACGGCCTCAGCAAGTCTAAGTCCGCCCCTGTATGTCACATAACTGGACTTTGTATAGCTACGGCCTCAGCAAGTCTAAGTCCGCCCCTGTATGTCACATAACTGGACTTTGTATAGCTACGGCCTCAGCAAGTCTAAGTCCGCCCCTGTATGTCACATAACTGGACTTTGTATAGCTACGGCCTCAGCAAGTCTAAGTCCGCCCCTGTATGTCACATAACTGGACTTTGTATAGCTACGGCCTCAGCAAGTCTAAGTCCGCCCCTGTATGTCACATAACTGGACTTTGTATAGCTACGGCCTCAGCAAGTCTAAGTCCGCCCCTGTATGTCACATAACTGGACTTTGTATAGCTACGGCCTCAGCAAGTCTAAGTCCGCCCCTGTATGTCACATAACTGGACTTTGTATAGCTACGGCCTCAGCAAGTCTAAGTCCGCCCCTGTATGTCACATAACTGGACTTTGTATAGCTACGGCCTCAGCAAGTCTAAGTCCGCCCCTGTATGTCACATAACTGGACTTTGTATAGCTACGGCCTCAGCAAGTCTAAGTCCGCCCCTGTATGTCACATAACTGGACTTTGTATAGCTACGGCCTCAGCAAGTCTAAGTCCGCCCCTGTATGTCACATAACTGGACTTTGTATAGCTACGGCCTCAGCAAGTCTAAGTCCGCCCCTGTATGTCACATAACTGGACTTTGTATAGCTACGGCCTCAGCAAGTCTAAGTCCGCCCCTGTATGTCACATAACTGGACTTTGTATAGCTACGGCCTCAGCAAGTCTAAGTCCGCCCCTGTATGTCACATAACTGGACTTTGTATAGCTACGGCCTCAGCAAGTCTAAGTCCGCCCCTGTATGTCACATAACTGGACTTTGTATAGCTACGGCCTCAGCAAGTCTAAGTCCGCCCCTGTATGTCACATAACTGGACTTTGTATAGCTACGGCCTCAGCAAGTCTAAGTCCGCCCCTGTATGTCACATAACTGGACTTTGTATAGCTACGGCCTCAGCAAGTCTAAGTCCGCCCCTGTATGTCACATAACTGGACTTTGTATAGCTACGGCCTCAGCAAGTCTAAGTCCGCCCCTGTATGTCACATAACTGGACTTTGTATAGCTACGGCCTCAGCAAGTCTAAGTCCGCCCCTGTATGTCACATAACTGGACTTTGTATAGCTACGGCCTCAGCAAGTCTAAGTCCGCCCCTGTATGTCACATAACTGGACTTTGTATAGCTACGGCCTCAGCAAGTCTAAGTCCGCCCCTGTATGTCACATAACTGGACTTTGTATAGCTACGGCCTCAGCAAGTCTAAGTCCGCCCCTGTATGTCACATAACTGGACTTTGTATAGCTACGGCCTCAGCAAGTCTAAGTCCGCCCCTGTATGTCACATAACTGGACTTTGTATAGCTACGGCCTCAGCAAGTCTAAGTCCGCCCCTGTATGTCACATAACTGGACTTTGTATAGCTACGGCCTCAGCAAGTCTAAGTCCGCCCCTGTATGTCACATAACTGGACTTTGTATAGCTACGGCCTCAGCAAGTCTAAGTCCGCCCCTGTATGTCACATAACTGGACTTTGTATAGCTACGGCCTCAGCAAGTCTAAGTCCGCCCCTGTATGTCACATAACTGGACTTTGTATAGCTACGGCCTCAGCAAGTCTAAGTCCGCCCCTGTATGTCACATAACTGGACTTTGTATAGCTACGGCCTCAGCAAGTCTAAGTCCGCCCCTGTATGTCACATAACTGGACTTTGTATAGCTACGGCCTCAGCAAGTCTAAGTCCGCCCCTGTATGTCACATAACTGGACTTTGTATAGCTACGGCCTCAGCAAGTCTAAGTCCGCCCCTGTATGTCACATAACTGGACTTTGTATAGCTACGGCCTCAGCAAGTCTAAGTCCGCCCCTGTATGTCACATAACTGGACTTTGTATAGCTACGGCCTCAGCAAGTCTAAGTCCGCCCCTGTATGTCACATAACTGGACTTTGTATAGCTACGGCCTCAGCAAGTCTAAGTCCGCCCCTGTATGTCACATAACTGGACTTTGTATAGCTACGGCCTCAGCAAGTCTAAGTCCGCCCCTGTATGTCACATAACTGGACTTTGTATAGCTACGGCCTCAGCAAGTCTAAGTCCGCCCCTGTATGTCACATAACTGGACTTTGTATAGCTACGGCCTCAGCAAGTCTAAGTCCGCCCCTGTATGTCACATAACTGGACTTTGTATAGCTACGGCCTCAGCAAGTCTAAGTCCGCCCCTGTATGTCACATAACTGGACTTTGTATAGCTACGGCCTCAGCAAGTCTAAGTCCGCCCCTGTATGTCACATAACTGGACTTTGTATAGCTACGGCCTCAGCAAGTCTAAGTCCGCCCCTGTATGTCACATAACTGGACTTTGTATAGCTACGGCCTCAGCAAGTCTAAGTCCGCCCCTGTATGTCACATAACTGGACTTTGTATAGCTACGGCCTCAGCAAGTCTAAGTCCGCCCCTGTATGTCACATAACTGGACTTTGTATAGCTACGGCCTCAGCAAGTCTAAGTCCGCCCCTGTATGTCACATAACTGGACTTTGTATAGCTACGGCCTCAGCAAGTCTAAGTCCGCCCCTGTATGTCACATAACTGGACTTTGTATAGCTACGGCCTCAGCAAGTCTAAGTCCGCCCCTGTATGTCACATAACTGGACTTTGTATAGCTACGGCCTCAGCAAGTCTAAGTCCGCCCCTGTATGTCACATAACTGGACTTTGTATAGCTACGGCCTCAGCAAGTCTAAGTCCGCCCCTGTATGTCACATAACTGGACTTTGTATAGCTACGGCCTCAGCAAGTCTAAGTCCGCCCCTGTATGTCACATAACTGGACTTTGTATAGCTACGGCCTCAGCAAGTCTAAGTCCGCCCCTGTATGTCACATAACTGGACTTTGTATAGCTACGGCCTCAGCAAGTCTAAGTCCGCCCCTGTATGTCACATAACTGGACTTTGTATAGCTACGGCCTCAGCAAGTCTAAGTCCGCCCCTGTATGTCACATAACTGGACTTTGTATAGCTACGGCCTCAGCAAGTCTAAGTCCGCCCCTGTATGTCACATAACTGGACTTTGTATAGCTACGGCCTCAGCAAGTCTAAGTCCGCCCCTGTATGTCACATAACTGGACTTTGTATAGCTACGGCCTCAGCAAGTCTAAGTCCGCCCCTGTATGTCACATAACTGGACTTTGTATAGCTACGGCCTCAGCAAGTCTAAGTCCGCCCCTGTATGTCACATAACTGGACTTTGTATAGCTACGGCCTCAGCAAGTCTAAGTCCGCCCCTGTATGTCACATACTGGACTTTGTATAGCTACGGCCTCAGCAAGTCTAAGTCCGCCCCTGTATGTCACATACTGGACTTTGTATAGCTACGGCCTCAGCAAGTCTAAGTCCGCCCCTGTATGTCACATACTGGACTTTGTATAGCTACGGCCTCAGCAAGTCTAAGTCCGCCCCCTGTATGTCAATCAAATAACTTTTCTTGTTAATGACTTTGGTGATTTATGTTATTGACCCTAGGGTTACCGTTTATTCTCAGAGTTTTGTCTTACGTGTGTCTTACTTGTGTCTAACTTGTGTCTTACTTGTTGTGTCTTACTTGTTGTGTCTTACTTGTTGTGTCTTACTTGTTGTGTCTTACTTGTTGTGTCTTACTTGTTGTGTCTTACTTGTTGTGTCTTACTTGTTGTGTCTTACTTGTTGTGTCTTACTTGTTGTGTCTTACTTGTGCCTTTCTTGTATCTTACTTGTGTCTTACTTGTGTCTTACTTGTTGTGTCTTACTTGTTGTGTCTTACTTGTTGTGTCTTACTTGTGCCTTTCTTGTATCTTACTTGTGTCTTACTTGTGTCTTACTTGTTGTGTCTTACTTGTTGTGTCTTACTTGTTGTGTCTTACTTGTGCCTTTCTTGTATCTTAATTGTGTCTTATTTGTGTCTTACTTGTGTCTTAATTGTATCTTACTTGTGTCTTACTTGTGTCTTACTTGTTTCTTAATTGTGTCTTACTTGAGTCTTACTTGTATCTTAATTGTGTCTTAGTTGTGTCTTACTTGTGTCTTATTTGTATCTTACTTGTGTGTCTTTCTTGAGTCTTACTTTTGTCTTATTTGTGTCTTACTTGTATCTTAATTGTGTCTTACTTGTGTTTTACTTGTGTCTTACTTGTATCTTCCTTGTGTCTTATGTGTGTCTTACTTGAGTCTTAATTTTGTCTTACTTTTGTCTTACTTGTATCTTACTTGTATCTTACTTGTTACTTGTGTCTTACTTGTGTCTTACTTGGCCTGGGAACTTATGACAATAAAATAACAACTGCGCAGCCATCTGAATCAAAAAAAGATGAAGTAGTTATTGACTAAATGAGCGCACCTGGCGCCGTAGCCACTATTGCTTTAAGAATGATGATCTGCTCCACGGTCAGGTCCAACTTTTGCAAGGACACAGCCATGTCGATGTGAGCAGACAGAGCCTCATCCGGAAACACTTTCTGAAAGTAAAGATTGGCATTTTCTAGTTGTGAAATACAACGGCAACGTGTCGCATGCATTTTGATGGAATTCAGTAACTGAACTGTCGTGAATAATGGTGATGGTTTGATGGAAATGGTAGAGAGGGATGGGGAGTAATTGTTAAGGATGCGGATTGCTGGGGATAAATATTGAGTTATTGTGATGGATGCTCGCAGTGATTGTTCATGGTCGTGATTTGTGTAGTGGGATGAACATTTAAGGCGAGAGATGAAGAGACAGGGAGAGAGAGAGAGAGACAGAGAGAGAGAGAGACAGAGAGAGAGAGAGAGAGACAGAGAGAGAGACAGAAAGAGAGAGACAGAGAGAGATAGAGAGACAGAGAGAGAGAGACAGAGAGAGAGACAGAGACAGAGAGAGAGAGAGAGACAGAGAGAGAGAGAGAGATATAAATATTGAGTTATTGTGATGGATGCTCGCAGTGATGGTTCATGGTCGTGATTTGTGTAGTGGGATGAACATTTAAAGCGAGAGATGGAGAGACAGGGAGAGAGAGAGAGCGAGAGAGAGAGTGAGAGAGAGAGACAGTGTGAGATTGAGAGAGAGAGAGAGAGAGAGAGAGAGAGTGAGAAAGAGAGATAGATATATTGAGTTATTTTGAATGATGGTATGTGATAGCATCTGAGAGAAGTGGGGCTGTGTGTAAGATAATGAAGGATGGTAGTGGACATGATATGCTGTGTAAGATAAAGAAGGATGTATTGGACATGATATGATGTGTAAGATAATGAAGGATGGTAGAGGACATGATATGCTGTGTAAGATAAAGAAGGATGTATTGGACATGATATGATGTGTAAGATAATGAAGGATGGTAGAGGACATGATATGCTGTGTAAGATAAAGAAGGATGTATTGGACATGATATGATGTGTAAGATAATGAAGGATGGTAGAGGACATGATATGCTGTGTAAGATAACGAAGGATGGTAGTGGACATGACATGCTGGTTTAACACGTAGGGTGATTACTTGCACCTACCCTTAAATCTTGTTCAGTGAGTGTCTCACCCAAGGGAGAGAATGTCATGCACCGTGTCTTATTGTCCCAGCCACGGTATAAACTTAAAATCTGATACTCGTGAGAACACCCTGTATGAAATAGTATTCATATCGTTAAGTTTCACCTAGATATTTAGTTGGATGTTCACCTAAACGTATCATTGAAATACGTATTGTGAACATGCATCGTGGACGACTCGCTCTGACAAAGGAAATTGTTCGACTAAAGTAATTATAACAACATTATACATGTTTGAATCATCAAAATTTTTAGTAAAAGATATGAAATTGATTAAAATGTTAGCGAGAAGCATCATAAATTGTAATTAAAAAAAGCTCTTTTTCAATCCTTTATATTGACTTCGCCTTTGTTCGTGTGTTTCAGGCTGGGTGGCAAAATGTTCAGAAGCCTATTAGACCTACTTACCGTCAACCTATCGATCTGAAACTTGGCACACAGACTTTTTGCCGATGAAAAAACATTATATCAAATTGCCAGTCCCACTACCAGCCCCCAAAAGCAGTTTTTACTTTTTTTTTCAAGGGAAGATGAAAGAAATATGAGTTTTAGAAATAAAATTCCCGAAAACTGCGCTAAATGAGATTCTTCAAAAAATATCGCAAGGGCATAATTTGTTGCGAAATATTTTCTTTTGTTTTTCAGAAATAGTTGATGAGATAAATCTGCTGTTTAAAAGCGGGTGATGTATTAGAATATTTATATAACATAAAAGAATTTTTAAAATGCCATAATATAACATTTATAAGAAAACCATAGTTTTGTAAAGAGGTTGTTTAATATCCCAGCCATTTTACTATAATTTACTTTTTTTGTAAATCACACACATGATTTAATAAGGACTTTATACTTTTTTAAAATTTACAAAATGTCTATATACCTTTGACGAGAAGAATTTGGTCACTCATCGGAAGTTCCCGAAAGCCTGGGATCTGCTTGAAGAACTTGATGACAGTAGAAATCTCATTGTGGATGCTTCACAACAAAATGATTAGCTCTTAATGATTTCAATGTGATATTTTATTGCTGAAGGATAGTACACTGCGATCATCTCAAAACATTCAGCTGATAAATTAGGGTAATGAAATCTGACGTTTTTATTAACTAAAATTATACAGCTTCAGATACGCGCATTAAGACTTGCAATCATTAAACTCAAGGGCAATAAGTGTCATATTTGTAAACATTTTCGCTACAAATTTGTATGCCTTCCTTTCGTAACTTTTGCGCAACGTTTTAAAGCGAGGCTGCCTTAAACGTAATGCTTATGTGCAAATTATACCTTGACGATCCCAGTTTTTGGCTCTTTAAAGCCTTTTTTGTGTCCACTTTGAACTTTTGAGCACCGATTTAAACTGATTTTTAAAAATAAAAATTTCTACGTATGGCATAGAAATATTTGATTGTGCATCTTCCTGTGACGGATTTATGCCTTTAGTTATAACGTTTGTGTTGATAAATTTAAAAAAGTAAAATATTTTAGTTGTCACTAGCTACACTTTTTGTCTTCGATATCGTATACTAATAACATAACCTGAACCTATCACGTACCCCCCCCCCCTTTTTTTTCCTTAAACGAATTACTTGGAAAATGTTTTAGCTTTATATGTCTGCAGTCTAGTCTGCCTAACAGTGTTTGTAACTTTATATTACATAATGAATGGGATTGGGGCCCTGGGAAGAATTTCTAGGGACGAGGGACTTATAAAAGGGACAGTTAGACGGGACTAATTATGTCTACAGTCTAGTCTGCCTATCAGTGTTTGTAACCACCCCCTGCCCACCCCTACGGCACTGCTTATGAATCAAGATAAGGCATCGTTCTAAAAGTAAACGACAAAATGGGGATAGCTTACCCAAGCAGGAAACTGGAGAGTAGTGTCCTCCTGCCATCCACGTCCAGGCCTGTAGATTTGTAGATCTCAAAGTAAAGTTCCCGGTCCAGGGCCTTGAGTTGTCCAAATGTGGTCTCTTGGAGTCGGTGCTCGTTCTAGAGGTTTAGTTTATTAGTCTAATTGATTACAAGTGTTAATCTAATTGATTACATGTGTTTGTCTAATTGATTACAAGTGTTAGTCTAATTGATTACATGTGTTTGTCTAATTGATTACAAGTGTTAGTCTAATTGATTACATGTGTTTGTCTAATTGATTACAAGTGTTAGTCTAATTGATTACATGTGTTTGTCTAATTGATTACAAGTGTTAGTCTAATTGATTACATGTGTTTGTCTAATTGATTACAAGTGTTAGTCTAATTGATTACATGACTTAGTCTAATTAATTACACGTGTTAGTCTAATTGATTACATGAATGAGTCTAATTGATTACATGAGTTAGTCTAATTGAGCGTTTCTCAACCTGTGGGTCGCGACCCCTTTGGGGGTCGCATGACCCTTTCATAGGGGTCGCCTAAGACCATCAGAAACCACATATACTCCACAGTTATGAAGTAGCAACGAAAATTATTTCGTATTAAAGGGTCGCGGCATTAGGAAGATTGAGAACACTGGTCTAATGGATTACATGTGTTAGTCTAATTGATTACATGTGTTAGTCTAATTGATTACATGTGTTAGTCTAATTGATTACATGTGTTAGTCTAATTGATTACATGTGTTAGTCTAATTGATTACATGTGTTAGTCAAATAAAAATATGTATAAATATGTTCCTTATAAAGTTTGTCTTTGAATAATTCATTGCAGGTATTTTGAATGCATTTATCTTTCTCTAAATGACTGCGTGATATTTAGTCTAGAATCTCATGTGATTAGACAAGATGGATGCATTAATAAAAGTCTCATGAGTGAAATGTCTAGTACTCGTATTATATGACATAACTTTAAGTTTAGTATGCTTATATTTTATATTATGTTTTTACGTTAATATAAATAAACCATCATTCATCCATTGCTCATCTGACTACTGGTCAAAATTGAATGCGTGTCTATTAACATAAAAGACAGTGTTACTAACACCAGAACTATTCGCGTGTATAGCGTAAAAAGGGACTTACATAAACCAAGTCTGTTCTTTCCTTCAGCTTCGCCTTGTCGTATGAGTTGTTGTCAAAGACGTTGGTGTTGTGGTAGTTGAGCAGCGCCTGAATCCACTCGTGGAGTTGGTGCTCGGTGAACTCGGACGACCACGGCAACACATCTTTGGTGTGCTCAAATAGCTCTTCATCTTCTTCTTGGTTTTCTTCCCATTCATCGATTTCCAAATGTTCATTCAAAAGTTCACATGATAACGCTTTCTCTTTCAGTTCCTCAGATGGGATCGATAGTGCCCTTAAATCAGCGTCCCACTCGTTCCGTTGATGAAATTCCTCCCCTGCGTCAAGATAACGTAATTCAAGATTTTTTTGTTGAGAGAACTTCGGGGAATATGAAAAATTGTCGTATGTGCTTTTTAAAAATGTCTTTTCGATGGTCACGTTCTTATTGAAGTGAAACTGTATAACACGTGACTTAGACGCAGGTACTAGTTCAAATCTAGAACCATTCTCTGTTATGTCGTAACTTTCAGAATCTGTCGAGCCACTTCCATTCTCAAGAATAGAGTCGGGCCAATAACTAGTCGAATGTTTACAAGAAATGCTTGCTGGTTTTGAGGATATCGTGTTCCCGGAAGCGCCAATATTTAATCGTTCCTGGAGCAGATGAAGTTGGAGTAACTCAGGTTGGACGGACTGCAAGTGTTCTTCCGATTCAGGAGACTTTTGCTGAGGAGTGTTCTCACATTCTGAGCCACTGCTGCCCTCTAAAAGATAAATAAAAGTATTAACGGGTTATTCGATAACATAGATTTTTGAAAAAATATTTTTTTAAGTCTTCACAAATGTAAAGCTAAATATAGAACCGACGAAATTTAGATTTTATGCTTAAGCATGAAAGTGGTTAGGTTTATTTCCCGCAAATTTCTTACCTTCTTGCGCCAAAGTTTCGTGTTTGAGCTGTTTGAGTTCCATTGTATCCTGAGTACGCTTGGAATATGTGTATCTTCCTATTTTTATGGCTGAAAGTAAGTTAAGTTTTAAAATAAAAGACTTTTAAAAAACACAAATGATTCAAATTATTGTAGCGTTTCAAATATTAGAAATAACATTTACCATTTTTGGACATTCCGAGGCGGAGACACTTGTCAAATCGACATTTCTGGCAAGTTTTCCGCCGCTTGACTTCAGGCCCGACTTTACACTGTCCCTCGGTCAAACAGGTGTATGGCTCCGCCCTTGCCAGACTTCTCAGGAAAAAACCCTGGAAGCAAAATACAAATTTGTGTATAAATTCCGTAACAAGACATTAATTATTATTGAAAGTCGACAAATCTATCAGAATTTTTTTAAAAATAAGTTCATAAACAAAAATAAAGAACACAACTAAACTAGCGAATCCATCAAAACTTATGAACCCAACAAAACTAATAAACCCAACAAAATTAATGAACCCAACAAATCTTATGAACCCAACAAAACTAACGAACCCAACAAAACTTACGAACCCAACAAAACTAACGAATCCAAAAAAAACTAACGAATAAAAAAAAAAACGAATGAATCCAACAAAACTTACGAACCCAACAAAACTAACGAATCCAACAAAGCTAACGAATCCAACAAAACCAACGAATCCAACAAAGCTAATGAATCCAACAAAACTTATGAAACTCACTTTGCAAGCACCGCAAGAGTTCACGCCATAATGAAACCCAGACGCCTGCTCCCCACACACTTTACAAGGAGGTAATATAGGCAGACATTTCTTCTTGATTTGACCATCATATTCTAGGTCACTCATTGTCCACGCAATCCAGTGGTCTGATCAAGACTGCAGTGCTTCCCACCAGATACCTAAATACTGCAATAGATTTCCCAACAGTTTTGCCAACATTGGCGTTTGCTGATAAGCTGAGATAAGCTAATCGGGACTGTGTGTTTTCAGCATTTATGTGGACCGAAAATCTAGGCGATGTTGTGTTGTTACACATAGTTACATGCACTGGCGTAGGAAGGGGTGTGGAGGGGGCGCTTAGCCCCGTTAGTATTTTTTTCTATATATTTAGGGGAGGAATTTTAGGCTTAATGTCGAGTCTTTTTTTTTTTTTTTTGGGGGGGGGGGGAGCGGGTGTCAGGCCAAAATATTGGTCCGCCCAAGCAGCACTAACCCTAGATGCGCCACTGGTTACATGCTGTATTCACCTACTTCCCCATGACTGAACCTACCCCCTACGATCTTAGCATGACGTACTTCTACGAAAATCGAGATGATACTTTGGGTGGGGGGACATTATAGCCCCCTTGAGAGCGGTGTAAATGATCCTTCCAGTGTTTTACTATCATTATTTTTTTTACAAGCCCCTTCACTATGCAAGCTGACATCCATGGATTATATAAACACTACGCAGGCTTACATCCATTGATTATATAAACATTACACAGGCTTACATCCATTGATTATATAAACACTACGCAGGCTTACATCCACTGATTATATGAACACTACGCAGGCTTACATCCACTGATTATATGAACACTACGCAGGCTTAAATCCACTGATTATATGGATACTACGCAGGCTTACATCCACTGATTATGTGAAGACTACGCAGGCTTACATTCACTGATTATACGAACACTACGCAGGCTTACATCCACAGATTATATGAACAGTACGCAGGCTTACATCCACTGATGATATGAACAGTACGCAGGCTTACATCCATTGATTATATGAATAGTATTAAAAAGACATGAAACAGGTTGTAACGATTGTCTAGTATTAAAGTGTGTTTTGGTGTAGATGGGGGCCAGGTATTTGAGAACCTTCACTGATGGAGCGTTTTGTTTACTACGTACTGTTTTTGTCGTTCGTGACGTCATTTTATTGCTTTGACGTTTGTGATTAGGTGAAGAAATAGAGAGAGATCAATGGATAGCGCGAGTGGAGCTTTTCTAGAGCTTCGGTGTCTTCCTTATGGTTCATAGAAAAATTAGTCCATTTGTTATCACTGCGTAGTAATTAATTGCTGTAACACAGGCCCGCAAAAGTCAAAATTTAAGGCGGGCCGTAATACTTTATGCAAAGCTTGTGCGGGCCAAAAGAAAATAGGACAGGACTTGTGCGGGTCAAAAGAAAATAGGACAGGGCAGAATGCTATTAAGAAAACACTAAGAATAAAGAATATTTCGTTACTTTGCAGACCGCAAAGTGGGTCTTGTCGGGCCGCAAGCGGCCCGTGGGCCGTATGTTGTACAGGCCTGCTTTAACATATCAAAGTCGTATCGTTATCAGTTGGTCAAAATGTTCAGACCCATTTAAGAACTTCGTTATAGTCACCATAGTACTCGTTTTTCGCTGTGACTGAAAGCAGGAATGTCAAGAAAAATACAAAGTGGTGAACATTATCGTTTAATAATTTTAAAAATTAAAAAATTTCGACACCTATTGGAAGCAATTTCGGTAGCACGCGATGACATTGCTAGCCGTTACTTAGGATTATACTTTAAAGGGGCGCCAAAGATAAGCTTGCCTGGGGCGCCAGCAACCGCAGAGCCAGCCCAGCATATTTAAACTTTTTTAAGTGTTCAATTTTGGATTTGATTTTGATCCATTTTTGAAATAAGACATCTTCACTACAATCATAAATAGGAAACAGAAACGTTCATACTATCTTTAATTATATTCCAATGAAAAGAAAGAAGATAACTGTTGTTTCCAGTTAACAGAATTTATCAGTAATGTCCCTTTGTCTTTAAGCTGTGTTTTGCTATACATGATCATCAATTGAAATGACTGTTTTTATATAATATATTTTTTAGTAGTCTCATTATTTCTTTTCTTGTCAGATGTCAGAGGGCAGATGTCAGAGGGCAGATGGAGGCAATTATTCACTATGTTAAATAAATCTATATCTGATTTTAATTATTGTATAACTTTTGTATCAAATAAAGATTATAATATTTTGATTTCTCACTAAAAAAAAGTCGAAATTAAACAAAGCCATCCTTCGAAGAGTTTTGTATTTATGAGTTAGATGTATAGAATTTAAAAAGTGTTGGTTTGTTGGTTTTCTTGTGATGTGTGCAGCATTGTCTCATTTGTCAATAGATGGATCTTGACCAAACTTGATCCACATGTCTTCATTCTACACAATAAAACGCTGGCAGAATTTGAACTTTGCAAAAAAATGTTTCTTTCGGGGCGAAGGGGCACAAATACGTTTATATATATATGTATATAGACTAAGCGTTATAAATAAAATCATAAATTAAGTCTTCTTAGTAAATTAAAAGATCTTGAAAACACTTATCACACAAAAACCTTCATTATTTAGATTAGAAATAACAATAATTTCCAGTGTTGCCAACTCAATAAGATTGATTTCACTCACAAATATTCTAAATCTTCACAAAGCTTATCGTTAAAATAAAGCATAGCTTTGCGCGTACATCTATGATATACATGTCTTGAAAATAGGACGCTAAAATAGTCTGGAACTAGATTAACGTGTTCATTAAATGTGTACCAAATATGAATAGATTAACGTGTTCATAAAATGTGTACGAATTCTGAATGGATTAATGTGTTCACAAAATGTGTATCAAATATGAATGAGTTAACGTGTTCATGAAATGTGTACAAAATGTGTACAAAATGTCAATGAGTTAACGTGTTCATAAAATGTGTACCAAATGTCAATTAGTTAACGTGTTCATAAAATGTGTACCAAATGTCAATGAGTTAACGTGTTCATAAAATGTGTACCAAATGTCAATGAGTTAACGTGTTCATAAAATGTGTACCAAATGTCAATGAGTTAACGTGTTCATAAAATGTGTACCAAATGTCAATGAGTTAACGTGTTCATAAAATGTGTACCAAATGTCAATGAGTTAACGTGTTCATAAAATGTGTACCAAATGTCAATGAGTTAACGTGTTCATAAAATGTGTACCAAATGTCAATGAGTTAACGTGTTCATAAAATGTGTACCAAATGTCAATGAGTTAACGTGTTCATAAAATGTGTACCAAATGTCAATGAGTGTCTATAAGCGTCTTTGAACATTAATGAGCAGACGGTAAAGTGGTACAACTCTACGTTTGTTTCCAAACTACTTATTATTAGTTTGTGTATCGCGTGGTCTTTGTTGTTACGGTTAAGTGTGTTGATCGTTATGTAATTATAAGATAAGACTTAGACTAGTCAGTAGAGCCGAAGGTACCCACAGAACTACATCTTAGAAACTTTAAAAGGATGGAAGTCTAGACTGTATTTGGAGTTGTAAGATTTGATGAAATACATGCCATTAACCATCAAGCGGGACTGCTTTCAATTGTTAAATAAGTCTATCTTTAAGAAAAACTGTCAGAGCTCTGTATTTAGTAACATGTTTTAAATACTTGGACATTTTGTTTGTTGCACACTGTGGCTAAAAGCTGAACTCTAAACAAAGAACAAGGGAGATAATGCAGATTATTCTTTTTTATTTTGCTTTATCACGAGACTTATGCGAAGCAACTTTTTTAGCCATGGATAGCCATTGGTTAAATTATTTGTATGATACAGTCTGTATACCCATCATTTCCTGTTAATTCATCCCTAAATATAGGGATCGAACTGAAGAGCCCCCGAACCCTTAAAATCAACAGTAGCGTTAATCTTTGTGGCGGAATTTAGTAAAAAAAAATCTATATTTATTTTAATATTTTTTTTTCATTCATTGCTTTTAAAACACCTATAAAATAGAATGAAATATTAAAAATCATTGTTAAATGATAATAAATATGTGGGTTAGCTTTGACCCATTTCCGAATAAAACACTTTTACGTAACATAAATAAAATGTAAAAACAAATACACAGCTGTTAAACAATCTTTCATTACATCTCTACAATGCACAACAAAGAACAGATAAGCAGTTGGTCGCCTTGAAAAACAAATATATTTGTTTTATTTCCCTTTGTTTTTAGGTTATATTCAAAACATGAACAATAAATTTTAGACTTGTTAATTTAATACATTTTTTAAAGTAATATATCCCCAATTATTTGTTTTTCATCTACAATCATGTCATATGTGCTATCTATTACACACGATAGTGTTTTAGCGTGTTTATTTTAGAGTAAATTTTAACATACATGTAATTTATGGCATATTTAATGTAATGAAAAAAGTTGAAAATCAAGTCTGACAGAGATGTGTAGAATTAAATGAAAATACGATATTTTTCAAACCTTAAAACATCATTAATAAATGAGAATTTCTTTCCAATAATTCAAGTGTTGATAGCCTGACAATTATGTCAAGACATGGTTGAGCTTTAAACTAATTTTAAACTTAAATTAAGATCGAACCCGGTTAAAATTTTTTTGATAAGGGACAAATAAAAATAGTTTTAAATAAAAAATAATGTTTGTATTGAATTTTATTCAACACTAATATTTCCTCACGGCTGCGCTCCCTTAGAGTTTGAGATTGGATACAATAAAATTGTTGTAAATTTTGTTTTACCACAGTGTGTAACATGTATATCTTTTTCTTATACGTGGCCAATTTGTAATATATATATTTTTTTTTTACTTTTTGGGCTGATTACAATTTTAAAATTATTTTTAGTTATCAAAGTAAAATCTTCCAAAATGAAATTTTCTGGAATTGTTTTAATGCTTGAATTCTCTCTCTTTTTTTTATTTTAAAAATTTTGTTACATGTTAAGTTAGTTTGTGTAATTGTGTTGGTATTGGTGGGTTGGTAGAACCCAATCAAGCAGAAATCAACTGGACGTCTTCAAGTGTCTAAATAATACACAGTGAGAGCAGTATTGACATCTTTATTTTAAAAACCCAATGACAGTTTTAAACATATAAGAAACGTGTTTTTTTTGTTTACAAAATTGCACACAGTCAAATATGTATGACATATAAAGTTTATTTTGAGAACATAAATTTTACAGTTAATTTAAAATAATTTAAAAAATAAATTAGATTAAATAACAAGAAAAGTTAAAACGTGGCTACATTATTTTTTCAGGTATCAATAAAGTTAAAACGTAGTCACAATCTGAGCCCCAATCTGTGACATAAAACATACACTTAAACCATTCGTTCATACTTGAAGCCACCCGTTCATACTTTAAGCCATCCTTTCATACTTAGTATGAAAGGATGGCTTAAAGTATGAAAGTATGATTTAAAGTATGAAAGGAAGATGTTTCAAAATCTGACATTTCTTGTCATTAACAAACTACACATATTGTGGTTTAATTCTTGTTGACTGAAGGTCAAATGACGTGCGGGGGAAAAGTCATCCTTTTATACTTTAAGTCATCATTTCATACTTTAAGTCATCCTTTTATACTTTAAGTCATCCTTTCATACTTTAAGTCATTCTTTCATACTTTAAGCCATCCTTTCATACTTTAAATCATCCTTTCATACTTTAAGCCATCCTTTCATACTTTAAGCCATCTTTTCATACTTTATGCCATCCTTTCATACTTTAAATCACCCCTTCATACTTTAAGTCATACTTTCATACTTTAAGCAATCATTTCATACTTTAAGTCATACCTTCATACTTTAAGTCATCCTGTCATACATTAAGCATCCTTTCATACTTTAAGTGATCCTTTCATACTTTAAGCCACCCTTCATACTTTAAGCCACCCTTTATACTTTAAGTCATCCTTTCATACTTTAAGCCATCCTTTCATACTTTAAGCCATCCTTTCATACTTTAAGCCATCCTTTCATACTTTAAGACATCGTTTCATACTTTAAGCCATCCTTTCATACTTTAAGCCATCCTTTCATACTTTAAGCCATCTTTTCATACTTTAAGCCATCCTTTCATACTTTAAGTCATCCTTTCATACTCAGCAAGTGTTACATAGTTGTGTCCTTCACGTTTTTATTGTCATGTTTATCTCCCCAGCAATCTTTGAGTGTCCTTACGTTGTCCGGTGGTTCTCAAAGTAAATGAAAAGACTCATGAACGAAGGGAGAGGAAAACGGTCAGAACAAGAACATTTACAAAATTACTTAGTAAACCTTTATTGACGCGTCACTCGATTCAAAAGTCAATAAAAATAGATGAGTACATGATTGACTTGTAACTTAGAGGAGCAGAAGAATTGATGTGAGACCAAATGATACGAGGAGGAGGGGGTCTAGCTGGAGAGACTGGGGTTATTAGAATGACATGGAGAGATATTGATAGGGCGGTGACCTACAGAGCTAGCTAGAGAGTGATGCTTGAAGGCCTATAGCTCAGCAGGGGTGTTACAGAATGATGACAACATGACACAGAGTAGGAGATATGTACTCCTGAGAAAAATGTACTCAGAGTGATGTTGTTGTTGTCATTGATGTTGTTGTTGTGTTACAACCCGTTCTTATATAAAGGAAATTCGGGGGGGGGGAGAGGGGGAGGGCTTGTGTTATCTATTAAGAGCGAAACGCTATCACTGCAGTTGCAGCGACTTAAACTGACATTATCAACGGGCATTAAGGCTCCTGGTGTTAAGAACGCTGTACTCTGTTGTTTATGACAGGAGCAGCCAATATCATTTTCCCATGAAATACCACTAATAAAACTGAATGAAGAACACGCTGTTTTAATCTCTTGTAACAAATATTAATGCGACATTTGACATTTCTGCTTCCTACAACTGCAGATTGTCTGCCTATTACTTCCTACAACTGCAAATTGTCTGCCTATTACTTCCTACAACTGCAAATTGTCTGCCTATAACTTCCTAAAACTGCAAATTGTCTGCCTATAACTTCCTAAAACTGCATATTGTCTGCTTATAACTTCCTAAAACTACATATTGTCTGCCTATTACCATGTGGCAAGTTGTGGTAAATAGATCTACGAAAGTAAGATTCAAATAAGTACATAATATTAACAACCCACAAAATCTGACATTGTGGTTCAATTCTTGTTGACTTAAGGTCGAATGCCGTGTGGGGGAAGAGTTGTGACCAAGGAAACGTCTGGAAATGGCGCCCTACTTTCTTTAATAAATGGTTATGACAGTGGCATAGCTAGTATTGTACCACTCTGGGGGCAAATGTTGAGTTAGTCGCCCCTTACCTTATCTGAGATGAAGAAATAAAAACAAAACATCTGTTCTATCTTCCTGAAAACCAAAATAATTTTAGGCACACACTGTCTGACGAATTTCATGGAATAGAGAAAACTATGAAATATTACATAATTAAAAGAAAAATGATCTCAATGACATGACGAGGAACTGCATACGAAGTCTTCATTATGTCCAGGTGTATGATACGTTGTTTACATGCCGAGAAAAGCCATATGAAGTCTTCATTATGTCCAGGTGTATGATACGTTGTTTACATGCCGAGAAAAGCCATATGAAGTCTTCATTATGTCCAGGTGTATGATACGTTGTTTACATGCCGAGAAAAGCCATATGGAAGTATTCATTATGTCCAGCTGTATGATACGTTGTTTACATGCCGAGAAAAGCCACATGGAAGTATTCATTATGTCCAGGTGCATGATACGTTCTTCACATGCCGAGAAAAGCCATATGGAAGTATTCATTATGTCCTGCTGTATGATACGTTGTTTACATGCCGAGAAAAGCCATATGGAAGTATTCATTATGTCCAGGTGCATGATACGTTCTTCACATGCCGAGAAAAGCCATATGGAAGTATTCATTATGTCCTGCTGTATGATACGTTGTTTACATGCCGAGAAAGGCCATATGGAAGTATTCATTATGTCCTGCTGTATGGCGATATGTTACGGCAGCAAGTGGAAGTGATTCTCCGAAGTCAGATACTTATAAAAGAGTGAGCTCTAACAGTTGCTTTAGAGCAGGGATTCTCAAAGTCAACATGTGATAGCTGCTGGCGTTAGGTCCGACCCTCTGGGCATATAAAAAACTAGGATCTGACGCTCGGCGCGAAAAGTTTGGGTATCCCTGTTTTAGAAGGTCCGGTGAGTTTGCCCGGCCAAGAGCTTTGTGCTCAGTGCCGCTTCTGCCAATTGTTTGTCCGGTGAGTTTGTCCGGCCAAAAGTTCGTGCTCAATGCGGCTTCTGTCGATTGTTTGTCCGGTGAGTTTGTCCGGCCAAAAGCTCGTGCTCAATGCGGCTTCTGCAGATTGTTTGTCCGGTGAGTTTGTCCGGCCAAAAGCTCGTGCTCAATGCGGCTTCTGCAGATTGTTTGTCCGGTGAGTTTGTCCGGCCAAAAGCTCGTGCTCAATGCGGCTTCTGCCGATTGTTTGTCCGGTGAGTTTGTCCGGCCAAAAGCTCGTGCTCAATGCGGCTTCTGCCGATTGTTTGTCCGGTGAGTTTGTCCGGCCAAAAGCTCGTGCTCAATGCGGCTTCTGCCGATTGTTTGTCTGGTGAGATTGTCTCAAGCCTTTATAAAAGGAAAGCGTGGACGAAGACTGATATTTATAATTTAACATATTTTCTTTTTTAAAAAGGGGAGGCCATAGACTCCATGATCTCACTTAAACAAGTACATGTTTATAAAAACTTATCGTAGTCAAGCATCGTTCGACAGTTATTAATAGGCCCTAAATGGCGTGGGCATTTGACCAGGAAGCTATGGGATAAGCAAATTGATCAGGAAAGCAATTGTTATCGCACCTTCCTTGTTTCCTATTACAATAATTACATCCAAATATATTGAAACTTTATTTTATGAACTTAATAGAAATTCGAATGTAATTGTTATTTAAGGTGTCATTCACCTGCTATACGTTAATTTATCGAAATTTCCAGAATATGATTTGTTTGGAAAAGTTTTTTAAAAGTCTTTCGAATAGATTTTAAAACTTAAATTGTTGTTTCTAAAGTCAATAGTATTGTGTCAGATGATACACTGCTACCTGTGTCAGATGATACACTGCAACCTTTGTCAGAGGATACACTGCTACCTGTGTCAGATGAAACACTGCTACCTGTGTCAGAGGATACATTGCTACCTGTGTCAGAGGATACACTGTAACCTGTGTCAGAGATACACTGCTACCTGTGTCAGATGTAGCACAGTGAAAAGCCATATGTAATATTTTTTTCTATCGATCCGTCTCTGGACACGTGACCTCATCTAATTACATGACGTAATACTAACCCGACCCCGTGCGATAAGTAAGATTATAAGCTATAAGCTATTTTTATATATGACAGAAGCACCATTTTTTGTGAATGGTTTGACGAAGGCCTGGATTTAATCACGAACTATAACTTAGGCTTGAGGTTATCAGCATGCCAACAAACAACATTCCAACATCAGACAATTACTGCTCGACAACAATACCCTATCAGGCCATCGATCTATTTATACTTAGAAACTCTTAGCTAAGTGGAAATAATGTTTTCTAGTATGTGATGGAAATGATCTTACAGTACTGAACTAAGTTGACTTACTGGGCATCCAGTATTAAAGTATTTCAAAGTTAAACTAAGGTAAGGGACTTAACAAATAGTAGATTGATGTTCGACCATTGTCAACTGACCATCCTAAAAAAAAAAAAACAGACAGGATACAGTGAAACTTGTAGCCTAATCAGGGGGACATTTGTGACACATCTGACTAACACAGAAGGACTCCAGATTTAAGTGTACAGTGTACTACTATCATTAGAGCAACACACGACGAGACAGGGACCTAAATCCCTGTGGCCTGTACCCTGATTGTAACATGACGACACAAGGGGACACTTGGCCGCTTTTCATATCGGACAGAAAAAGTACATTTAGAAGGCACACCCTTCTGAAAAATTCGACGGTGTTCGCGAGTTATCGCCCTGACCATCCCCACATGACCACACTCAAAGATAAACGTTTTCAATCTATTAAGGCGCCTTCACGTCTGACTCATGATGCGTTCACTGAAGACACCAAACCACGGCTGTCAAATCTCAGTTACCATGGCATGCTCTCATTTCCCAGGCATTACTGAAGTCGTTGAATTTATTACCATGGCATGCTATCATTTCCCAGGCATTACTGAAGTCGTTGAATTTATTACCATGGCATGCTATCATTTCCCAGGCATTACTGAAGTCGTTGAATTTATTACCATGGCATGCTATCATTTCCCAGGCATTACTGAAGTCGTTGAAGTTATTACCATGGCATGCTATCATTTCCCAGGCATTACTGAAGTCGTTGAAGTTATTACTATGGCATGCTATCATTTCCAAGGCATTTCTGAAGTCGTTGAAGTTATTACTATGGCATGCTATCATTTCCCAGGCATTTCTGAAGTCGTTGAAGTTATTACTATGGCATGCTATCATTTCCCAGGCATTTCTGAAGTCGTTGAAGTTATTACTATGGCATGCTATCATTTCACAGGCATTTCTGAAGTCGTTGAAGTTATTACGGTCGTTGTTGTAACAGAAACATTTTCATGTATATATTACCATATAACGGGGAAAAGTCGCCAACTTGTCACTATGAATTCACACGCATTCTGAAATCCACTGTAAGTGAAGCAATTTTGTTTAGCTTTAAGAAATGTATGCATAATGCATAGGAAATATCACAATAATATGTATTGTTATATAGGTACACATACACACACACACATATATATATGGGTGTCTATGTGTAAGTATGTGTGTGTAGTGTATGTGTTTGTTTGTGTGTGTGTGTGTCTGTGTGTATGTTAGTGTATATGTGTATATGTGTGTGTGTGTCTGTAAACTTGTGTTCAACATCCGTGCAAGATACAATTCCTATTTCTATATGCGATTTAAAAACACGACTACTGTGATCGTAGCAATTGAATCTAGCAAAATAAATCTACTTAGGCATGTTTGTATATATTTTTCGGTATATTATAAGCTAGATGCCAGTACGCTTAGTAAGCCAACACAATAGCTTCTATGTGAAGTGGATCTAGGCCTAGCTTTTTAGCATTACCCCTCGTAGTCCTTATTGAAATATGGTGGATTTAAAATTTATAATGTCCAATCCTTTTAGGGCCGATCTAGAGTTTCCAAGAAAGTTCGATAATTTAAAATTTTAAAAAGCTAGACTATATCTATGGCATTTTAAAACCGATTTTAATTATTCAAATTTAATATTTTCAACTTTATTATTTATCTGTCTGATTTTTATAGGGCCCTCTATTTCAGGTATATATAAATCGGTACAATTACGGATTGGGTCCCCCGGGGCCCCTCTATTAACATAAAAGAAACAAGGGCTATAAATATGGTATTCGCTGTAGATTTTTACAGTAATCGAATAATAATTAGATCAGGATCCCAACGGGATCGGGACCCAACCGGGATTGGGAACCAAACGGGGTCGGGGTTCCTCCGACAAACGGGATACCATCGGAAAACGGGATCCGATTGGGATCCCATCGGGAACGATGGTTTTACAAATGTGTTTTTATAAGAAACAAATTCATAATTTTATTTTTTTACTACAGGGGTGTGTGTTTTTTTTTCCGGTTGTTTTCTTGACATTTCGCTTAATTTCAATGTGAATTAAAAGGTAATAGCAGTTGTTATTTTTCCGAATGCAATCCCGTGCAAAGCCGGATATATTGGCTAGTATATAATATATATATATGCATGATTAAATTGAACTCAACATTTTGGACGAAATAATTTAACAATAACCATACACATAACTTTGAATTGTGTACAAGCGAATGGAGGAAAGCAAATATTGAATGATAACCCAAAAGATTGTCTTAAGTACGGTCATATATTCCTCATTACCGGGAACCAAGCCATTATCAACTATTATCAGCCTCTAAATCCACACAAAAAAGGCCATTTTGATTTGGGTCTAGTGTTCATGCTGAAGGCGCCTTATCACTGATAACAGCGGCTGTGGTGACAAGGGCTCAACACCAGCGTCACCAGCAGCCTACAGTGGCAAGGTGAGGTAGATATGAGATTGATTCGAGACCACCATCATTTCAGACAATGTGTTGATTTTGTTTTTCTTTCTGTCCCGTGTGGATTTACTCGCCAAAATTCCCTGCTACTGCTGGGATCAAATGTAACAACGATTGCGAGGAAACCTAAACTATTGACATGTAAGGATTTGAACACAACACGTCTACTTAGACCTTAATTAAACCAAACTAAAAAACTTTGTACAGTCATTAGGCGAATCTGAACTATTTAAAACAATAAGATTAATTGTGAGAAGGACATTTAATTATCTAAATTAAATTAGGTTACTATAAAAATAACCTACTGTTAGTGTTGCTATTTACATATAATATATATGCATTAAATTATAAATATTGGTTCCCTAACCATAAGGGGAAATGATCCTCCGTTTAAAGATATAATTATATGCACTTGGCAATCAAAGTTATTCTAAGTCTAAAGCCTGGACATTTGACGATATCAAGGACGGTAGATCGATGTTGCAATCATTTCAGTGTGAGATAACTCTCTTGATCTGACTTGAAAGTTATAGGCAAACACGTTTACATACATTTTAACTGGTTCAATCTTACCTTCCGCCAATGAAAGGATAAGTTCATGGATTGTAGTGTGTCGTAGTTCCCTTCATCCATATCTAATACGTTCTGCTGTGATGAGGTCCTCTTCGGGTGATAGAGTTCTTACAAATACGTTGGTGAGATTATCATCCTCCATATGGTAGTTAATAATCTCCATCCTGTCCACTATCTTCTTGTAGTGCTTTCTCAAATTATTCAACCCACCTCTAAAGCAATTAATTATTTTTGTTGTTGCAATACATTCTCCCTATCTGTTCTTACATATTTGAAATCCGAATTGTTATTTCTTCCGTTTATCTATATGATACACATCACAAATACATTGCTCCGACATTTCCCCTAATTGCTGGCTGTTCTTCATCTTTTAGTTCAACGATTTAATATTTCATTGTTTATGCTGTAGTTGTTAATCTACATTTTTAAAGACTTTCTTTCTACTCTCATTCCCCTATTGTGTATCGCAATTTTGTTTTGGCGACACACGTGAATTATCGCTCTGTTGATTGTATGCCTCCTCCACCCCATGTGACCCTCTCGACCCGTGTCAACTTCTATGAACGGGTGTTTTCGTCTGTGTGTGGAATGTTATGATTGGTCAGTCTTGTGTTCCGAATGGTCGGAAAGTCAAGAAACAATGTGTTAACACGACACGCAAGTTAGTTGTTGTATTCGTCAGACAGTTTGTCGAGAGTTGTCTTAGTATAAGTGTCAGTGTAGTGTAGAACCTAGGTGTGTCGTTGATGGGAAGCTGTAGTTGCTGTTGTACGATCGTCACTTCAATATAACAGAGTTTTACAACAATATTCTAAATAAGTAAATACTACTTCTTGTCGGTAACACACAGATTACAATTTTAATACAAAAAAAGTAGCAAATAAAATTTAAACGAACATTAATTTTCCCTGTCACAGAGACCTCGAAGAAATTGTTGAATTTTCGTTGAGCAGTTTATAAATATCATGCTCAAATTATTGATAGCATTAAAACAAATCGCAAACGCACTTATAGATAGAAAATAATTTAAAGTTTTGTAAAATGCATTTAGCAAAGAATGTATGGGTAGAATTATTTTTTTTTGTAAATTAATAAAAATTTAATTTTCGTCTACATTCGATTCAAATCATTTGGCTACATAGAGTGCTCATCTACACTTGTGTACATTCTTTCTTTGGCTACATAGAGTGCTCATCTACACTTGTGTACAGTCTTTCTTTGGCTACATAGAGTGCTCATCTACACTTGTGTACAGTCTTTCTTTGGCTACATAGAGTGCTCATCAACCCTTGTGTACAGTCTTTCTTTGGCTACATAGAGTGCTCATCTACACTTGTGTACAGTCTTTCTTTGGCTACATAGAGTGCTCATCTACACTTGTGTACAGTCTTTCTTTGGCTACATAGAGTGCTCATCTACACTTGTGTACAGTTTTTCTTTGGCTACATAGAGTGCTCATCTACACTTGTGTACAGTCTTTCTTTGGCTACATAGAGTGCTCATCTACACTTGTGTACATTCTTTCTTTGGCTACATAGAGTGCTCATCAACACTTGTGTACAGCCTTTCTTTGGCTACATAGAGTGCTACATAGAGTGCTCATCAACACTTGTGTACAGTCTTTCTTTGGCTACATAGAGTGCTACATAGAGTGCTCATCAACACTTGTGTACAGTCTTTCTTTGGCTACATAGAGTGCTACATAGAGTGCTCATCAACACTTGTGTACAGTCTTTCTTTGGCTACATAGAGTGCTCATCAAAACTTGTGTACAGACTTTCTTTGGCTACATAGAGTGCTCATCAACACTTGTGTACAGTCTTTCTTTTGCAAAATAGAGTGCTCATCTACACTTGTGTAAAGTCTTTCTTTGGCTACATAGAGTGCTCATCAACACTTGTGTACAGTCTTTCTTTGGCTACATAGAGTGCTACATAGAGTGCTCATCAACACTTGTGTACAGTCTTTCTTTGGCTACATAGAGTGCTACATAGAGTGCTCATCAACACTTGTGTACAGTCTTTCTTTGGCTACATAGAGTGCTACATAGAGTGCTCATCAACACTTGTGTACAGTCTTTCTTTGGCTACATAGAGTGCTACATAGAGTGCTCATCAACACTTGTGTACAGACTTTCTTTGGCTACATAGAGTGCTCATCAACACTTGTGTACAGTCTTTCTTTGGCTACATAGAGTGCTACATAGAGTGCTCATCAACACTTGTGTACAGACTTTCTTTGGCTACATAGAGTGCTCATCAACACTTGTGTACAGTCTTTCTTTGGCTACATAGAGTGCTCATCAACACTTCTGTACAGACTTTCAGAGATTGCTGGTTCCTAGGCTAGTAATTGATAATGCAATTGTTTTCTCTCTTTCATTTTGGCCACTGTGTATCATGCTTATGCTTTGTCTACATTTCATTTTAATACTATGTAGTCTGAATCTTCCCCTCTATAACATCTAACGTCTTCTATGTAGGCCTATCTATATCTTTTCACGGGGACTTTAAAAATGCATTTGTTCCCTTTATAATTGACCGTGGTGATGTGTTAGGCGTTATTTAAATAATGATACAACATTTAACTTATCTCTAACTTATCTTCAGAGAACTTACGTAAATCTTGAGCACATACGTCACGAACATACAGTCTCATAAAATCAACCATCCCAAGATGACGTCACCAGCAAAAGTAGCGTTTGGCCTTACAACAGTGTTATTAATGCAGTGTCTTCAAGCTCAAAATATGAATTCTACTGTAAGAACTACCATGGACCTTAGCGGGACGACTGATAGTGGCTCTGACCTTAACGAAACTACTCATGGCGGCACTACTGAATCGGCAGAAACTAACCCCACACCAGCAACACAAACTGCGATGTCAAACACGACTAACAGTGAATCTCAAAATACATCGATGACCACCACAACAATCCCATCACAATCAACAAACCAGGAGACCTCGACACAGCCGCTTACAACAGCCATAACACCTAAGGAGACCTCCACACAGCCCCCTATAACAGCCATAGCACCTAAATTGATCAAAGGTCAGTAAAACAAAACATGTGTATACAACAATGAATGCATACAACAAAACATGTTTATACAACAATGAATGCATACGTCAATATCACAGCATAATCTTGTGGCACTGGGGTTTGAAATGAGTGAAGGGATTTTAAATTCCTATCGCTAAGTGCAAAAAAGGCTGCAGTGTTCTTTAACAGTTGATGACTTAAATGCTAGAGATATGTTGTTGTTCGTCTTTTGCAATGCCAAGGTCATAAGAGTGGGGTACCAACATTTTATTAGCTTAAGTGTATTTTCTGCAGAGGTAAAATTGACCCAAAACGGTCCATAAAGCCAGATACAAAGGCCTTAGAAAAATACATCACTATATCCAGTTAAAAAAAATTTAATCTGAGTGATAGAATGTAGGGGGTTCATGACCAGGGGTGAAGCTTACAGGGAATTGGGGTCACTGAGTCTTGATTCCACTTGCTGGTGTCAAGATACTTTTTAAATGACCCAAATCCGGTGAGTTTTTTTAATAATTATTATTGGTTTATATAGTGCTCAAATGATGGCTAAGGCTGAGTCCCCTTGTCAAAAAAAGGTCACCTACGCCCCTGTTCATGATATGGTTTAATATTTAACTAATTATTATTTAACGAATAAATTACGGTTCTAACGTTATAAATAGAAAACAAATACATTCCAAAGTATTGTTACTACACTGGGAATATAACAATGTTACAATGCAGTGCTGAAATTTGGTAAATGTTTGACTTGGGTACAAATATCCGAACAACATGGCGTCTTCGTCATAAACAGCGTGATAAGATTCCATGGCCTAATAAAGGATATATATAATTGCTAATGAGTTTAAAAATAAAGATTTATAATTTTAATGAATTTCCATTTATTTATCGTTTATTAGGCACTTCTATATCTAAAACACTTAAATGTTATATATGTACAGATATACTAACTCTATATTTATTTCTGCAGAAAATATATCACTGCCCTTTTCTATTAGATTCCTGAATGACAACTTCAGCGAGGCACTCCTGGACCACGCGACACAAGCATACATAGATGCTTGCAATAAGTACCACAACATGGTACGTCACACATTCGGTATCTAGAGATACAAACACAAGATGTGTCCTTTCACTTAGAGTATTGATGTTTATGTGTGTCAACTTTTAGAGTATTTATGTTTATGTGTGGCAACTTTTAGAGTATTTATGTTTAGGTGTGGCAACTTTTAGAGTATTTATGTTTATGTGTGGCAACTTTTAGAGTATTTATGTTTATGTGTGGCAACTTTTAGAGTTATTTATGTTTAGGTGTGGCAACTTTTAGAGTATTTATGTTTATGTGTGGCAACTTTTAGAGTATTTATGTTTATGTGTGGCAACTTTTAGAGTTATTTATGTTTATGTGTGGCAACTTTTAGAGTATTTATGTTTATGTGTGGCAACTTTTAGAGTTATTTATGTTTATGTGTGGCAACTTTTAGAGTTATTTATGTTTATGTGTGTCAACTTTTAGAGTATTTATGTTTATGTGTGGCAACTTTTAGAGTATTTATGTTTAGGTGTGGCAACTTTTAGAGTATTTATGTTTATGTGTGGCAACTTTTAGAGTATTTATGTTTATGTGTGGCAACTTTTAGAGTTATTTATGTTTAGGTGTGGCAACTTTTAGAGTATTTATGTTTATGTGTGGCAACTTTTAGAGTATTTATGTTTATGTGTGGCAACTTTTAGAGTTATTTATGTTTATGTGTGGCAACTTTTAGAGTATTTATGTTTATGTGTGGCAACTTTTAGAGTTATTTATGTTTATGTGTGGCAACTTTTAGAGTTATTTATGTTTATGTGTGGCAACTTTTAGAGTATTTATGTTTATGTGTGGCAACTTTTAGAGTTATTTATGTTTATGTGTGGCAACTTTTAGAGTATTTATGTTTATGTGTGGCAACTTTTAGAGTATTGATGTTTATGTGTGGCAACTTTTAGAGTATTGATGTTTATGTGTGGCAACTTTTAGAGTATTGATGTTTATGTGTGGCAACTTTTAGAGTATTGATGTTTATGTGTGGCAACTTTTAGAGTATTGATGTTTATGTGTGGCAACTTTTAGAGTATTGATGTTTATGTGTGGCAACTTTTAGAGTATTGATGTTTATGTGTGGCAACTTTTAGAGTATTGATGTTTATGTGTGGCAACTTTTAGAGTATTGATGTTTATGTGTGGCAACTTTTAGAGTATTGATGTTTATGTGTGGCAACTTTTAGAGTTATTTATGTTTATGTGTGGCAACTTTTAGATTATTGATGTTTATGTGTGGCAACTTTTAGAGTTTTGATGTTTATGTGTGGCAACTTTTAGAGTATTGATGTTTATGTGTGGCAACTTTTAGAGTATTTATGTTTATGTGTGGCAACTTTTAGAGTATTGATGTTTATGTGTGGCAACTTTTAGAGTATTGATGTTTATGTGTGGCAACTTTTAGAGTATTTATGTTTATGTGTGGCAACTTTTAGAGTATTTATGTTTATGTGTGGCAACTTTTAGAGTATTTATGTTTATGTGTGGCAACTTTTAGAGTATTTATGTTTATGTGTGGCAAATTTTAGAGTATTGATGTTTATGTGTGGCAACTTTTAGAGTATTTGGTTAACGTAAGGCTTACTGTAAGGCAATGTTTCCTTTTTAATTAAGGCAAATTAATTATAATGCAATACGGTAATGATAACAAAAAGAAAATGATTCTGTCTATAATGGTTATAGAAATGTATAAGTCAACTTGAATACTTCATCAACTCAACTTGAATACTTCATCAACTCAACTTGAATACTTCATACCCATACCATAAATACCTTAATCCCCAACTCAAAAACCTCATCACCCTTACTAGAGTACCTCCTCCCAACACGGTGAATACCTCATCTTTCCAGACATCATTCACTCACACTCCCAGACTTTGACTCCACTGTTTTGAAATGATACTTTATCGTTTAGTTGTGAGACTAGTACTCGCAGCCTACATTATCAAATTATGTAATCACCGTCCCCCACCTCAGCCAAAATAGAGGACTCATTTACCTGGCTAAGATTTGAAAGGACTGTACCAGTTAAATAGAGCTGTGAATGTGACTTTACCAGTTAAATAGAGCTGTACATGTGACTTTACGCGTTACATAGAGCTGTACATGTTACTGTACAGTTACATAGAGCTGTACATGTGACTGTACAGTTACATAGAGCTGTACATGACTGTACAGTTACATAGAGCTGTACATATTCTCTATACAAAAGCCTGCCTAACACGCTGCTGGTCACGCCGCCAGCTATGTGTTGTAATTATTCCATTTCTATTCTGCAGCTCTATCACGCTTATCATGACTTAGAGCCGGGATTCCAAGATATCACGATAAATGCATTTAGGTAATATTCGGAAACTAAACATGTCCTCTGGGTTTTTATTGTCTTTGTTTACGCTGTCAACATTTCTCTTGTTTTATAGTAAACTTCTTTGTGTTATACACGATTTAGAAAAAGTTATTTCCCCAAAGCATGAGCTTTGTTGACATTACATTTAATGATACATGATACCACCAGGAGGTTTTGAAATTAACCATAGAGATATTACTGGTTCATCATCACACACACACATACATATTACTGGTTCATCATCACACATACACATACATATGGGAGGTTTTTATTTTGAAATAAATATGTTTGCATGAATAATATCAAATAAATCAAAAGTATTTTTCTCCTCAATTTATGGCAGACAGGCTTAATGTGTCGTTAGCAGTTTGGTTTAGATAGATCAAATGTTCTATAAGATAGTAACCAGGACTAAGGTCTGTTTCTCTCCCTTGATTCAAACAACAAACACTCTTCTTACTTAAATAAACAAATATTATTTCCATAATCCTTAACATGTCAAACACCAGATGACTAGCAATCTATGGACCACAGCACCCTTTTTATAATACATATTACACGGCAACAAGTATGTGACTAATCTTATGTGTGTATTACACTGCAAGTTTGTGACTTATCCTATATTCATTCCAGTAACGGTAGTCTAATAGTTGACTATACAGCTACTTGGAAATACGACCCGCAAAAAGTCGATGACCACGTCATACACAGGAGGCTGACGAACATACTTGAAAGGCTGAGGCGCTTACCAGGTGTTGACAATGAAACTCTGGATATGGTCTTAAAAAGTAACACTTTAGATAAGTAATCGCTTTGCTAGAACACATATTTAATATTCTGATGGGGACTTGAGCTTACGCTCCTAAAGTCCCAGCTCGTACATTGGCTACCAGCTCCATCTACTGGGCTGTGCCGGCTAGTACATTGGCTACCAGCTCCATCTACTGGGCTGTGCCGGCTAGTACATTGGCTACCAGCTCCATAAACTGGGCTGTGCCGGCTAGTACATTGGCTACCAGCTCCATCTACTGGGCTGTGCCGGCTAGTACATTGGCTACCAGCTCCATCTACTGGGCTGTGCCGGCTAGTACTAGTACATTGGCTAACAACTCCACGTGCTGGGCTGTGCCGGCTAGTACATTGGCTACCAGCTCCATCTGCTGGGCTGTGCCGGCTAGTACATTGGCTACCAGCACCATCTACTGGGCTGTGCCGGCTAGTACATTGGCTACCAGCTCCATCTACTGGGCTGTGCCGGCTAGTACTAGTACATTGGCTAACAACTCCACGTGCAGAGCTGTGCCGGCTAGTACATTGGCTACCAGCTCCATCTACTGGGCTGTGCCGGCTAGTACTAGTACATTGGCTAACAACTCCACGTGCAGAGCTGTGCCGGCTAGTACATTGGCTACCAGCTCCATCTACTGGGCTGTGCCGGCTAGTACTAGTACATTGGCTAACAACTCTACGTGCAGAGCTGTGCCGGCTAGTACATTGGCTACCAGCACCATCTGCTGGGCTGTGCCGGCTAGTACATTGGCTAACAGCTCCATGTGCAGCGCTGTGCTGGCTAGTACTAGTACATTGGCTAACAACTCTACGTGCAGAGCTGTGCCGGCTAGTACATTGGCTACCAGCACCATCTGCTGGGCTGTGCCGGCTAGTACATTGGCTAACAGCTCCATGTGCAGCGCTGTGCCGGCTAGTACATTGGCTAACAGCTCCATGTGCAGCGCTGTGCTGGCTAGTAAATTGGCTAACAGCTCCATCTGCTGGGCTGTGCCGGTTAGTACATTGGCTAACAATTCCATGTGCAGAAGATCTTATGAAAATCAATTGTTTTTTATCCTAATATTTTCTGAAAATCAATGATTATTTACCCTAAAATTGTCTGAAAATCAAGCTTCTAATATCAATTAATTATCGCATTGCTATTTCATTTATTTAATCTATTTGTGTGTACATCAGCTTCACTGGGTGATCGCCTCTGTAGCATAATGGAATGTCCAAAGGGATACAGTTGTCAGCATGATGACAATGTCATTCCCTATTTACAATGTGTAAATACGTGCCTCGTCTCACATTTGAACTGCCTAAATGACGGGAAATGTGTCCTCAACATAACCTTTGACCCAGTTTGCAGGTTAATTTATTATCTTCAATTTATTCATAATGTTTTAAAACCCCATGGAGAATCTTGTGGTTTGTTCTTTTTTTTTATGCAGTATAGGCGAGGTTCTCAAATTAAATTTCCACAATTTAATTTTTTTTTAAAATTAATGTTTTAGACTGTTTTATGAGTATATTTCCGAAAAAGAGAGCGAGATAAAGAGAGGGTGGGAGAGAGAGGGGTTGGGAGCAGTGGCGTAGCGAGCTTAACTCGCGCCCGGGGCACAATACCTTTTAGTGCTCCCCTATTCGAAAACCATACAATATTACATGTAAAATATATCATTTGGCACCCCTTTGTGAGTAGCGCCCGGGGCATGATGCCCCCCCTCGCTACACCACTGGTTGGGAGAGAGAGAAGAAGAGAGCGAGTGAGTGAAAGAGGGGAGAAGGATAAAGAGTGCTTGGAGGGAGAGGTGAGAAATATAGTCGAGGGAGAGAGAAGAAAGAGAGAGAGATGGAGAGAGGGGTGGCGAGTGAGAGTGAGGGAAAGAGAGGGGGAAAGAAGAGGGGATGCAGAGAAAGAGAGAAGAAGAAGAGAGATAGTTAGAGGAGAATGAGAGAGTGAAGGAGAGAAAGAAAGAGAGAATTGTTAAGACATTTATTTTTTAGTCAAAATTGATCAATGTGATTATTTCACAAAGTGTTTAAACAGTTACAATCGTATGTTGGATTAAGTGGTATGTGTTTAAGGACGGCTGTCTTGGATAGTCTTTCAAAAACAAACGTTTAGTCCATTTTTGAGCTTTATTTCTCATAAGGCATAAAATTTACCGAAACAAATGAAGGAAAATTGATATGGCTTATATGGCTTACTAATCTATAAATAAAGTGTTATGTTGTTTATTGATCAGATGCCCAACGACGGGTGGCTTTATCTACGGCGGTGAGAAGTGTGAACATAAGGCCGAAATGCTGGACATGTCGAAGGAGAACATAATTGCCATCGCCGCGGGTGCTGGGGGAGGAGTTATCTTAATCTTTCTCATCATCATTATGGTGGTGTGCTGCACCAAGAGTTCAAAGGTCGATAATAAAGATGACAATGTCAAGGACAACGCATCAGAGTGAGTCCCGTAAATATTTTTTATTACAGTATGTTCTACTTAACAAACAAGCATTGGTAAAAGATTATTTTAATGATAAATTTCAAATTTAAAACCAAAACAAAAAACAACAGAAAAGCCTGTGAAAACTTTCCTGGGCGAAAACATTGAGATACTTTGTAGCATTAGTTGTTCATAGTTGATGGTTATCACTGCAAACTAATCAATAAACATTGGTTACCATTACAGACAAATAAATAAACATTGGTTACCGTAACAAACAAATAAAAAAACATTGGTTATCACTACAAACAAATCAATAAAATTAGTTACCGTTACAAAAAAATCAATAAACATTATCACTGCAAACAAATAAAAAACATTGGTTATCACTACAAAAAAATCAATAAACATTGATTATCACTACAAACAAATCAAAAAACATTGGTTATCACTAAAAACAAATCAATGTTCACTATGTTGAAAAAAAGAAGAATTGTTTTACAAAAGATGTGACGTAGTCAAAAATCCAAACAATTTCCTGTCGAGACGCATTTGTGACACCTGTTTATGATACATATCATTACATTGACACCTGTTTATGATACATAGCATTACATTGACACATGTTTATGATACATATTACATTGACACCTGTTTATGATACATAGCATTATATTGACACCTGTTTATGATACATAGCATTACATAGATACCTGTTTATGATACATATCATTATATTGACACCTGTTTATGATACATAGCATTACATAGATACCTGTTTATGATACATAGCATTACATTGACACCTTTTTATGATACATAGCATTACATTGACACCTGTTTATGATACATAGCATTGCACGACCCCTTTTTATGATACATATCATTACATTGACACCTGTTTATGATACATAGCATTACATTGACACCTGTTTATGATACATATTATTACATTGACACATGTTTCTGATACATAGCATTACATTGCCACCGTCCATCACGTTCTGAAAACACAAAATACTTTTTAATCTTGCAAAGTATAAACCGGGCGTTAAGGGGGAGTTGATGTGGGTTGTTTGAGGATGAACCGGGCTTTAAGGGGGAGTTGATGTGGGTTGTTTGAGGATGAACCGGGCGTTAAGGGGGAGTTGATGTGGGTTGTTTGAGGATGAACCGGGCGTTAAGGGGGAGTTGATGTGGGTTGTTTGAGGATGAACCGGGCGTTAAGGGGGAGTTGATGTGGGTTGTTTGAGGATGAACCGGGCGTTAAGGGGGAGTTGATGTGGGTTGTTTGAGGATGAACCGGGCGTTAAGGGGGAGTTGATGTGGGTTGTTTGAGGATGAACCGGGCGTTAAGGGGGAGTTGATGTGGGTTGTTTGAGGATGAACCGGGCGTTAAGGGGGAGTTGATGTGGGTTGTTTGAGGATGAACCGGGCGTTAAGGGGGAGTTGATGTGGGTTGTTTGAGGATGAACCGGGCTTTAAGGTGGAGTTGATGTGGGTTGTTTGAGGATGAACCGGGCGTTAAGGGGGAGTTGATGTGGGTTGTTTGAGGATGAACCGGGCGTTAAGGGTGAGTTGATGTGGGTTGTTTGAGGATGAACCGGGCGTTAAGGGGGAGTTGATGTGGGTTGTTTGAGGATGAACCGGGCGTTAAGGGGGAGTTGATGTGGGTTGTTTGAGGATGAACCGGGCGTTAAGGGGGAGTTGATGTGGGTTGTTTGAGGATGAACCGGGCGTTAAGGGGGAGTTGATGTGGGTTGTTTGAGGATGAACCGGGCTTTAAGGTGGAGTTGATGTGGGTTGTTTGAGGATGAACCGGGCGTTAAGGGGGAGTTGATGTGGGTTGTTTGAGGATGAACCGGGCGTTAAGGGGGAGTTGATGTGGGTTGTTTGAGGATGAACCGGGCGTTAAGGGGGAGTTGATGTGGGTTGTTTGAGGATGAACCGGGCTTTAAGGTGGAGTTGATGTGGGTTGTTTGAGGATGAACCGGGCGTTAAGGGGGAGTTGATGTGGGTTGTTTGAGGATGAACCGGGCGTTAAGGGGGAGTTGATGTGGGTTGTTTGAGGATGAACCGGGCGTTAAGGGGGAGTTGATGTGGGTTGTTTGAGGATGAACCGGGCGTTAATGGGGATTTGATGCGGGTTGTTTGAGGATGAACAGGGCTTTAAGGTGGAGTTGATGTGGGTTGTTTGAGGATGAACCGGGCGTTAAGGGGGAGTTGATGTGGGTTGTTTGAGGATGAACCGGGCGTTAAGGGGGAGTTGATGTGGGTTGTTTGAGGATAAACCGGGCGTTAAGGGGGAGTTGATGTGGGTTGTTTGAGGATGAACCGGGCGTTAAGGGGGAGTTGATGTGGGTTGTTTGAGGATGAACCGGGCGTTAAGGGGGAGTTGATGTGGGTTGTTTGAGGATGAACCGGGCGTTAAGGGGGAGTTGATGTGGGTTGTTTGAGTCTAAAATTGTTTTGAATAATTCGATTTTTTTGTTTACGCCTAGTATAAGTGTAACTCTGTTCAAGGTCTAAAAGAATTCCAATGTCTGTAAGGTAAAAAGATATTTGATGTATCGATTCATTTACTGGTAACGTCTAAAAACTAAGACACTGTGTACGCCGTATACTTAACTGTGCACGTCCAAAACACTTAATGTGTATGCCCACACACTAACTGTGTACGTCCAAACACTAATGTATACGTCCTAACACTTAGTGTGTACGCCCTAACACTAAATGTGTACGTCCTTACGCTAACTGTGTACGTCCTAACACTAATTGTGTACGTCCTAACACTGATTGTATACGTCCTAACACTGATTGTATACGTCCTAACACTGATTGTATACGTCCTAACACTAATTGTGTACGTCCTAACACTGATTGTTTAAGTCCTAACACTGATTGTATACGTCCTAACACTGATTGTATACGTCCTAACACTGATTGTGTACGTCCTAACACTGATTGTGTACGTCCTAACACTGATTGTTTAAGTCCTAAAAGACTAACTGTATACTATGCGTCCCAACAAAAGAACTTTCTTGTATTCTTTACTTCAGACAGTCATTCAAGTCCATGAAGGATTCTGAGGATGGTCTTCACCAGGCGTACAATGGCAAGGTCAATCCGGCGTACAATGGCAAGGTCAATCCGGCCATGTCAGACCCATCATTTAGGTTCGTGAAAATGTGGGTTTGAGATTTCTTTTATTCTCCTCTGTAGAGCTAGAACTTGTGTATACCTTCTTCCATGTAAGGTAAACTCACTGAAACTTCTGTATACCTGCTTCCATGTAAGGTAAACTCATTAGAACTTGTGTATACCTGCTTCCATGTAAGGTAAACTCATTAGAATTTGTTAATACCTGCTTCCATGTAAGGTAAACTCATTGTAACTTGTGTATACCTGCTTCCATTGGGGTAAACTCACTGAAACTTGTGTATACCTGCTTCCATGGGAGGTAAACTCGTTATAACTTAGCTGCTTTTCGTATCCTTTCTTATGTGGTAAGTTCCCCTTTTACTGCTTTTGCTAAATGGAAAAAGTAATAAAGTACACTTGAAGATATATTTATCTTTCAACACAATCCTGCCTGCTTCATGAGAACAAAGTTCATTTGGGCTTTATGGAAATAGAATATAATGTTAGAATGATAAATATCAATATTAGTTATTTTAACTTGAAATACGAAACTTTAAACACATTTGCCAGAAAATATTAACATTGGACTTAAGTACGTATGCTCATATACTGTTTAAAATATCACTTTAACAAATTCCTGCTTTTTTATTGCTATTTTGAATATTTCCAACTATTTCTTTCAAAAATGCAAATAAAGCTAAGTTTCTCTCAACACCATAGCTGAAAGATTGCAGTTCAATTTTAATATCAGAATGGGTATAATCAATTAGAAAACTATAAACTCTGCATTAATGTATGCAGCGTTATCACTATTTAAACAATCTTGTCACGATCCACTATATATAACGTAACCGCCTGCACCATGAAGACCCATACTATCTTGTAACCGACTGCCATGTGAAGGCCCACGCTATATATCGTGAAGGTCCAAACTATATATCATGTAACCACCTGCTCTTTGAAAGGCCCACACTAAATATCATGTAACCGCCTGCTCTGTGAAGGCCCACACTATATATATTGTAGCCGCCTGCTCTGCTCCACTAAAGACAAGTTCTATTTCCAGGAGATCCGATTCCAAAGTGTCGCAGCAGTTACGCCAAGAGCCGTATGTCGTGTCGTCAGCCAGCCTACAGCCGAGCAGCAGGAACCCACGTGACATTGTGTCATCCGCCAGCTTGCAACCGAGCAGCAGGAACCCACGTGACACTGTGGACAGTTACGCCGATTATCGCTACCAAGGCCCGAGGTGAAGAAAAGGGTTCTCAAAACTTAATCTCTGATTAACTTTAATGATTTATTGAAGTATTTCTATCAGCGTTCTTCCTTGCTTTATTATTATTTTAAAAAGTGTTAATGGGGTGATTTTTAAGAAAAATTTGGGTGGGATTGGGGGGAGAGAGGATGTGCCAGTTAAGAATAACTTTGATGTTTAAATAACTTCTAAGTCAAACTGAAACGCAACTTTTTTTAAAAATACATGAGTGATTGCGTTCAAGCCATGGTAGGTAAATAAATAGTGAAAAAAGACATGTTTAGGCATCAAACTAAACAACCCTTAAAAACATTGTTCGTCTTAAAATACTTTATAAAATGTAATATAGAGCAATGGGGGGTGGGGCTGATAATTAGCCCCCCCCCCCCCCAGGGCTCGCAACCAGATTTAAAAAAGAGTTTGTCATTTCTGTTGTTTTTTTCATGCCCAAGAATAAAGAATGTCTTCTCCCACTAATTAGTAACTTTTTTGTTGTATAGGTGTCTTTGTAGAAAAAACACCTGTTTTCTTATAGATAATATTTGGTTTGATTATCACTAGTTTAACCCCAATGCCAACTTGGCTGTTGTGTTACATGAGTCCTGTGTTTGATTATCACTAGTTTAACCCCAATGTCAACTTGGCTGTTGTGTTACAGGAGTCCTGTGTTTGATTATCACTAGTTTAACCCCAATGTCAACTTGGCTGTTGTGTTACATGAGTCCTGTGTTTGATTATCACTAGTTTAACCCCAATGTCAACTTGGCTGTTGTGTTACATGAGTCCTGTGTTTGATTATCACTAGTTTAACCCCAATGTCAACTTGGCTGTTGTGTTACAGGAGTCCTGTGTTTGATTATCACTAGTTTAACCCCAATGTCAACTTGGCTGTTGTGTTACATGAGTCCTGTGTTTGATTATCACTAGTTTAACCCCAATGTCAACTTGGCTGTTGTGTTACATGAGTCCTGTGTTTGATTATCACTAGTTTAACCCCAATGTCAACTTGGCTGTTGTGTTACAGGAGTCCTGTGTTTGATTATCACTAGTTTAACCCCAATGTCAACTTGGCTGTTGTGTTACAGGAGTCCTGTGTTTGATTATCACTAGTTTAACCCCAATGTCAACTTGGCTGTTGTGTTACAGGAGTCCTGTGTTTGATTATCACTAGTTTAACCCCAATGTCAACTTGGCTGTTGTGTTACAGGAGTCCTGTGTTTGATTATCACTAGTTTAACCCCAATGCCAACTTGGCTATTGTGTTACAGGAGTCCTGTGGAGAACATGGAGATGAGGAGGCAAAGTCGAGTGAGGGTGGCCGACGACATCGAGATTGTAAGTAGAGATAACATTTACTTCCAGCTTGTAGAACTGACACAGAGAGCTGACACAGAGACCTGTCACAGAGAGCTACACATAGAACGGACACAGAGAGCTGACACAGAGACCCGACACAGTTAACTACACATAGAACGGACACAGAGAACTGACACAGAGAGCTGACACAGAGACCTGACACAGAGAGCTGACACAAAGACCTGACACAGAGAACTACACATAGAACGGACACAGAGAACTGACGTACAGACAGAAAATAAGAGACCTTAGAAACTTGTAGTTTATCTTTCATCCTATCATTTTTTCCTCCCAGAATCCCGATTATGGACGTTTCAGTTCTAGACCAAGAGATTCTGTTGACATCGGCTCTCCCTATCGAAAGGTAACAGCTACACAAGTTTCTTGTTGTTGTCCCCCTTTCCACTATCAGATGTTTTAAACATAACTTTTTGTCTCCTTGTTTGCCTTTGTATATTTTTCTATGTAGCTGCAAGTAAAGTCTAGTTGACTTGTTTAACATTATATTACAATCCCCCCCCCCTCCCCTTAATCCCAACCCGAAACCAAAAATCTATCTAAATGTCACTTGGCATGTGGCCCATTAACATGAACCATCTTTATTTTGATCTTCAACAAACGTCTGATTTCCTTTAGAATTTAGAAGCGTTCTACTCAATGTGTACCAAACTCATGTGATTTGAATCAAAAGTTTCACTAAAAAATTTTGTTTATGAGGATATTTTACAAACAAATTAATGGAGAAAAATGCCGTCACATACTAGAATTCTTAATTTTCCTTTTTCGTTCAATTTTGTTCGATAATTTTGTTAGAAGTCTACATTTTAACGATAATCAGACATATTAAATACCTTTTAAGATTTTCCTAAATTTGTTTGTTTTATTCATCCCATTAACGTTTTTTTAGACTTGACCATTCCTTCACATATAAAAAAAAAACTACATATTTACATTACAGACTTCATATAGCTTAACATTCATTTAATTTAGACAATCTCAACAAATGACGTCATTTTAGTATTAAAAACAAAGTTATCTTTGTAACATGAAGTATACTATATAACCTTTGTGTATTTGTAAGTCATGCTTTAAATCTAGAACTGTTCTTTTTCTGTTCAAATATTTTGGGATATATTTAGTAATAATGATTTTTTTTTTTAAATGTATTTTTAAAATATTTTTGTTTCTGATTTATTATATCTTGTTTTAAGATCTTTGAAATGCCCTAATAATCTCAGAATAATCCGTTAATAGTATGTGAGTTTCTCAATGAAGGCAAGCCTATTTAATCCAACTGAGCCTATATAAGAATAAATATATTAAGAATAGTACGACCAAGGAGCCACACTTTGCTTAGCAGAGCAGACGATGTTATCATTGATTTTTAAAAACAAGATTAACTCTTGTTAAGGACGTGAGAGTATTTTGTGATTGCGTGTTGTTTGGAGAGTATTTGCGTAGATGTTGCCATTAAATGCTTGGTATTGTGTGACGTATTTTGCGTAAAGGGAAATGACGTATTGCTGTGTTATTGTGTAGTGTGTGTTGTTATGGTGTGAACGATGGCCGTGCATGAGTTGTTTTTTCTTTTAATAATGAGACGTCTAATTGTAATATATATATTCAATGAACACAATTTTAATCCAAGGCCAAGCATTACAATCTAAACTCCATATTAATATTATCCAGCACAAGACAAAACTTTTCTCGGTTTTAAGTTATTTGAATAACAAAATGTCTCATGTATTTTTTATCCCATTTAACTCTCATGATTTTCCTCCCCCTATCACCTTAACCTTCACCCCCCCAACCACCACCACCCTCAAACTGACCTATCCCAGAACTCCACGTTCAGTTACCTGGCCCAGAGACGACGATCTTCTGCTCCTACGGACTGGCGTGGCAACAAAGTGACACAGGTAAAACGCCCTTTGTCTTTGTGTCCGTGTAATCTGTTGTACCAAGGGCAAACTAATCTGTTGCACCAAGGGCAAACTAATCTGTTGTACCAAGGGCAAACTAATCTGTTGCCCCAAGGGCAAACTAATCTGTTGCATCAAGGGCAAACTAATCTGTTGTACCAAGGGCAAACTAATCTGTTGTACCAAGGGCAAACTAATCTGTTGCCCCAAGGGCAAACTAATCTGTTGCACCAAGGGCAAACTAATCTGTTGCCCCAAGGGCAAACTAATTAATAACATAAGATTTAAAAAAAAATAAGTTCCACTGTCAGTTTGACCGAATTGTTTGCCTTTGTCTATTCAACATCCACTTTGTTTTAAACCTTTTTCAAATCAAATCAGCAATAATATACCAAAATCTAGTCATTGAAAACAACAACAACGTTATTTACCGTTTGAACGTGAAATCTAGGTCTAAGAAATCTGACATATTTCCCAGAATCCTTTGTTTACTGTCCCTGCCAACAGACGGAAGTCATCTGTGTACATGGAGATCGATGATAATGATACAAAGGTAGATATTAGTTTTATTCTCTTGATCTTTGTACTGTGCCTTCATGCTAGCTGGTCTGTGCCGTCTTATATTTGTACTGTGCTACCATTAAATTTGTACTGTGCCGTCATGATATCTGGACTGTGCCGTCATGATATCTGGTCTGTGAATTCTTATATTTTTACTGTGCTGCCATTAAATTTGTACTGTGCCGTCATGATATCTGGTCTGTGCCGTCTTATATTTGTACTGTGGTGCCATTAAATTTGTACTGTGCCGCCATGATATCTGGTCTGTGCCGTCTTATATTTGTACTGCGCTGTCATTAAATTTGTACTGTGCCGTCATGATATCTGGTCTGTGCCGTCTTATATTTGTACTGTGGTGCCATTAAATTTGTACTGTGCCACCATGATATCTGGTCTGTGCCGTCTTATATTTGTACTGCGCTGTCATTAAATTTGTACTGTGCCGTCATGATATCTGGTCCGTGCCGTCTTATATTTGTACTGTGGTGCCATTAAATTTGTACTGTGCCGTCATGATATCTGGTCTGTGCCGTCTTATATTTGTACTGCGCTGTCATTAATTTTGTACTGGGCCGCAATGATATCTGGTCAGTGCCGTCTTATATTTGTACTGTGCCGTCATTAAATTTGTACTGCGCCGTCATAATATCTGGTCAGTGCCGTCTTATATTTGTACTGTGGTGCCATTAAATTTGTACTGTGCCGTCATGATATCTGGTCTGTGCCGTCTTATATTTGTACTGCGCTGTCATTAATTTTGTACTGGGCCGCAATGATATCTGGTCAGTGCCGTCTTATATTTGTACTGTGCCGTCATTAAATTTGTACTGCGCCGTCATAATATCTGGTCAGTGCCGTCTTATATTTGTACTGTGCCGCCGTGATATTTGTTCTGTGCAGTCATTATATTTGTTCTGTGCAGTCATTATATTTGTATTGCTCCGTCATTATTTTTTTTCAATACACTGAATGGTGGCATTTTGGGTCTACTGTACGGATTTTTTATGTGAGGGAGGGGCGGCGAAAATCTTGTCCCGCCCAATGCAGTTCTAGCCCTAGCTATACCATTGAGATTAGAGAACACACGTAGACATTTGTATCAATCATTAAGGCCATTGCTTCATTATGAAATGTTTCTATGTGATCGTGTTTCCCCAAGTGAAGCGCCAAGGAGCCGTTAGTTATTGACTACTGGTTACCAAAAACCTGGATGTCAATGTTGAGATGACGTTACATAATGTTGATTTAATACGCCTCTTAGTCTTATAACAACTTGTATGTCAATGTATTTGTTTATCCAATTGAAAACGTCATCATTACATTACACACTTGAACAAGACATTTCATAAAATCAAATTTAATTTATAATATTTTTAAAATACAAGCCAGGAAAATCATGTTTTTGGTTTACTAGCATACACCTTTCCAAAAAGCTTTCTCCTATTTATGAACTAAGTTACTCTTGCAACCACTGAAATATCCTCATCAACACCAGGCACAGAAACATTGAAAATTCCTCTACATTCATAGGAGCCAGAATGATCAATAAATTGATCGTGGGCCCTAGAAGAAGAAAGAACTATACATTCTAAGTTGATGGAATTATACCCATGGAATTATACCCACCTAGGAAATGTATTATTTAAAAAAAAAATTCCTACAACTTTCATTTACATTCTCCACTTATAGAAACTCGAACAAAATAAAACCATGTTAAATTCAGTAATGATAAACTAGAGAAGATTATATTGAACTGATGTTACAGTAGGCACGCACTGAAGCTACTAATGCACTGTTTCCGCAAATGGGAGCAATGAAATATTTTACATCAGCTAACAAAAATAGACCTTATCCGAAAAAAATAGAAGCCCTTTTACGATGATAAAAGCTCATGGTAAATATATCTTTTTTATATTCCAAAGCTCATTTTAATTGTAACATTATGTTCAAATTTATTTAACTATAGTTTGTGTTCCAATGATGGTTCCCTGTTTTCGGGACGCAGCGTAAGGTGAGACTTAAAAATTATAACGTTATATAAATGAATTACAAAAATTCCTGTACAATGAATGAAAGCTCTATTTGGTAAACTAGTCGGTGATGTACCAGCCGGCCACCAACGTAGACCACCCAGCAAGACCTGGACCAGCTATCAACACTATTGACCACCCACTGAGACAAGGACAGCAGGCCAAGGTTTATGATTACTACAACAGAAAGGAGTCGGTGGTGAGTAATTTATTGAACTAGTGTAGTTATTTAACCTGTTTATTAGTAGTCATTAACCTGTTTACTACAATATTTAACCTGTTTACTGGTTCAGTAGTTATTTAACCTGTTTACTAGAATTCATTTTAATCCATTTAAGTGACGGAATGGAGTTAACATCAAAGGATAAACACTGTATTCATATTCTAAAGCTAATTTTGCTAAAAAAATTTGTTAAAGATAATTCATTTGACCGAAAGGCCCTGCCCAACAATAGAATGTAAGAACCACTACAGAAACAAAATAAAAAATATTTCCGACAAAAATCTGTCAACATACAAGACATTAAAAAAAGTTCAAAATAATTCAATTTCTATAAATAATTTCCGTTATTTAAACTCACCCCCCCCCCCCCCAGTTAGACGTGCACCCTTTGATAATAGTTCATTTAAAAACGAATCGACCCTTTTCTTTCTCTGATAGGCCAGTACAATCTATCCCCGCCCACGGGCAGCGTCTAACGCTGACTTGTATGACTTTGACGAAGACAACAATCCGATGCGACCTGTGGTAAGTGGCTGGAGTTAGTCGTATGACGTCACTCGTGTTTGTACACGAGCGGAAACATTTTCCTAGTTCTTATTGCTGTTTTACATTTTCCGTGTCACTCAAAGAAATCTTTTGCTTACCGGAAATTTGTTTGAAAGACATTTCGTCGACGGAAAATTGATCGACGGAAGTTTGGTCAAATGGAAATTTGATTGAATTTTATTTTCAGTTCACAAGTTCAAATTTTCGTACAAAATCTTTACATTTCCTTTCGTAGTCCAAAATGTTAACATTTCCTTTCGTTGTCCAAAATGTTAACATTTCCTTTCATAGTCCAAAATGTTAACATTCAAATTGTAGTCAAGATAACACGAAATAAGTTGATGCATATTTGTTATGTTTAAAAAAACAAGATCATTGTAAACTTAAATAACTAGATACATTTCGTAAACTTAGGCAGTGGTATACTTCTAATCCATCTTTATTTTATTGAGCATTCATACCCGTTTGGTGATGATAAGTTCTATTGATGGTATGTTTGGTGATGATAAGTTCTATTGATGGTATGTTTGGTGATGATAAGTTCTATTGATGGTATGTTTGGTGATGATAAGTTCTATTGATGTCATGATAAGGATTGATGATATTAGATACCTCATTTACAATGGGGTTAAGCTTTAGGTTCCATGTTATTAAAAATGTCCAAGAAAAGATATATATTTTATTTTTTAAAACGTCCCTCCCCTCCTCCCCCACCCCTCAAACAGTACGGAGTAAGAAGAACCCAGCAAGGCCCGACCTCCCCAAGACGTTTTGTAAGTATTCTCAAAGCAATAAACTAGCATCCTACTTAGAATGAAACAACAGGCGTTATTAGTGTTTTACTGTTGTCCTGTGCTTTGTATATGAATTTTTAAATATCAAATAAGATTAAATAGACTTTAAACAGCGAATGTAGTGTAAAGTGGCTGTGGTTTTAACAACAATTATTTTACATTTCTTCCAATGCTTTGTAACTTCTTTGACGGAATAAATTACGCAATCTAGATTTTCTCATCTACTTAAATATAACTCCTATTAAGTATTATATTGTGAGCATTATCTAAAGAATGGATACTATTTTCTTATGTATTGTTGTTGACTTTGCTGCCGTAAATAATTGTTTCGTTTCCTTGAAATCTTTAATATTTTTAAAAATTATTTATATTTGCAGTGAGTGTGAGCTCAAATGTCAAGGCCGTGTAACACTTTTACATTCTTGCACAAGATAATGGCAACCAAAGATTCTAAATGATATCCTACTGATTAAGCTACCAAGCAAACTCCCTTCAAACAACAAATGAGAGAAAGAAATGCTTTTAATTTTAAACATAATGAATGAATGCTCAGGAATATTTGACAAGTTTCAGAAATACGTCTCCCCTTGCATCAGTTCATACCAAGAGCCTATGGAAAAAAATAGAAAAATCATTTCTTTGATGAACAAAAAAGATAAATATGATCTAAATCAAATTCTATCAGTATAGATCTTCCATTTCTAATTAAGGAAAAACTATGACATTGTTTAACAAATAAGAATGTATATTGTATACTATCGTTTCTTGTATTTTTTTAAAGCTTATTTTTATATCTAAAAGTATCTTGTGTCGTCCAATGAGCAATTGTTTTGTCCTTGCAAAGATGCTGGCTATCAAATTGCAAGTTGTATTGATGTCTGCTCTTAGTTTTCAAATAACAAGGAGCTATTAAATCCGTCTGTTTTTTTGTGTAACAATTTAAGATTGTTTAATGTTTATCATATTATTTTTTATTCATATATTTTAATCATATGCTCAATATGTTTGTGGGGCAAATTTAAATATATTATTTAAATTTTGGTAACATTTTTTTTAAAGTCTTCTTTTAAAAGTTGTTTATATTCCATTTAAAAGATCAGCCACCATGTCTCTTCACGGTTCCATATATAGTTCGAATATATTGATGAAATTATTAAGTTACAAGAGAAAAAAGATCAACCAACACAACAGTGGACATACGTTATGAGTCCACCATCTCTAATCACATAACGGATTCTGGCATAGCGGCTCAGGCTGAGCTACAGCACTCCACCGAATTTAGTTATTTTTATCGCCAGTCTTGACATACACTGTATCCGGTAATAAGAAACCATTTTTATAGTGCTGAAAAGTAATGGTAAATATGTATCAATTTTAAAAATTACAAAACTAATTTTAATTCTAACAAAACTAATTTTAATTCTAACAAAAAGTTAGTTTTCAAATAAGTAAATAAATTCTAATTTACGTTCGAAGTGTCTACCATTAAGTCCAACACAGGTTTCAAGACGTGCTCTTCATTGATCAAGCATTATCAAAAGGGTTTTCTTTTTTCCAGATACAGTGTAGAAAGTTGACATATACACTTACATGACAGTGTAGAAAGTTGACATATACACTTACATGACAGTGTAGAAAGTTGACATATACACTTACATGACAGTGTAGAAAGTTGACATATACACTTACATGACAGTGTAGAAAGTTGACATATACACTTACATGACTGTGTAGAAAGTTGACAGATACACTTACATTGCAGTGTAGAAAGTTTAGATACACTTACATGACAGTGTAGAAAGTTGACATAAACACTTACATGACAGTGTAGAAAGTTGACATATACACTTACATGACAGTATAGAAAGTTGACATATACACTTACATGACTGTGTAGAAAGTTGACAGATACACTTACATTGCAGTGTAGAAAGTTTAGATACACTTACATGACAGTGTAGAAAGTTGACATATACACTTACATGACAGTGTAGAAAGTTGACATATACACTTACATGACAGTATAGAAAGTTGACATATACACTTACATGACAGTGTAGAAAGTTGACAGATACACTTACATGACAGTGTAGAAAGTTGACATAAACACTTACATGATAGTGTAGAAAGTTGACATAAACACTTACATGACAGTGTAGAAAGTTGACATAAACACTTACATGACAATTTTAGAAAGTTTACAGATACACTTACATGACTGTGTAGAAAGTTGACATATACACTTACATGACAGTGTAGAAAGTTGACATATACACTTACATGACAGTGTAGAAAGTTGACATATACACTTACATGACAGTATAGAAAGTTGACATATACACTTACATGACTGTGTAGAAAGTTGACAGATACACTTACATTGCAGTGTAGAAAGTTTAGATACACTTACATGACAGTGTAGAAAGTTGACATAAACACTTACATGACAGTGTAGAAAGTTGACATATACACTTACATGACAGTATAGAAAGTTGACATATACACTTACATGACAGTGTAGAAAGTTGACAGATACACTTACATGACAGTGTAGAAAGTTGACATAAACACTTAAATGATAGTGTAGAAAGTTGACATAAACACTTACATGACAGTGTAGAAAGTTGACATAAACACTTACATGACAGTGTAGAAAGTTTACAGATACACTTACATGACTGTGTAGAAAGTTGACATATACACTTACATGACAGTGTAGAAAGTTGACATATACACTTACATGACAGTGTAGAAAGTTGACATAAACACTTACATGACAGTGTAGAAAGTTGACATATACACTTACATGACAGTGTAGAAAGTTGACATATACACTTACATGACAGTGTAGAAAGTTGACATATACACTTACATGACAGTGTAGAAAGTTGACATATACACTTACATGACAGTGTAGAAAGTTGACATATACACTTACATGACAGTGTAGAAAGTTGACATAAACACTTACATGACAGTGTAGAAAGTTGACATATACACTTACATGACAGTGTAGAAAGTTGACATATACACTTACATGACAGTGTAGAAAGTTGACATAAACACTTACATGACAGTGTAGAAAGTTGACATATACACTTACATGACAGTGTAGAAAGTTGACATATACACTTACATGACAGTGTAGAAAGTTGACATATACACTTACATGACAGTGTAGAAAGTTGACATATACACTTACATGACAGTGTAGAAAGTTGACATATACACTTACATGACAGTGTAGAAAGTTGACATAAACACTTACATGACAGTGTAGAAAGTTGACATATACACTTACATGACAGTGTAGAAAGTTGACATATACACTTACATGACAGTGTAGAAAGTTGACATAAACACTTACATGACAGTGTAGAAAGTTGACATATACACTTACATGACAGTGTAGAAAGTTGACATAAACACTTACATGACAGTGTAGAAAGTTGACATATACACTTACATGACAGTGTAGAAAGTTGACATATACACTTACATGACAGTGTAGAAAGTTGACATAAACACTTACATGACAGTGTAGAAAGTTGACATATACACTTACATGATTGCACTATTTGACTTGTTTTTATGTTTTATTCGTTTCATTTTATGTTGGCAAAACACCACAGTAACACTGTACACTTTCACTTTCACTTTCATAAAATTATAAATATGTACACATGCATAATGTCATCACTATATAACATGTATTAAGTGATAAAAATGAACTCATTCAAACAGCTCTGAAAGTGTACACATTCATACAGGGATCAACTTTAATACAGTTATACAGGGATCAACTTTAATACAGTTATACAGGGATCAACTTTAATACATTCATACAGAGATCAACTTTAATACATTCATACAGGGATCAACTTTAATACATTCATAAAATCCACTTTTATATCATATTTTATTTATTTGGATTCATTTGTCGCAATTCTCAACTAGTATCATGAGAGATCATTATATCAATACATTTATATAACTTATAACACGTTTTGAATATCAATAATATCATTCTCTTTATCTTTATATATGTGACTAGATCTATATCACTAAAATGTTAAGTATAATGAGAGATCCTTGGGCTGCGTCATACGCAAAACTGTTGAAAATATTGAGTCATATTTCGTCTTCTCAAATCTCTGCCTTCCCCTAGAGGTCATATCAAATAAAATTGAAGGTCATTTTGATCATTCAAATCTCTGCTTTTCCCTAGAGATCATATCAAATAAAATGGAAGGTCATTTTGATCATTCAAATCTCTGCCTTTCCCTAGAGATCATATCAAATAAAATGGACGGTGTTGTTGTTGTTCATTCATGTTATCGCCGGTAACATATTCACTGCTGCGTTATTTTTATAACTTGTTAACTTTCATTTATTCTCCCGGAATGTTCGTCGACCTATATCAAATGAATCTATGTGCATCCTTGGCATTAGCAATAAAGAATACCATATAGAGTATGTGACGTGTTTGTTTGATGTGTATTCTTCATGTGCTGTTGTTTTCTTATGTGACGTGTTTGTTTGATGTGTATTCTTCATGTGCTGTTGTTTTCTTGATTAAGGGGCGGAAAAATCGACAGCCTCCGCCGTAAATAACTCTACCTACTTCCTTGTGTCTCCCTTGATAAGAACGTGCACTACACACCGTGCGTCTCCCTTGATAAGAAAGTGCCCAACACACCATGTGTCTCCTCTGATTTGATCGTGACCTACACACCATGTGTCTCTTCTAATTTGATCGTGACCTACACACCATGTGTCTCCTCTGATTTGATCGTGACCTACACACCATGTGTAGCACACCTAACAATAACATTGAGATTGTTCCAACACACACGTCTTTGACTTTGATTTCTTAGTCGTTCTATCCTTCTCTTGTCTGCTGAAGAAGGCATGTAGGGGAGGCAAATGTGCCGAAACGTCCGTCTAATTTTCCTCTCTTTTCATTCCAGGCCTAAACAAATCATGTTACACTTTTTCATTAGCCTAATCTATATATATAGATGGGCACTCTATGTAGCACTCTATATAGCACTCTATGTAGAACTCTATGTAGCCAAATAAAGACTGTGCAGAAGTGTAGATGAGCACTCTATTTAGCACTCTATGTAGCACTCTATGTAGCCAAAGAAAGACTGTGCAGAAGTGTAGATTAGCACTCTATGTAACCAAAGAAAGACTGCCAAAGTTTAGATGAGCACTCTATGTAGCCAAAGAAAGACTGTGCAGAAGTCTAGATGAGCACTCTATGTAGCACTCTATGTAGCTAAATTATTCGAGCTGAATATTTGGCAATATTTCCATGCACAGCACGTTGAAACTCGACTGAGATAGATTGGATTTTGTAATGTTTGTAAAAAAATTTTTTATTTTCTACATTTCATTACCGGTATTAAAATTGTAATCTGTAGATTGTCGACAATTCCACTGGTCGTCACAACACAACACACTCTGCATCAAGCATTCAGGTCAAACCACGGCGAGTCGATTACGTGTCATTTCCCCATCTTACATCACCCCACCCTCCCCCTCAACCCAACTTACAGCAGCCGGAGTCTAATTGTCGTATGCCCTCCCCTTAACCTATGCCGAACAAGTATTTCCATATCCACCATTCTCCCGCCGTTCACCAGGTGAGCACTGCACGAGACAGACGATCAACTGAGTGATAGAGTCACGTGGGTCAACAACACAAATTACGATTTGATGACAAGATGGCGCTGCGTGTAGAAAGTAAGTCTTTAAAAAATAGATACACGAGCGGAATAAAATCAGAACTAGCTGATGTAGAAAAGTTTGATCAAAAGTTGTTTAAATTTGACACAAAAGTGATCTATGAAATATTCATCCGATTCTAAAATTTTGAATAATCCGACTAATAGAAGAATATGGAAAAACATTGAAATGATCACAGATTATTAACGTCAGGTTTTGGTGGCCATTATTGGACCAGCTTTATTATATTTTAAAGCATTTAAAGCATTGAAATAACTTTTGAAAAGTGTACTCTTTATATATATATTGTGGAGTGTCCAGACTTGTAGTCGACCCGTAAGGGGTGGGGGAGTATCACATCAGTACTGATCAAACAAAGAATCAACCGTGTCTGATTGCCCGCGACGGGATGACGGCGTTGGTTTTATGACCTAAGACCAACTGACCAAACAAGGGCCAATCTTGTCAGACCGCCTGCGACGGGATGGATGACCTATTTCGCGGTGTGAGATAGGAATGGGATAGGAGCTCTGGGAAGAAATCTCTAGGGACTTGGGACTTATAAAAGGGACAGATGGACGGGACTAAGGAGAACTCAGCCGGGGAGGCAAGTGGACAGATGGGAGACTCCGACGGACAGGAGTAGAGAATAGAAGAGAGAAACCGAGAACGAAAGAGATAGAGACGAACCGGGACAGTCGGAGTTGAGTACGACAGAGAGAGAGAAAGTGAAGTCAAAGGAGGAGACAAATAAAAGAGTCAATGACTATAACCATCGTTGAGTTGTCAAATTGGTGCAGTACGAGAGACGGAGTGTACAAGGTTGCAAATTAATTAGAGAGCAGAGACGAGCAAGGTTCGCTACAATATATATAAATATATATATATATATATATGTGTGTGTGTGTGTGTGTGTGTGTGTGTGTGTGTGTGTGTGCAAATAGAAATTCGCTATGCATATGTCTTGCCAGCACATGAATTACATCTTTTCATTCAAACACCAACAAATAAATAAGTCCAATTGTTTAAATGTTAATACAATGTAAATCAAGTTGAGGCCAATAACGAGCGTTAATAAAATCAATAAGTAATTTACTTTCAAATCAAACTCAGTGCATATAGGCTTTAGAGGGTAATTTTCTGGGTTATGAGTTATGTTCGGGTATGTCATCACATGATCTGATGTGCAAGATCCAATTTCAAAAGAGCACGATAAACACGTCCAAGACAGGCCGCGAGACCGTACACAGAATACTCTCCAAACATCTCATTAGTAGAGGCCATCGAATTATTAGACAAATCTAAGGCGAAGTAAGTAGCTATATAAGTACATATTTATAGTCGGTGGAATTAAATGTTGTAGCTGATCGAACTCGCTCTGTCAGTGCCATCTATGAATTAGGTGAAAATATTTGATCTAAAATTTTTCTATTGTAATATATTTTAGAAGTAGAAAGTGTTTTCTTTTTTTTTTCCTTTTTTTTTTCTTTTAAACTTTCTATAATTTGATTGCTTGAAAAAAAATAGAAACAACTAACGAAATGTTTCAATCATCAGATTTTAAACTTTAACTATAAACCCAGAAGTGAAAAGTTTCAATTTGTTTTTTTTTTTTTAAATAATCTGTAGAGAGCATTCAAGACTTGTACATCACCTTTCATATCTAAGCCATCTCCTGGGGATGAAGATCTATAGACTTCTATTCTATGTTTATGGTAAGCATTTCCATTCCTTTTCATCAAGGGATGAAAGACTTTGAATGGGTATGTGCTCGTATGCAGTTTTTGTAATGTTGCGTTTTGTATTTCAATGTGGTCAAATATGAATTGTTTCATTTCTCTTTTAATATGGTTGACTTTCTACCGCCCTTCGAGCCTTTGGAGATGAAGCGTGATTTTTAAATAAACGTTATTATTATTATTATTAATGATTATTTTGTTAATGTAAACACTTGATATATTACTGGGAAGTCAACCAATTGTGAGTGATCAGCCATTTTTTAATTATTTTTTTATTTAGGGTAACGCTAGGTACAAATTATTATAAAATTTAACTTTGGAATAATAAATAAGTCAGTTTCAAAAGACTGGCTCTGAAATATCGAAAACAAATCTAACTTTACATAAATAGCAGAGGATAATAATTTGGATTATTACTGGTTTAAATAAATGACATTGATTACTTTTCGACTCAATAAAACCAAATTGATTGTTCTCCAGTGCAAATTGGCGCAATAAATCTGAAAAATGTCGGTAAGAGAATTGTGAATGGCCAGCATGTTTACAATAATGAAAAATATCCAAGCATCGCTTCTTTACAAGTCCAATATGATTTGAACAGCCCGTGGGAGCATACATGTGGTGCAGTGCTCATAGGCCAGACGAAGGTGAGCACTGTGGGGCATGGCTTGCATGAAGAAGATGTATCGACAGCTTTCATATTATATGGTAATTTGAGTCGAAAGTTGTCTACAGTACGTGAGTAGTATTCCATTGAAAAGTCCACACCCTGAAGCATACAAACTATGAAATCGTGAAACAAATATTTTAACAACTGGATCAACTTTAAAAAACCTATTATTAGTCCTTTAAAAAAAAGCTTAATTTTAATTTTTTTTTGAAAACATACAGTTTAAATATTTACTATACTTTGTATAATGCCGTGTAAAAGACAAAGAATTTTGCTTTAAATCTTGGCTGTGTCAGCTTCTAATAATAACTTTCATAATTTAATTGCTATGTAATTTCAATCATGGCAATAATGACGTGTGTTTCATTGGCTTTTTAAAGAAATTATTAGCTAAGCTTTTTAAGTTAACAGGAACATAATATTACAATTGTATCTATCCATCCATCCGTCCGTCCATCAATCCATCCATATATCTATCTATCTATCTATCTATCTATCTATCTATCTATCTATCTATCTATCTATCTATCTATCTATCTATCTATCTATCTATCTATCTATCTATCTATCTATCTATCTATCTATCTATCTATCTATCTATCTATCTATCTATCTATCTATCTATCTGTCTGTCTGTCTGTCTGTCTGTCTGTCTGTCTGTCTATATATATATTATATATCAAGTGTGTGTCTGTATGTCTATCTGTCAATCTATCTAAAGTAAGTTTATTGTATATATGAGGTAAGAGATAAAATAATACTACGGTATCTAAGTTTCAGAGACCAGTACTGTTGCTATGCGTACTTTTTAAAATATAATGTCACTGTCGGATCCATTGGACTAACTTCAGTTGCTGACGGCTGCCCACTGTCTGGTCAACAAGATTTTCCTGAAAAAGCGTGTCGTCCTTGGCGTGCTGGACATTCAGCCAGACCTCCACGCCTATGACCAGGTCCACGAAGTCAGCACTTTTAAGATACACCGCGACTATGAGGAGGCCTCCTCGAGGACCTACATCCATGACATCGCCATCCTCTACCTTAACACGAAGGTCAAGTTAAATAAGAAAGTCAAGGTACACTCACCAAAGGTTGGAATACAACCAACGCCAACATATTATACTTGATTATAATCTTCCTTAAAAACGCTTTCATGTTAGATTTGAATAACATCCGGTCTACTTGTAATGAGGTCAGCTGTGATTTTATGATCTTTGTCTTTATTGATTTTTCTGTTGAAATCTTTCACCCAAAACGACCTTTTTATTTTACTTCGGGTTTAAACACATCTTCTCCTTATTAGTTTATTGAAACGACTTGAACAGTTTCTACTTTATCCTTCATTACTTTATATCATTCAATTAAACAAGAGATTGTTGAAGACATAGATTTCAATTCGAATTCAATACAATGTTGTTGGGGGCTTTTTTCCTATTAAATATTTAGCAGAAACTGGCATCTTAAGAAATAATCATGGTTCTATTATAAAGGTATTAACAATAGTAGACACGATCGTTTAAATACTAAGGCAGCGGTTCTCACCATGTAGGTCGCGAACCCTTTGGGGTTCGAACGGCCCTTTCAGATGGGTCGCCTAAGATCATCGGAAAATACATATAATCTACAGTTATGAAACAGAAACGATAATAATTTTGTGGTTAGGGGTCGCAACAACATGGGGGAGGGGGGGCATTAGGAAGGTTGAGAACCATTGTTCTAATGCATTTCCATCTAACAGCCGGCAGTGCTGGCTCCGAAAGGTAAGTCTTTCGAAGACACCAAATGTGCAGTCGCTGGTTGGGGCATCGGGAGCAGATTCAATGATTTCTCCAATCAGCTGAGAGACGCCAACGTCACGGTGATCAGCAACGCATTCTGCAAGAGCTTCTACAGAAGGCACCACATCCTACCCACAAACATGTGTCTGTTCAATGACTTTGGTAAGCTACATCCTACCCACAAACATGTGTCTGTTCAATGACTTTGGTAAGCTACATCCTACCCACAAACATGTGTCTGTTCAATGACTTTGGTAAGCTACATCCTACCCACAAACATGTGTCTGTTCAATGACTTTGGTAAGAAAACAATGGTGGTGCATTCCGCTTAGAAGATGCTAGCTACCACAAAACTATTTCAAACTCAAATGTCACATTTATATTGACATTAGTTTATTTTAAAGTTGGCATGTGTACGAAAAAAAATAGTTTGACACTTTCTTGGGATCCTCTAGCTGAGTCTAGCTATGGATCCTCTAGCTGAGTCTAGATATGGATCCTCTAGCTGAGTCTAGCTATGGATCCTCTAGCTGAGTCTAGCTATGAATCCTCTAGCTGAGTCTAGCTATGGATCCTCTAGCTGAGTCTAGCTATGGATCCTCTAGCTGAGTCTAGCTATGATCCTCTAGCTGAGTCTAGCTATGGATCCTCTAGCTGAGTCCAGCTATGGATTCTCTAGCAGATTCTAGCTATGGATCATCTAGCTGAGTCTAGCTATGGATCCTCTAGCTGAGTCTAGCTATGGATCTCTAGCTGAGTCTAGCTATGGATCCTCTAGCTGAGTCTAGCTATGGATCCTCTAGCTGAGTCCAGCTATGGATTCTCTAGCTGAGTCTAGCTATGGATCATCTAGCTGAGTCTAGCTATGGATCCTCTAGCTGAGTCTAGCTATGGATCTTCTAGCTGAGTCTAGCTATGGATCTCTAGCTGAGTCCAGCTATGGATCTCTAGCTGAGTCTAGCTATGGATCTTCTAGCTGAGTCTAGCTATGGATCCTCTAGCTGAGTCCAGCGATGGATCTCTAGCTGAGTCTAGCTATGGATCTCTAGCTGTCTAGCTATGGATCCTCTAGCTGAGTCTAGCTATGGATCCTCTAGCTGAGTCTAACTATGGATCCTCTAGCTGAGTCAAGCTATGGATCCTCTAGCTGAGTCTAGCTATGGATCTTCTAGCTGAGTCTAGCTATGGATCCTCTAGCTGAGTCTAGCTATGAATCCTCTAGCTGAGTCTAGCTATGGATCCTCTAGCTGAGTCTAGCTATGGATCCTCTAGCTGAGTCTAGCTATGATCCTCTAGCTGAGTCTAGCTATGGATCCTCTAGCTGAGTCCAGCTATGGATTCTCTAGCTGATTCTAGCTATGGATCATCTAGCTGAGTCTAGCTATGGATCCTCTAGCTGAGTCTAGCTATGGATCTCTAGCTGAGTCTAGCTATGGATCCTCTAGCTGAGTCTAGCTATGGATCTTCTAGCTGAGTCTAGCTATGGATCTCTAGCTGAGTCCAGCTATGGATCTCTAGCTGAGTCTAGCTATGGATCTTCTAGCTGAGTCTAGCTATGGATCCTCTAGCTGAGTCCAGCGATGGATCTCTAGCTGAGTCTAGCTATGGATCTCTAGCTGAGTCTAGCTATGGATCCTCTAGCTGAGTCTAGCTATGGATCCTCTAGCTGAGTCTAACTATGGATCCTCTAGCTGAGTCTAGCTATGGATCCTCTAGCTGAGTCTAGCTATGGATCTTCTAGCTGAGTCTAGCTATGGATCCTCTAGCTGAGTCTAGCTATGGATCCTCTAGCTGAGTCCAGCGATGGATCTCTAGCTGAGTCTAGCTATGGATCTCTAGCTGAGTCTAGCTATGGATCCTCTAGCTGAGTCTAGCTATGGATCCTCTAGCTGAGTCTAACTATGGATCCTCTAGCTGAGTCTAGCTATGGATCCTCTAGCTGAGTCTAGCTATGGATCTTCTAGCTGAGTCTAGCTATGGATCCTCTAGCTGAGTCTAGCTATGGATCCTCTAGCTTAGTCTAGCTAGACTTCCAAATTACAACACCAATTTTATCTTTTATTCTTTATTTTCTTAATTATTATTTTAACATTTTGTAAATAAAAATCATGTGAAAATTTCATCACGCAGTCAGAGATGTGACTACGTCACACGTCACGCAGTCAGAGAATTCATGTTGTGACTACGTCACGCAGTCAGAGAATTCATTATGTGACTACGTCACACCGTCAGAGAATTCATGCTGTGCCTACGTCACGCAGTCAGAGAATTCATGTTGTGACTATGTCACACAGTCAGAGAATTCATGCTATGACTACGTCACGCAGTCAGAGAATTCATGTAGTGACTACGTCACACAGACTAGAGACCCAAAATATATTCAATATTCTTTATTTGAACGTTGAAGTTTTCTGACCCCTTCACGTTATCATAACTGTGAGGGGTAAGAATACTTTTTTTTAAAAGTAAATAGAACTAAAACTTTGCATATTGTTAGTACATTTGTTCAACGCATTTATTTGATTGCACCCACTTTGTGTTACGGAATACTGAGATCATTAAGAAATCTTCGCGACACTCTCTTTCGCATGTCACCACATTTGAAATGATTCACTGCCCCGTTGACACTATGAAAAGATGACGACAGCTATCGGCCTGGCACTTGTGATGGTGATGACGGAGGGCCTGCCATGTGTGGGAAGAATTTTGAATTTCTTGCAGGAATAACATCATGGGGAAAGGAGTGTGGTAATATCCATGTTGATTTCTTGTTTGGGAGGACTTTGTACTTAGACCTGACTCGAGGGGTAGGGACTCTAGGAATAGCCATAGCTTTATGGAGGACCAAAGACTGTGGTGCCTTGGAACATTTCTTACACGACAATTTGTTTGTTAAAACAGACAGTGGGTTTGATTCGCTTCGGAAAAGGTGAAATAATAATTCTCACTTCAAGTCTGTGTTTTTAAAAGTCCATTATATGACTGGCATTATTTTCTCCTCCACACCCCCCAGTGGAACCTACTCAAAATATCGGAACCTTCAAATTTCTATTTCATGCTTATAATCTTAAGACGTGTTGCAAACCAATTGCTGCTTCAGACTTCCTAATTTATCCCTAAGCCATGGAACGTGTGTGTGGAAATAAAACAGTTCTAACTACTACGCAAATAACAGGAGAAAATAATTAAGCGTCATTTACATTTACTTTATTTTGTAAATTAAGTTTTTGTCAAAATCCAAAATTTCTACACATAATTAATATGCGTAATGCGTTTTAAGAAATTATACACTATTGTCTACTTTTTAGTGCGTTTTAAAACTCTTATTTGATAGAAAGTCTTTTTTTTCTAGATTGTGAAAAGAAAGATAAATAATTAATATTTTTGTTTCCTAAAAGATTCTCTTCCCAATGTGCACACCCGAGTATCTGAGTACTATGACTGGATACAGGCCAACTAATCCGTGGATACAGGCCAACTAATCCGTGGATACAGGCCAGCTTATCCGTGGCTAGTGTGCAATGACAAATATAAAGAACAAAAACAGTTTATCTATATTTTGTAACTTCTGTTAATTGTGTCTATTGGTGTGAATTTATTTGGGATATCTGCGTTTGTTTTTTGTATTTGTACTGTTTAAAATAACGGTCACATTTTTACTTCTTCTTTCGTTTGCCTGCCTCTGTCCGTCTCACTAAAAATTGACACAACCACAGAATATGGTTATAAAGGACAATAATGGATCCCAGAATCCAGACTTTTTGTTTCGAATAGTCCCCATTTGCTTCAGGTTTGTAGTTGCAAGGTTGCAGGTCATAGCCATCATGCGCCCGTTATGTTTTTGATGGGAGTCGCAGTCTAGACGTCAAGTTCTGCATAACATGTTATGTTATTGACCCATTTGTCCCAACAACCATCCCGTTATAAACGTATCTAACATGAGTAATTATGTTGGTTCGAAAGTTATTTTCGTTCTTTGATTAAAATAAAACGATAGGGCCCGTCCGGGATTTGAACCCGGGACCTCTCGCACCCAAAGCGAGAATCATACCCCTAGACCAACGAGCCGTTACACATAATATTAACAGTCATTTTTTGAGAATAAAATGTACATGAAACATGTTTATTTCGCTGCACCTTGGCGTCTGTTATTGATCCGGCTACAGCTGTTAAGACTCTCCTGTGTAAGCCATACAACTTGCTTAACACCTAGACCTCTTATTTGGTCTATAGTACGAACTTACTATATTGCTTATATTGTTCCATTTAAGATGATACATAAATATTTATAACCTTCTGGAGATCACTTAATTTCAGCTTAAAATAAATATTTATTATCACAAAAATCTTGGACATCAGGATGATCAGTGATGTCATCTCAGTATTTGAACTGAAATATCTCATTAGGAAATGGTGTCAGCGGGCCGTCGAGCTCGCGCTCCTTATGCCCTCCCTGGCACCCACCCACACCTGCCAGGCGCCGGGTTTCCCCGACGTCGGGCCGTGCGGGTGAACGTCAGAGACCTCCCCGGGCGTGAAACGTCCCCACCAGCAACCGCTCGATCGGGTTTGCCGGCGGGGACCCTCCCCGCCCGGAGACATCTGGTCGACCGAAGACGCTGCGTTTAAAGCGTCCGCAGTCCACTTTCCTAGGTAAATTAACGTCCTAATATCTCCCCCACTCTCCCGGGGAAGCATCGGACGCCCTCTAAGAGGGATTCTACAGCGGGTTTCCACCTCGCAACTAATTCGCGAAGTAGCTGAGACGAAACGGTTGCCTAGGAGCAGCTTTCTCAGGGCTGCATATTTGAACTAATAAAGTTTAACTTAATATGACAACGTCTTTTGTTACAATCCATCTGCGTTGTAGATTGATGAAAGCTGTTACACATTTTTTTAAAAGCAAAGCAAAGTATGTTTTTTTCAATGTTCTAAAATCAAAACGTCTTGTGAGAGAGATGAATATTTTTGGAAATTTATTTATATAGTTTAAATATATAAATTTATCGTATATGGCATTGCTGAAGATTTCACATTTTACTGAGTGTCGAAAATTCTATTTCTTATCTATATATTTCTGGTCTCCAAAATGTCGAAATTGGAACTTTTATGGCCACGATAATGGTACTTTCAGAACAGGGGGTATATATATAGATAAAGGTCCCTAGCGCTACGTTGATTAGTATTACTATGACTATGTCTAGGGAATGATTACTACAATCAACAGTTATACCAGATTAATCCTCACTCTCAATAACGTTACTATTACTAAAAAACACCGGTGGTTCAGCCACAAATAATTATTTAATTACTACAATACAAAATATATAGAAACATACAAATAGTAATACTTAATATCGATACAAATACAATGCTTTACTAATAACTCGAAGTTATGATGCTGGACGTTCGGTGGAACGTTCGTCTCGGCTTGCCCTCGTCTGCTATACACACCGTCAGACTCTTACAGCACACAACAAAACCACCGGTCACTCAGCTGTGCAGGGGGTGGGGAGGAATTGCTCGCCACGCTCTGCTACCTCTACAACACTTCTGTTTGGGTCGTCAGCTGACCTTATCTCTTTAGTGCGTTACTCGCTCGTTATTATCTGCCTTGTGCAATTACTGCGTCAGGGTTAAACTGTTAACCTCTGACTTCTTATACAGTACGGAGTTCTAGTCTACTGAGCTCTGCTATTGCATAGGCTTCTATAGCCCTGAGCCTAATCTTATTTAACTGACTGAACTGAACTGACTTACTAACTGTACTAACTTACTAAACTAACTACTAACTGTACTAACTAACTGGCTGTAAAGAGAATAATAGATACAACATATAAGCTACCACTAAGAATTACAGACTTATTACCATATTACTAATTAAACATACATATACATTCATGTAGCATAGTATTCTAACAATGACTTGATAACTAACTATACTCTAACATATCCTACTAACAAAATGCTAACATTATAAACATGTGAAACTACCAATTAACAATACTAATATTACTAACCCTACGACACTTGATTGGACACACTCCAACAGCAATAGTCATAAGCCAGGCTCTGGCTTGTCTGTCAATTAAACTACCGTAATTACAAGGACGAGAGAGAACCACTAACTGGCTTACAACTCTATTTATACTTGGATCCAGCTAATGCTGACCTGCATCCAGCTAACGCTGACCTCTGGGTCATGCATATGATTCATATACTATATGCTAATTTTTCGTCTGGTCAACCAATGGTTCACAAGCTGACCCTTGGTCACAAGCTTGGTCACACGCTCTGGACATGGGCAGTGTTTCTTATAACTGACCATTTTTCTGGTTGACTGGGAAACTTCCATTTTTCTGAATATGAGTCATTATTATCATCAGTACTGGCCTAATTGAGTCGATCACGTGACAAGCGACTGACAAGTGACCGGTAGGTTGTGTGAGCCAGCAGGTCTCACACAAGTGAGGCCCAGCGGGTCTCAACACTGAGGTATAAATGAAGATGTTACAAAATGTTTGTTATTGTTAATGAAAAAAAAATTATGCCACCGGAAAACGGATCTTAGCAAGGGTTGCGTTTAGTTAATGTATTCTATTGTTTATCCATCTAGCCTTTTATAATTGTCACTTTTAACTTTGTTTTCTTAAAAGTATATTGACAGTAATAATATCAAACATATGAATGTTAAAAGTGAGCGACGACAGAGAATAAAAGGAGAGAGATCATTGACTTCCAATGCCACATAGTGTGGACTCTTGGTTTCCCCATATTTATTAAAATGGATTTTATTTTGACTTTCTGAACTATACGTAATTAGGCTGAATGGTTTGAAAGTTATTTCCATTATAATTAACAATAAAATGATCGGGCCCGTCCGGGATTTGAACCCAGAACCTCTCGCACCCAAAGCGAGAATCATAACCCTAGACCAACGAACCGTTTTATGGTACCAAAGGCATTTTATTTTTCAAAACGCATATTTAAATGGTATTATTTCTATTCAGCTTGAAATCTCCTATTAATCTGGTTACAGCTGTTAAGTTAATCCTCTTCTATATTTTCCCAGGAGCTTGCTCACTTAAGCCTCTTTTGTTATGGCTCAGGATCTTGCTCACCACCATGAGCTCAGCTCTAGACAAATAATCAATCATCATCAAACAATAATTGATAAATTTCTTATATTTCTTATTACATTGATAATTGAAACAATTGAATGAATCTCAAAATTTTAGCATTCCATTTCATTTCCTTATTCCATTCCCGCTGGTTATGATCATTCAGCGCTTTGTGAATGATTTTTATCAGAAAAAAACTTTAAAAACAAATGATGGAAAGTAAAATATTTGACGTCTTGAGTAAGCAAAAGCGTCTTGTTGTTTTTCTTTAAAAGCAGATTCACCCCCCCCCCCCAAACCACATTTATATCAATTAACAAAACAATTACTGCTATATTTTGTCTTATTTAAAAACGATTATACAGACAAAACACATTTCACCAGTAGGTGCAGCAAGATTTATTTGTAACTCAACAACTAGCCAGCAAAAGTTCGTTTCGGCTTAATAAATTTTTATCTTACGAAAATAATAATTTTAGATCCAGCCGTCTATTACTAACTATTAGCAACGATGGTTACGTATCACTGGATCTATTTATAGTTTAACAGCGGAATCAGGATAAGGTCATTACGTGGTATCAAATTGTTAAACAGATTCCTCTTCCAGGTCAAATGGCCATTAGAGATTTAGCACTAAATACATAGTGATGATTGGAGGAATTGTCAAGAGTTTCATTTATTATAACGTCCGATCGCATACCTGGAACTTTGGATCCGACTCCGGAATGTTTATTTAAACGATAGATCCAGTGTATCGACGAGTAGTTCAGCTGCAAGCGTGCATAGACTTCTTTAAATAGTTTGTGGTTTTAATTGCCGAGTTTTGAAATATTCCCAATATCTTTTCCACCTCTCCAAACTTTAACATTTTAAACAGTACTTTATTAAACAAGAGTTTTCAATGAACATTTTGTCAATGCAATTTCCTCACAGTTAACACAATTTCATGGTGCCAGGAAACACTCGTATAAAAGAAAGATTAAATTTAAAGATATATATGATATACATTATTCCATTTAAGTGAACGAATAAGTAAGTCATCGTTGGTCAATGGTTTTATCACTATATCCACTCTGGTCATTTCTTTACAAAACTGAGAGAATGTCCAACTTTCCTTACATCTTTTCAAAGATTTAATGCTAAATGTAAAAACGACTTTTTTTTTTCTTTTCATGTTTCTTTCTTCTTTGCTATTGCATAAAAAAAACGTGACAATGGAGTTGAAGGATTGGGAAAGGGGGTGGGCATAAGCAGTGGGCGCCGTAGGCCTCGTCATAAGCGTCAATTTTTGTGCAAAATATGTGTATACTTTTGGGGGGCAGAAGGCGCCTAAATTGTAGATTTCATCCCGGGCGCTTTTTTTGCTTGCAACAGTCCTGCCCGCCCTGCATGAACTTCCTGAATAGAAGGTAAGTCAATAGTGAAACAGATGCTACAAACACAACTAAAGTATAATGAAGATTGTGAAACGTAGCTGAACATGCTATTTTTTCCCATAAAACCCCTGCTATATTATTCATCAATATGGCCCGTTGGTCTAGGGGTATGATTTTCGCTTAGGGTGCGAGAGGTCCCGGGTTCAAATCCCGGACGGGCCCCACATTTTTTCGTACAATTCATTAAAAATAAAAAATGTCTTATGTGTTTGTGTAGTATAATATCATTCATCGGAATGATATTATACTACACAAACAAGTTTGATATCGTCACTGCAATATTTCTGATCTGCAAAGTCAATACCAATACATTTTAGCCAATTAGCGTATTTAATAATGTAATTCAATTTTTTTACTTAACAAATATATTTATTTTTTTGTTGCTCAGGATTATTATAAATAAATTTCCAGAATTCCTTTTAAAATATTAAATTTACTGAAATAATGAAAACAAAAGTTTAATACATTATAACACAAAGTCACTTCAAACAGCTTGCTATGCTTGCCAATGCTTGCTAATGCTTGCCAATGCTTGCTAATGCTTTCTAATGCTTGCCAATGCTTGCTATGCTTGCCAATGCGTGCTAATGCTTGCTAATCCTTGATAAGGGGCAAACGGCTAATCGGTAGAACTACGTTTAAGTTCAGCTAGTTTCACAAGTTCAATACAGCACAATATCATCCCTTCGACTCGGTAATTTGGAATCTGTCTTTCCAATAAAGTTTTTTCTGATCACAAATAAAGCCATGTTGATCACAAACAAAGCCATTGTGATAAAAAAATAAAGCCATAGTGATCACAAACAAAGCCATTGTGATAAAAAATAAAGTCATAGTGATCACAAATAAAGCCATGGTGATCACAAATAAAGCCATAGTGATCACAAATAAAGCCATAGTGATCACAAATAAAGCCATAGAGATAACAAATAAAGCCTTAGTGATCACAAATAAAGCCATAGTGATCACAAATAAAGCCATAGTTAATACAAATAAAGCCATAGGGATCACAAATAAAGCCATAGTGATCAAAAATAAAGCCTTAGTGATAATAAATAAAGCCACAGTGATCACAAATAAAGCCATAGTGATCACAAATGTCCTATGGCTGTTAATAAAGAAGCCCCGCATGGGGGCACTATGACTGTTTAGGGGGGCAATTGAACAATGAGCTGTCTAGAATTTGAAAACCAACCATCTACTATAATTTAAGTAGTATTTTGGAAAAAAAAGAACACATTAAAGTCTCTATTTACTGCTCATACTGCAAATCGTACTTTTGAGGCTAGTTATGAAATTTCCTTACTCATCGCTAAATCTGGGAAATATCAAATTATAGGAGAGAATTTAATGAAACAATCAAAATCAGCATTTCTTAAAACGGTTCTGGAAAAAGATTACAAAGACGTGGAAGCTATGCCACTCAGTAACAATACTGTTAGCAGAACAATAGACGGAATGTGCGAAGATATTGAAATACATCTTGTTGAAAAGCTGAAAACAAGAAAATTATCAGTGCAAAGGGATGAATCAACTTTGAGACACAGTGAGGCTATATTGATATCTTACGTAAGATGCAGTGATAAAGGGTTTTTGATGAAGAAATGTTGCTATGTAAATCATCAGAAAGCAACACTACCGCCAATATATATAATAAGTTAAAAAATTACTTAGATATTAATAATATACCAATGATGGTGCTCCTAGTATGATGGGCAAGAAAAAATGGCTGCTTAAAATTGATGAAGGATGAGAATCCAGAAATGCTACTTTTCATAAGGAAAACTTAGTAGATAAAAACTTTTCGCCTGTTCTCAATGAAGTACTAAGTTCAGTTCTAAAGTGTATAAATGCTATTAAAGCTAATTCCAAATATGAACGTCTCTTCAAGCTATTTTGTCAAGAACAGAATGCAGACTATGTGAGACTTTTTCCTCACATAAATGGCTTTCAAAGGGGAATTAGCTTGAAAATGTTTATGGAACTATTTGATGCCTGAAATGAGGTATCTGTTAACGGTCGATGGTAAAGCATTTGTGAGTTATTTAGCCGATACATTTGAAAAACTAAATATATTAAATAACTAATTTCAATGAACTAATAAAACTCTTGTCGATGCAAATGCGAATATATTTAGTTTCATTAGATTAATTAAACAATAACAATTTGTGTCACTATAACAATATATGTTAAGCTTTAATAATAATTTTACATAATAAGTAGACGTTCATCAGTAAAACAAAAAAACATTTAAATAAGTATAAATCAAATTTACATAATATATATATATACATATAACCTACCTAAAAAAGAGAAAAAATAGGAAAAACCAGATAGAAACAAAGTAAAGAAGAATGGAAGGAAGTGACTTGGAGTAAAATGTAAAAAAAAAACAAAGATGAAAAAGACATGGAGATACGTAAAATTGTGGATTTAGTTTATCCCGTATGGAGTCAACGTACCAAATCTTGTTATTAATTTATTCTCCATATAGATCCTATCCAGCGTGTTACCAGTATACAGTATACCAGTAACTGCGATGTCTAAAATGCCATCATGGTTAGTGCTATTGAAATGTTTGGAGACCGTATCCTACGTCGCATTGGAGACCACTTTAGAGAACACCTCTATAACATAAATAAACAGGCTCTCTGTACGGTCTCTTCTATTTTTTCTATTTTTTAGGTTAATATGTATATATACATATTATGTAAATTCAATTTATACTTATTAAATGTTGTGTTGTAATAATGATGAGGGCATGTGCCGAAACGTCTACTTATTTATTATGTAAAATTATTGTTAAAGCTGAACATATATTGTTATATTGACACATATTGTTTGTGTCTCATTAATCTATTTTAAAGCTTTATCACAGTCCAACACTTTTAAAACTAGATAATTTAGTTTTATCACCTTTATTAAATTATATCAGAAAAATATTTACAACAAAGTTTTGAAAAGTTTCTTTGACTCACAAAATTTGAATGGACTGATACCACTATACTTACTAGCATCGATCATCTGAAAATTCTATCGGCTGATTTAAAAGAAAGATTTTCTAACTTGAAACAAATTGATTTTCCACTTGGATGATGCAGCCAATGTTAGTGGATTTCTCTGATACTTCAAATATGCAGTATCAAGAAGAACTCGCAGACATGCAAAACTGCTGAGTCAGTTAAAACTTTATTTAATAAAACAGGAGCGATGACATGGCTTCGTGAGGAGCAGAAATCAAATATCCAAATTCAACCAAATGTGCAAGAAAACTATTGTTACAGTTTCCATCTTCATATTTAGCTGAATGTGGATTTAGTGCCTTAAATGATTTGTTGCAAAACAGAAAAGAAAAAGAAATCGGCTGGATATAACACAGCGGGGAGATTTGGAACCTAACATAAAATCTATTTGCAGCAAGCATGACGAACAAACATTTCACTAAATTTAAATAATAAATAATTACGAATAACTGAAATAATATTGAAAAATATTTCATTAAAATTCTTTCGTATCTCAAAATATAGAAGAAGAAGAATTTCAGTTCTCCATTAAACTTTTTGAAAATTTACTTACTATGTTTCCTCACCAATTTCCTAGTGATTTCTTTCTAAAACCTATCATTTAAGTTTCTTCAGTGAACAGCCTTATGTTTGAATATAAGAAATTATCTTTTGACACATGGGGGTCATACAAATTTTAGAACAGCTTAGGTGAGGCATGGCACAACAAAGGTTGGGAAACGCTGTTTTAAAGAGTAATTCACGTGGATCCCATTGTTCAACGTGTGTCATGTGTCGAGAGTCTATATTTATAACTTTCCAACACGTAATGGAGTAAAACATGCAGAAAACAACCAGTTATGTGATCAAATCGATGGTTTCGGAATTCTGAGAATTTTGCTTTCATTTTTTGTATTGCATGTCTTTATAAGGATCAAGCGTCCATCGTTGGGAATTTCCGATACGGTTTTCAGAGGCTTTAAATATAACTGACTACTTTTGACCTTGGTTTTTTATCAGGGATTCTAAAGTTAAGACCCCTAGAAATGCGTTAAGAACATTTCATAGTTACAATAAAACATTTTTAAAAGCAATTATTTTTTTTTAAAGGAATTTTTATTTCTTGTTTAAACAACAATGTATTATATTAAAAGCCTTGACATTTGACATTGGACTCATTTCTGTGTTTCATTTCCTAGAAATGATGGGGACACCCGACGTAACTAGTCATAGAAAAAATAATTCTTATGAAATTTGCGTATAAACATTCCAAATTTCTTTAAAATTATCTAAAGTTAATGATTTGTGATGAAGAACTTGAAACGTGTGCTTAAAACTATAAAAACACGCTTTGGATTTATAATGTTCATATTTTTCTTTTTGAGGGTGTAGTAATAAAAGAACTATTTTTAGTACCTGCCGAGAAGCTAAACACACCTAGTTTTATCGCTCACAACACGCCCCTAGAGCAGAGTAAGAAATGGCCGGACCACTATCTCTTCGTGACTTGAACGTGCAAGTGAGAGAATATTATTTACACCAAAACCACCTAGAACCTGTTGATATCGATATTCACCCTGCTGGAGATGTTGATCTATCAGCCCGTCAACTGACTCTCGAGCCCAGGAGGCACGCGATTCCTATTCCTATCACAATCGCGGGACCAGATACTGAAAGTCTTCAAGGAAATACTTTGTACTATGTACCCTTAGGTGTCAACGGGATAACACAAGTCTGCGTAGAAATGAAGTGGAGTTTAAGAATAATGGAAGTAATCACGCAGACTCATAGGTAGGTTTATTAAGAGTAACATTTTTTGCATTTGAAATACTATTTTATAGAAGCTTTTGAAATAGATTGCCTTTATAGTGCTCTTAATAGATCAGTCAATGAAATAAATATTCCCTATGCTTTGTTTCTATGTCATAAGGTTCTAATTATAACATGCGTATTTTACAAATTCATGGGTATTTTCGGTTAAAATTACAATTACTTTCCGCTTTTGTAGTGTTGGTAACTCATCTTCAAATAGTGTTCGTTTTTTACAACCCATTATCGAATCCATTTAAAGAGTGTGCCTATTGCAGTCAGTGTGCCTATTGCAGTCAGTGTGCTTCTTGCAATCAGTGCGCCTATTGCAGTCAGTGTGCCTATTGCAGTCAGTGTGCTTCTTGCAGTCAGTGTGCCCATTGCAGTCAGTGTGCCCATCGCAGTCAGTGTGCCTATTCCAGTCAGTGTGCTTCTTGCAGTCAGTGTGCCTATTGAAGTCAGTGTGCCCATTGCAGTCAGTGTGCCTATTGCAGTCAGTGTGCCTATTGCAGTCAGTGTGCCTATTGCAGTCAGTGTGCCTATTGCAGTCAGTGTGCCCATTGCAGCCAGTGTGCCCATTGCAGTCAGTGTGCCTATTCCAGTCAGTGTGCTTCTTGCAGTCAGTGTGCCTATTGCACTCAGTGTGCCTATTGCAGTCAGTGTGCCTATTGCACTCAGTGTGCCTATTGCAGTCAGTGTGCCTATTGCAGTCAGTGTGCCTATTGCAGTCAGTGTGCCTATTGCAGTCAGTGTGCCTATTGCAGTCAGGAAAAAAATCCGTCACAACTTCCTTACGCCCGAAACACGTTTGCTTTCAGAAAATAAAGTTCTTGTTTGCCTCCAAATGACCAATACATCAAAGTGCTTGTTTGCGTCCAAATGACCAATACATCAGAGTGCTTGTTTGCCTCCAAATGACCAATACATCAAAGTGCTTGTTTGCGTCCAAATGACCAATACGTCAGAGTGCTTGTTTGCCTCCAAATGACCAATACATCAAAGTGCTTGTTTGCCTCAAAATGACCAATACATCAAAGTGCTTGTTTGCCTCCAAATGACCAATACATCAAAGTGCTTGTTTGCGTCCAAATGACCAATACATTAAAGTACTTGTTTGCGTCCAAATGACCAATACATCCTATGATGTACTTACTAACAATCTCATTGACTTATAATAGCATTGACATTGGCAGTATTTCTCCCCTAGATTGAACCATTTTTTTATTATTTACTATAGTTGTTCAACTATTTTACTAGCTTGTATTAACTAGCTTGTATTTACTAGCTTGTATTAACTAGCTTGTATTTACTAGCTTGTATTAACTAGCTTGTATTTACTAGCTTGTATTAACTAGCTTGTTTTTACTAGCTTGTATTAACTAGCTTGTATTTACTAGCTTGTATTAACTAGCTTGCATTTACTAGCTATTATTTACTAGCTTCTATTTACTAGCTTGTAGGCAAGCTGGCTGGTACACAATCTGCTTGCTTTCTCTGCAGTCAACATGGGGCTAGATCGATGATTCAACACTGTGTATGTAGGGCACAGCACGGTACACACTACACATGAAACTCTCCTTATTTAGGTTCGGTCACACACTTTTCAGATAACAGAGTTTTTCGAGACATTTTTTCCATACAATACAATCTCACCCCCTCTCTTTCTCACGCTCCCCCCCTCCCCTGCCCTCTTTCTGGTCCTCTGCGTATTCCATTTTCTTTCAGTATATTTATCCATTTTCTCTCAGTATATTTATCCCATTTTCTTTCAGTATATTTATCCCATTTTCTTTCAGTATATTTATCCCATTTTCTTTCAGTATATTTATCCCATTTTCTTTCAGTATATTTATCCCATTTTCTTTCAGTATATTTATCCCATTTTCTTTCAGTATATTTATCTCATTTTCTTTCAGTATATCGTTTTCTCAATCTTTCTCGCTCTCAACCCATTTCCACTCTTTTTATCTCTCTACTCCGTCTCTATCTCTCCATTCTCTGTCTCTCAGAACACGCACACAAAGACAGACATAGATAGACAAGAGAGACATACGTACGTACCTACATAGCTACATACCTAAATACGTACACACCCACCCACACATACAAACAAACATACACCCCCACATACACAAACATACATAAATACATGCACATCAATACTGTTGCCCAATGCGTACAATGTACTAACATTTCAATACTATCTATAATTATTATCGTTACAGTTCTTGTGCTTTTTGTCAAATCACATGGAGTTTTATTTACAAATTTAAAATTACTTTTTAAAGATTTACAACACGCCTTGCCACGATTATAATCCTAACAATGGTGATAACAATTGCAAATGTTATGAAGTGCGTCACTTGATGCATGTTTTGTCAAATTTTCAGCCCCCCCCCCCCCCCCCCCAATTGCTCGATTTTACATTTTATAAAGGATTTATACGACAATCTTTGTTTTTAACGGTTTGTGTAATTGTGGCGTAACATTTTATGTATCTCATTTAATCCTTTTTTTTTAAATTCCATAGTGGTTCGGCACCCAGACTTTCGTAGTAAAAAAGACGTATGCAATGATGGATCACAGAAGTAAGACATTCTTCGAAAAACACATGGGAAGTATAGGACACACCAGAATGTACTCAAGTAATTCATCTCTCCAAATATAACAAATAAGGAAAGTAAGAGGACTTTAAGCCAAATGTCATTAAGCAAACTACTTCTAATTATGATGTCATTCAGCGAACTACTTCTAATTATGATGTCATTAAGCAAACTACTTCTAATTATGATGTCATCCAGCAAACTACTTCTAATTATGATGTCATTAAGCAAACTACTTCTAATTATGATGTCATCAAGCAAACTACTTCTAATTATGATGTCATTAAGCAAACTACTTCTAATTATGATGTCATCCAGCAAACTACTTCTAATTATGATGTCATCCAGCAAACTACTTCTAATTATGATGTCATCCAGCAAACTACTTCTAATTATGATGTCATCAAGCAAACTACTTCTAATTATGATGTCATCCAGCAAACTACTTCTAATTATGATGTCATCCAGCAAACTACTTCTAATTATGATGTCGTCCAGCAAACTACTTCTAATTATGATGTCGTCCAGCAAACTACTTCTAATTATGATGTCATCCAGCAAACTACTTCTAATTATGATGTCGTCCAGCAAACTACTTCTAATTATGATGTCGTCCAGCAAACTACTTCTAATTATGATGTCATCCAGCAAACTACTTCTAATTATGAAGATATTATTTAAGGCTGTTGGTCATATCATTCTCAAAGTTATCATTATTGTTATTATTTTTTGTTTTTAAAATCTGCTCAAATGTGTGCAAGTAATCACCATGAAATGTACACGTTGTGGACTGTGCCGATAAAGGTGTTTAACACATACCCGAAATATGAAGAATTGACTTTTGAAACAGTTGTGCTCGACACGTTTTATTTCCTCGTCAGATGTGAACCGAATCGTACTTGACTTTAAAACTGTATCTTTCGGTTACCGGAAATTTGATCGAAAGAAATTTCGTTGACAGAAAATTGATCGACGGAAATTCGATCGAACGGAAATATGGTCGAATCTTTTTTTCAGTTTACACGTCAAAATTTTCGTCAAATTTCTTTTTGAACGCACTATACTATACAGTAAAACAAAATAATGCGTTCAAAAAGAAATTTGACACAAAATTTTAACGTGTAATATAAAAAAAAGATTCGACCAAATTTCCGTTCGATCAAATTTCCGTCGATCAATTTTCCGTCGACGAAATTTCTTTCGATCAAATTTCCGGATACGGTATCTTTCGGTTCACAACAGACGAGATTCAGAGAGCCGGTAAACTGTCTCTGCCTTGGATTGTACTTGGCGTGAGTGATCTTATCTTGATTTCAATCTTTGCACCCTTTGTTTGGCAGGATTATCATACATCCATGGGTTCTTAACCAGTGGTGTAAGTAACGCCTTAGAGCACGGTAGGAATTGTCAGGGGATGTGAAAAGATCCAATAAATCATGATAATTTTAAACTTAAATAGCATTTGTTATCCTCAAAGAATGCCGTGGGGGTGGGTGGGGGAGAGATATATTTTCAGAAAACAGTTAAACTCACTTAACAAAGTCATTTTTATTTCATCTTTATATATGAATGGTATGTGATACTGTGATAATAATTCCTATACAACTAAAATGTGTGAATATTTACAATAAACCCTAAGCATGCTCAGGCAATCATAAGTGTGGAGCCCGCCCCCGACACACAGAAACCCACTGTTGCCATGGTTACTCTCTGGCGAGCTATGGCAACAGTTGCCATAGCTACTCTCTGGCAAACTTTGGCAACAGTGGGCTTCTGTGCGTCGGAGGCGGGCTCCACACTTCTGATTGACTTACTCGTATGCAATGAACCGAATCTTACTTCGCAGAATGTGACTTTCGGTTCATAACAGACGGGTCACTGAACCAAGCGGATCTTTTGACCCTGGTTCAGTGTCTTGGATTCACAGATTTAGAACATGTCCCTTTTTTTGAGAATTATTATGGTTCCTTTAGATTATATTATTTCATTGTATTTTTTTGTTTGGTGCAATTGTGAATTTCGTGAGTCTGCTTGCTGAGCTAGATATGGCATTACTTTGACTCAACAGAAAGGGTTAAAATTAGCTGACTATAAAAGTAGTTCATACTTTTATTAGTTTATTTTATCAGCATTTATATTTTAACGCTTCTCTGAAATTTTATGGAAAAAAAATATATTGAAACGAGTTTATAGGCAATTTTTGTCATTTAAAACAAATTATCTGTAATATTTGTGTGTTTTTTTTTTAATGTGCATTCATTTTTTTTTTTAAATTGTTGGATAGAGAGGAGTTCGATCACTAGTGACGTAAGAGATAAGTTCAATCACTAGTGACGTAAGAGATAAGTTCAATCACTAGTGAGGTAAGAGATAAGTTCAATCACTAGTGACGTAAGAGATAAGTTCAATCACTAGTGACGTAAGAGATAAGTTCAATCACTAGTGACGTAAGAGATAAGTTCAATCACTAGTGAGGTAAGATATACGTTCAATCACTGGTGAAGTAAGAGATCTGAGTTCAGTCACATTAAAGTTAAGGAAACTTTAAAAAATTCAGTTACAATTATTAACTACAGTATGTGTCCAACTATACATTACTGAAACTCTCGCATCTTGGACACATACGTGCGTTTTACAACGACAAAAAGCTCCAGCCGTCCCGTGTTCCTAGTATTGAAAATGAAGATATGAGCGTGGGCTGTTATTGGAAATGTTGTCTCTTGGTGGAGGAAAGAGCATTCATAGTTTAGCTTTATTTTCGATTTTAATAACATTATTTGCGTAAAATAATGCTAAACTATGAATATGCTTTTCTCCATCGGGAGACATCATTTCCAACAACAGCCCGCCCTCTTATATTCACGTTCATTAGACTAGAAACACGGGGGGGGGGGGGGGGGGGGCTCGAGGTAAGCACCGTCTACAAAGCACGTACGCCGTCAAGATTCGGGAGTTTCCGTACTGTCTATTCAGATCATACCGTATCTATTTTTAGATCGAGAGTCAGAGTCATAATTTCTAATTCAATGCAGAAAAAAAACTATTTCGTAAATTCTTTATAGTAATGATCAATACATCTCTCTAAATAATTTGATAGACAAAATGTGACGATTTATACAAAACCCATATATCCATACAGTTTTTTTTTAATGGCACAGAAATTTAAGGTCAGACATCCGTTTAAGTTTTAAATTGGGTTACAAATGGACTTCATTTTTCTGTCCATACGATGGAAAATAAATTTGGTTTCCATGAAAAAAATAGGAAAAGATATATTTAAATAAGAATTTTCATTTGAAAAAAATTCAGATGTAATGTGATAAGATACATTCAAAGAAATAGTTTGTCAGCCATTCTGATTGCCTCATTGCTAATTATCTTTTTTAGCTTCTCCTCATTTGATTTAATTGTTGCCAAACGGGTGTATTATTTTTTGTTTTAAGTATCCTGAAATGCAATTTAGCTTTACTACAAACGTAATTTAGCTTTACTACAAACGTAATTAAGCTTTACTACAAACGTAATTTAGCTTTACTACAAACGTAATTTAGCTTTACTACAAACGTAATTTAGCTTTACTACAAACATAATTTAGCTTTACTACAAACGTAATTTAGCTTTACTACAAACGTAATTTAGCTTTACTACAAACGTAATTTAGCTTTACTACAAACGTAATTTAGCTTTACTACAAACGTAATTTAGCTTCACTACAAACAACCAATTCTGTTTTTAAGTGATCAATATTCACACATAAATGACAAACCTATACTTTTACTTTATGAATTACATGCTCATGCTCCTTCCCCCTCCCACTGTAATGTCATATGCTAGTAATGTTGCCAAAGTGTATTGTTACTGAGTAAGAAAATTTTACCATCATTGAAATTAATTGCCAAAAATATCTGGCCATACCTGACAACGGGATAGGAATTGATGTCATATTTTTTAAAGAGCCCTTCCAGCGCACAACATTTCATTATTATTTTCACATACGTTTTTTTAAACAAATATTTTATTCAAAGAAATGTTGGAAATCATCTAGTTATTAGTAATAATCATTAAGAAAAATACATCGTTTTAAATTTACGTGATAGACTATTTACAAACAATGGAACTTGTTTCATTTATCAAAAAATTAATTCTGTTTTATTTATCTTGTCCCTGTTTAAAACCTGTTCAGTATTTAGAAACTTTAGAAGGGAAATCTTGACCAGTAATCTTTTTTTGTGAAATCTCCGTTAATGTAAACTTAGTATGTTTATTTCCACCACGAAAGAGTCATGCTCTACTTGCTCTAAATGCTCTACTTGCTCTACGTGCTCTTCATTTTCTACTTACTCTACTTGCTCTACATTTATAACTAGCTCTACTTGCTCTACATGCTCTACATGCTCTACTTGCTCTACATGCTCTACTTGCTCTACATGATCTACATGCTCTACTTGCTAAACATGCTCTACTTTTTTTCCTAGAATAGAAAATAAATTTTGAGTTCAGAAAAGAAAAGTGTTTTATTGTTTCTTCATCTTCTCTAGTTTTAGTTTTAACAATAATAAGTCGTCATGTCATGTCAATATTGTGTTTGTTTACCTGACCAAGAAGCCAAGATTTGAGAAGTTACTTGTGAACCCCGACTGTCAGCACTCTCTTTCCCCCCCCCCCCCCCCCCCCCCCCCCCCCGTCTTTCTAAAGTTCTCTCACTTAGATTGCTGCGTTTCATTCAAATAATGACTGGCCCATAGTAACAATATATAAATGTCTTTGAAGTGCCAAAAAGTCCATTAACTACAAGACAGAATCAAGTCATTTGAAGAGATTAAGTCAAAATATTAATAAACCTGAAGTTGACTTTAAGTCAGGTAACATTTAAAATATCTCACCTAAAAGAGGACATGACTTTTTGTTGTTCAAATCTATTCATTATACTGACACAATGGGACTCTGACTTATGTTCAAAAGACTTTAAACTTTAATTTTAGAAATTATTTTATGAGCAGATCCAAGAGCAGTTGTCACATAACGAAGAGTTAACATCAGGGTCATGGAGAGTGTAAGCAGAGGAGTTAGCATCAGGGTCATGGAGAGTGTAAGCAGAGGAGTTAGCATCAGGGTCATGGAGAGTGTAAGCAGAGGAGTTAGCATCAGGGTCATGGAGAGTGTAAGCAGGGGAGTTAACATCAGGGTCATGGAGAGTATAAGCAGGGGAGTTAACAACAGGGTCATGGAGAGTGTAAGCAGAGGAGTTAACATCAGGGTCATGGAGTGTGTAAGCAGGGGAGTTAACAACAGGGTTATGGAGAGTGTAGCAGAGGAGTTAACATCAGGGTCATGGAGAGTGTAAGCAGAGGAGTTAACATCAGAGTCATGGAGAGTGTAAGCAGAGGAGTTAACATCAGAGTCATGGAGAGTGTAAGCAGAGGAGTTAACATCAGGGTCATGGAGAGTGTAAGCAGAGGAGTTAACATCAGGGTCATGGAGAGTTTAAGCTGGGGAGTTAACATCAGAGTCATGGAGAGTGTAAGCAGAGGAGTTAACATCAGGGTCATGGAGAGTGTAAGCAGAGGAGTTAACATCAGGGTCATGGAGAGTGTAAGCTGGGGAGTTAACATCAGAGTCATGGAGAGTGTAAGCAGAGGAGTTAACATCAGGGTCATGGAGAGTGTAAGCTGGGGAGTTAACATCAGAGTCATGGAGAGTGTAAGCTGGCGAGTTAACATCAGGGTCATGGAGAGTGTAAGCAGAGGAGTTAACATCAGGGTCATGGAGAGTGTAAGCAGAGGAGTTAACATCAGGGTCATGGAGAGTGTAAGCAGGGGAGTTAACATCAGGTTCTGCTTACACTCTCCGTGACCCTGATGTTAACTCCTCTGCTTTCACTCTCGATGTGTCATTATGTCACATTTTATTTCACGATAACACTTTGTTGTTTTGCATTGATATTTTGATCACATATTATCAAGTATGGCATGGCAATAAAACTATTTTTACACAATAATTGAGAATTCAGATTTTCAAATGTGTTAGATGCACGCGTGTCTCTGGCTGAAGTAATTCTAATACAAAATATGGCTGTTGATCAGTGACGTTGCGCAGATTACCAGCGACCAGGAAATGATGTGGCAAAAGGGATGTTAGGGAGTGGGGGTTTAGGGGGGAATTTATGTGGCTTAGGGGATGATTTGGAGTAGGGATTGGGTATGGAATGGATGTGGCATAGAGGATGATATGGAGTAGTGATTAAGAAAGGAATGGATGTGGCATGGAAGATGTTAAGGTGTAAGGATTGAGAAGGGAATGAATGCGGCATATGATAATGATAGGGAGTAAGGATTGAGTAGGGAATGGATGTGGCATGGAGGAGAGGACGCACATGTTGACTGTACGAAACACTGTTTAACAGCCATACTAAGAAAATTAAATGCTGTATAACTCGTACAATATAGCGACTCATATAGATTCCAGATAATCAATAAACGCTCCTATCAGCCAATTAATATTCACCAGAGGAAATACGTACCTCACCTTCGGCCAATGAAAATTAAGCTTTCAACTTTGACAACAGTACCATAAAATACGTCTCTTCAACTTTGACAACAGTACCATGAAATATGTCTCTTCAACTTTGACAACAGTACCATGAAATATGTCTCTTCAACTTTGACAACAGTACCATGAAATATGTCTCTTCAACTTTGACAACAGTACCATGAAATATGTCTCTTCAACTTTGACAACAGTACCATGAAATATGTCTCTTCAACTTTGACAACAGTACCATGAAATACGTCTCTTCAACTTTGACAACATTACCATGAAATACGTCTCTTCAACTTTGACAACAGTACCATGAAATACGTCTCTTCAACTTTGACAACAGTACCATGAAATATGTCTCTTCAACTTTGACAACAGTACCATGAAATACGTCTCTTCAACTTTGACAACAGTACCATGAAATACGTCTCTTCAACTTTGACAACAGTACCATGAAATACGTCTCTTCAACTTTGACAACAGTACCATGAAATACGTCTCTTCAACTTTGACAACAGTACCATGAAATACGTCTCTTCAACTTTGACAACAGTACCATGAAATACGTCTCTTCAACTTTGACAACAGTACCATGAAATACGTCCCTTTTACCACTGTACAATGAAACGTGACCCCTGGCTAAATTTATGACAACAAACCTTAATAAAGAAACAAACAACCCAAAACAAAAATCTTTTTTTTCTATTTCATAAAAAGTAAAATTTCGATCCCTCTTCATTTCTTAGACTTCAACCTAACTGTGACCGTATCTCACCGCCTCTATCATGTACACCTTAATTCCACCCAACTGTGACTATATCTCACCGCGAAGGACATGGAAACAGAGGCGCAGCTGGGTTTTTGACGCCCTTGGCTAATTTATTTTTGGCGCCCTTGATATTTAAATAAAAATGTAAAAATTAGAGATTTAGCGGCGCCCTTTTGAACTGGCGCAGGCCGGCGCCCTTGGCAACTGCCCCAATGCCAAGCCGTTGTTACGCCACTGCATAGAAACCGTTATAAACTCTTTTTATAAAAATAACTTAGCAAAAATACTTTCTATTAAAGACGAGTTAAAACACTATAAGAGGTAGAAATAATTTAAAATTTCATAAAATGCATTACGCAAAGAAAGACTTGCAGTAATGCAAATGAGCACTTTATAAAGCCAAAGGATTCGAATTGAATGTAGGCGAAACTTAAATTTGTTATATTTTTATTAATTTTTTAGACATTTTCTGCACAAACACAGAAAATTTTAATTATGTTCTACTTTTTATTGCGTTTAAATTAGTTTTTGATAGGTAGCATTTTAAAGGTGTTTTTTTCTTCTCTCTCTCTACGTTTTAGTATTAAAAATGTTTAAAAAATTATCGACAAAAGAATTCTTTACTTTTTCAACATGAAATGCTTACAAACCCTGTTTAGTCATTTAACTCTTTATTCAGGCATACCACTAGAAAGTAGATCACCCAGCCACCCGTTTCTCAACGAAGTAGACACGATCAACCATGAACACACGACAGTGTTTAAAAACACACACCCTCTTTTCTGACGACCCAGTATTCTTTTCCAGCCGTTCACCAGGTGAACACAGCATAAGATAGCCTTAAAATATCAGACGTGTAAACAAAAAAATTACGCTCCACAAACAAGCTTACGGTCTACAAGATTGGAAAGGCGCGTTAAGATGAGAAGGGAGTGTAATGGCGTTAAAACAGGTCACTTGCAATCTTGCAATGTTTATTGAAGGTGTCCATACAACATGTGACCTACTTCTGTTACTTCGTACACGTAACGCCTTGTTGTGTTTCAAATTATGTACTAGATATATTGCTTGCTAGTTCATAAAGAGTTTGGTTTCATTTTCCTTTTGGCTTTAATAGGAACAACATTATAAATAAGTGTCACATGACCAAAAATGGCGTTGAATAAAAAATAATTGAAAAAAGAGTTCTTATTCCAATAGATATTTAAATTAATTTTTTTAATGATCATTTTTAAGGTTCAACGTTAAGCGGTTATTTTACTCATTATTTTCATGTGATAAATAGTCACATTGGGTTAATTAAAGAATGTATTTTAATTTTCTTTGTAAAGGAACTTTTTAAGGCACAATGATACATAACCGGAGATTACATTTCCCGCTTGCAGACTGTAGAAGGAACACCTATGACATAGACGTATTTTTTTCGCAATTTCGCTATTACAGAACACAAAAATGGCCGGGCCTCTCAACTTTCGTGATTTAAATGTAATATTAAGAGATATATCCCACAGCTCTAACCACACAGACGAAGATGACGATCATATTGACTTTCACCCTGTAGGTGATATTGATTTATCAACCGCGAGGACAACAGTTCCAAACGACCTTAACGCTACAATGGCGGAACCAAACGTACAAGAAGGAAGTAATATTTTCATAACGGTTAGAGCTGGTCGGATTGATCCAATTGTCCTGGAAATTAGGTGTTCCCATAATCTACAAGTACTGCAGACGGTGAACAATCTGAGGTAGATATCTAGATTATAGTCATTAAATGTTAAATAGGCTTGAATTTAATATTAAAATAATAAAATAACGAAGTATTGTAAAACTAAATAATGCAAGTTTTTGCCAAGGTTCATCTTGAACTGTGAAAATTCACAGTTGTACATTTGGCTGCATTCTAATATCATTCTATTGCTGTGCTTCGACAATTTGAAAGTTTAGTGATTATTATAGCAACTTCTTCATACAATATTTATGTTGAGCAATCTCTATGTTATTTTTTAAATTATACTTTTCCTTACATTAGGGAATGTTGTGTGTGTGTTGTGTGTGTGTGTGCTTAACTTTTACAATGTTGAAGTCACTGTTTCATCGTGAAATAATTTACTTCTATTGCAGAGGCTCGGCACCAAGACCGTCTCTTTAGGGCAGAATAGTTAGAAGCAGACGAATGAGGAGCAGTATTCAAAGTCAGTTATGAAAAGGGTAAAAGTAAATGACTTTGAATAGCTTCTGCTTTATTTACTACGTTGATGAGATTTCAGAGAAAAGTGGGTGAGGTTGGTGAAACACGTTTTTGACTTGGATCTAGTCATCGTTTTTCACCTGATGTTTTCGACGTAACGTAATGGGGCTTCATCTCGAAGGGAGAAACAAGTCCACTGAGAAAATCAGATTATGTTTACTCGAGATAAATGCCTGAGTTGTCTTGCTCTACTTATAGAGATTTTCGTTTGGTGATAAGTAGACCAAGTTTCTATAAATGAGACCTGATCAAATGCAAAAGTAAAAAATAAATGATACAAAGTCAGATGTCAACAGTTTGATATCAGTATCAAAGAAGGATTAAACGAAAGATCTGCTTGGTAACTATACATCTGTCAAGAAGATTGTATGAAGAAAGAACAGATTGGTAATTATACATCTGTCGAGAAGATTGTATGAAGAAAGAACTGATTGGTAATTACACAGATGAGAAGCTCAAGTTAAGAAATCAGTCTTAAAGTGATATACGTCAGAAGATCAGAACATAAATTCAGACTTAAATTGTGAACGGCTGCAGAACAGACTGTTCTCGTGACAAGACCAGGAGGTGTAAGGTATGCCCCCTTCTCAGGTAGAAACTGAATTTATATTGCAGTTGTGATGAACAAGTTGCAAAAGCTAAGGAAGATATTGGAAGAAAAGCCCCATACGTTACGCTAACATGCGTTCAAGAAAAAAATCAAATTAAAACGGAGAGGAGTCCTAGGAAAAGAAGGGGCGACCATCCCCAATCCAGCGCGTCCACCAGGTGGCGGATAGTGGGACGTCCTCAAAGTACTGGGGACAGCTGTCAATACACAATAAACAGCCGCGGACCAACTGGCAACAGACAAGTAGATGTGGCAAGTATATAGACCATATGGCAACAGACAAGTAGATGTGGCAAGTATATGGACCATATGGCAACAGACAAGTAGATGTGGCAAGTATATGTACCAAATGGCATCGGACAAGTAGATGTGGCATGTATATGGACCAAATGGCAACGGACAAGTAGATGTGGCAAGTATATGGACCAAATGGCAACGGACAAGTAGATGTGGCAAGTATATGGACCAAATGGCAACGGACAAGTAGATGTGGCAAGTATATGGACCAAATGGCAACAGACAAGTAGATGTGGCAAGTATATGGACCAAATGGCAACGGACAAGTAGATGTGGCAAGTATATGAACCAAATGGCAACGGACAAGTAGATGTGGCAAGTATATGGACCAACTGGCAACAGACAAGTAGATGTGGCAAGTATATGAACCAATTGGCAACAGACAAGTAGATGTGGCAAGTATATGAACCAATTGGCAACAGACAAGTAGATGTGGCAAGTATATGAACCAATTGGCAACAGACAAGTAGATGTGGCATTTATATGGACCAATTGGCAACAGACAAGTAGATTTGTCAAGTATATGAACCAAATGGCAAGAGACAAGTACATGAGGCATGTATATGGACCATGTGACAACCGACAAGTAGATATGGCAAGTATATAGAAGAATGATTGAACTCTGCACCAATATGCAAGTAGAACACTGTTGTGCAACAATATATAAAAAGAATAATGCATTTTTACACCAATATGCATGGATTAAAAATTAAAATGTTCAACAATATGCAACAAATAACATTTGCAGTAATATACAAGAACTATTTGTGAATTATAGCAATGTACAGCAATGAAAATAAAATATGTAATGGAATTAGTAAATATACAACAATATACAAGAACTATGAATGAACTATGGAAAGGTATTACAATGTAAAAAGAACTCAGTCGAACTGTGCAAATGTACAACAATATAAAAGAACCTAATTTAAACTATGCTAATAAGCAACAATATGCCAGAAGAAAATCGCAAAATTTAAAACAAATTGCCAAAGAACAATGTTCCACTTTTGAATCAGAGGAAGAAAAAATATATATATTGTTAGCAAATACAATAATTTAATTTTACGTTTTAGTACCAGACTAAAATAAGAATATTCGATTTAAACAGCAATAGTGAATGAATTCACCATCATGCAGATGAGAATGGTTAAGAGACTGGTGTTATTATTAAAACAAGTTAATATTAAAGATGGGATCATTTATCAGAATGAATTCGTAACACATGTTGAGCTCTCAAACTAGCTACGCCATCTGTGTGCTACCATCAAGTGCCACTGGATAGGAGAGTATTTGTGTGTTACGTCATTTAATACATGTGCTCATCCAAAGTCACATACACTCTCTAAACAAAACTAGTGTTCATTCGATTCCCAATCATCTGTTTGAACTGTAACTTTGTCACGCATACGTCTTATCTAAAACTGTTCAGTATTCTAAACCGATTTTCAGCAAGGATCCCAAGGACATGGACTTGTCTCCAATACAATTTAGTGTCGTTTATGTCTAGATTGTGTCTACCCATATTGTTTTTTAACAGTTGGTTAAATTGCAAAAAAGACATTATTCCACCTGTCTAAGTAGAGGTCAGATGTTAATCTAGCTTAAATGAAGGTGTGAGTAACAGTACTTCCCTGAAATGTGTTATTACTAACACCTGAAACTTGGCAAGGTGGAAGACGAACGAGTTGCACAAGTTTTAAACGTATCCTTTGATCACATCTTGCACCAATGTGACGTAGGCCAGGCTCTAAAAGAAAATGTTGTAATCACTGGATGCCTGGCAGTTATGTTTACGTTGTTTCAGACTAGGATAGAACACTGGATGCCTGGCAGTTATGTTTACGTTGTTTCAGACTAGGATAGAACACCGCATGCCTGACAGTTATGTTTACGTTGTTTCAGACTAGGATAGAACACTGGATGCCTGGCAGTTATGTTTACGTTGTTTCAGACTAGGATAGAACACCGGATGCCTGGCAGTTATGTTTACGTTGTTTCAGACTAGGATAGAACACCGGATGCCTGGCAGTTATGTTTACGTTGTTTCAGACTAGGATAGAAATGCAAACAGTTATTTTGAAATTATTGTGTAGAGATTTAAAACAACCCTCAAGTTCACTGAAATATGCACGTAATTTAAGCACGCTTTCAACTTGATCATGCACAATGAATAATCATAGGCTATACATTAACATTTTATGGAATGCGTTTTTTAAAAACTTTTAGTGTATGATAATGTGTCAAAATATCTATACTAAATCACGCAAACATATTTAAATACTATTGCTTTTGTAATATATTTGAGTCATTCATACCTTTTTACAAAATTCATATCTACTTGGCAGAGTTTCTGTCATTCGCAATAGCTTAAAAAATTTTTGTTTTTTAACTTTGTTTGAAAAATGACTTTTTTCCTGAATGTATAGAATGATGACGCAATCCAATCTTTGACAATAATCCATTCCCATTCTTCCATTCATGATAAAAAAGTGAATGCCTTGTCCACTGGTTGGCGATGAACAGCAATCTTTGACAATAATCCATTCCCATTCTTCCATTCATGATAAAAAAGTGAATGCCTTGTCCACTGGTTGGCGATGAACAGCAATCTTTGACAACAATCCATTCCCATTCTTCCATTCATGATCAAAACGTGAATGCCTTGTCCACTGGTTGGCGATGAACAGCAATCTTTGACAACAATCCATTCCCATTCTTCCATTCATGATCAAAAAGTGAATGCCTTGTCCACTGGTTGGCGATGAACAGAATCATGAGATCTATGGAGATAGATCTACTCGGCTCAACACTCAACCCATTGCAATGAAATAAACGGTTTTATTGCTGTTATTTCAATGCCACTCATTATTATGATACTCTCCATGTCTTTCATTTTTATAGGTATGCATTTATGTATACATACATATATTTATTTATATACTGCATTGAAAAAATGCGTTTAATATTGTTTATTTATTGTTTTCTAAATGGCATAAAAGTTACGATGTTTTTACGACATCCATACGAGACAAAACCTTCCAGAAAATAATGGTCTGGGAATCTTCTTGTTATTTTTTAACTCTTTGCAAAATTGCTGATGCCATCATTTTATGTGATACTTATTTTATACATTTTTTGGTTAAATGATAATCTCAGTCTTTATTAATAATACATATTAACGACCATGCATGTAATTATGTATATCATTTTATTGATATGATCCTGAGTTCATTTTACAAACTGCCTTTAATCTATGTTAAATTTTTCATACAATAACATATTTATGAAATATAATTTGTATAATTTGAATTTTTCTGACATTCTTTTGCACAAATTAATTACACCTTCGACTTACAAACATATCAAATTCAATACTTGGTTTTACACCCATATCGAAATCAATACTATGTTTTACAACCATATCAAATGCAATACTATGATTTACAAACATATCTAACTCTATACTATGTTTTACAAACATATATTATTCAGTAGTACTACTAGTAGGCCTATACTCTTACATCTATTCATATTTTGCATGGAATAATTCTTAGTTCTGAGCTGCAGAAAAGAACAATTGTACTATTACTGTTCTTTAGCCACAGTCATGTTTTAAGTACATTTTGTTTTATTAAGTGCCACACATCTGTATAGATATGCCACACTCGGAGCCTTGTTTTCGTCCTTAAATCTGTGATACATTATCGGTAACATATCGATAAGAGTGGCTCAGTGAGAGCGGGAAACGTGAGGCCAGCAGACTGTTAACTTGAGAACCCACATTTCTATACACTAATGTTGTATTTATTAATCCATTTGTGTCTTTATGATTCATCCAAATTTACAAACACCAACATTTCTGGAAGTTATTAGCACTACATGATAAAACAAATGTATAGGTACTTGTATGAGTGTTTGTTTGAGCGTGTAGGAGTGTTTAGGTTAGCGTGTACGAGTGTATGATGACAGAAACAATTCTTTCATTTTATTATAAAATTGGGATTTAGATTTACTTTGCTTTATGATTGATGTTTGAGCTATTGGTTAAACTTGTTGCTTAACGTTAAGTGATTGATTGTTATGATTTTAGTTCGATCTGTTTGAGAATAGTCATGTCAACTTTGACAATTACAACACCACGTTTCAGTTATGTCTTAATATTAAAAGTAACCAAATCTCAGGTATGGCAATTAAACTATTTTTATACACCAATATGGAAGTCGGAGTTCAAATGTTTTATACGTGTATGTGTCTGTATATGTGTCTGTATATGTGTCTGTGGCTATTGGGCCCAGGTAATTTTTAAAAAGTTGATTGTTTCGTGGGTTGCCGGCGCCCTAGACAAGACTAATATTACACCTACTGACCTATTAGAGTTAAGTATTTCATGACTTCCATCTTGTACCCAGAGCCGCCGCGTGGGCCTTACAACCCTTAAATCTGCAGGGGCCCTTACAACCCTTACATCTGCAGGGGCCCTTACAACCCTTACATCTGCAGGGGCCCTTACAACCCTTACATCTGCAGGGGCCATCGGATATGAAAAAGACTATCATCTTTGAATACAAAGGGCACAAACCCGAAAATCTGCAGTTGGCCTCCAAAAGTCAAAGAAAAAAATATAATTGATGGACTGCATTCAAGTTGGGTATGCTAAACTTGAATTCATAGACAGGATAAAAGATTTTGATAGCTCGGCATAGAGCCTTCATCCGAAAATATGACAAAAAGAAGTATAACACGTATCAGATGACAGTAAAAAAAACTTTAGAGATTTCCTTTTTGTTGCTGGAAATAAGATTGCAGGAAGTAAAAGAATATAATTATTGGTACTGTGAAAAATAAGGTAGAGAATCTTAACGGACCAAAATATTGAGGGTAAAATAAAATCTAAGGAATATGAAACAAAGTAGAAGAAATACAGAGAAATTGAGAAACATTAGTAGGAAAGTATTTGCTTCATACCATGTGGAGATATATTACCAAAAAGCTGAATAGATTTGTTTTCTATTTTCACTCTTTCAGGTGCGTTTGTGCAAGAAATTAGTGCCGTAATGGATACATCTAATGTTGCCCTCCGTTGGAAAGGCAAACGACGGATCTGCCTTTACTCCAGCATTAAATTATTATTACAGTGGTCTTATATAGCGCGGTACCCCGGCCTAGGGCTGGGCTCACCGCGCTTCACATAAACTATTACTACCGGGTATTAGCAAACATAATCATGACATTTAAAAAAAGCTACATACATTTATTTAATTTTTTTAAAAAAAAACAGGTTTATAAAAAATATTCACCCCGGCCACCCTAAAACTGTTTACAAGTTTAAACCATGGGCGGCACCCAGCAGCCAAGTCAAACCATGGCCGGCACCCAGCAGCATCGTTTATCTAGAGGCTTAAGACCGTAAAGCTGACATTCCTTCAGATAGGGGTGACATTGGGATCATCATCATCACAGACTTAACCAATGGTATTCAACCTAAGGATGGTACATGCAAAATGCAAGGTCCTGACAGATGTCACATAGGATTTCAAGCCTGTCGATAAGGAGTTGTCCATAAAGGACATTCGCACAAAATACCCATTTTTCAACCGCCTTGTTCGCACGTGGCTTACCTGCCCCCCTTCAAACACCTCCCACCCCCCCATCCCCCGTGCCGGGATTGCAGACGTCGGCAAGCGCACACAGAAATAAGGAGAATTTCCATCAACACCCAAAACTAAAATAAAAAGTCTTCAAGGCGGCTGCACGTATAAGCATTTTTTCAAGGGGTGGCGAATTCCATAAATAAAATAAAAAATTGGGGTTGGGGTTAAAATTAAAATATGTTTCTGTTGATTTTTAAAATTAATATTTAAAAAATTGCCTGAACAATTTTGTCGAAGATGGTCTTTTTTGATGAGATTGACGTCACCAATCTGGTGTTTGGACTTCGAGGCGATAAAATGTCAATGATGTCATCTCTTAGTCTGCATTGTCTTATGTAGATTTAAATCGTAAAATTGGTTTTAAATCACTGAAACTACTCCATGATACTTTTTGTTTATGAATAGTCAATTCGGGCAATGTATTCAATTCAATAAATATATTTTCTTTTCCTGGATGGGTTGTTGACATGGAAAGAAAATTTGACCTCTACCCTTTTGAGGATTTAACCACAAAACAACCAACGATTAGGAAGAAGAAAAAAGGGAAAATGAAATCACATTATTTTTTCCTAAAATTATTTCCATTCTCAATCAACATTTTTTTTAAAATGGTAAAATATTATTGATGCCCCTTGATCTTGAGTTAATTAGTACCAAAACAATTGGTAAATGTATTTTTTTTTATTCATTTGCTGCCTTTATAAGTTATCGATTTTAATTTAACAGCAAAAAAGGATTGCACTGAAATATGGTGAGCAAAATAAGCGGTTTAACAAACCGACAAGACGTTACTACTGGCTCGGCAGTTAGCGAAACCTCACGTTCTTTGCATGTCACTTTGGCCTATCTTTTGCTCCAAAACTCCAACTGTCAAGAGGTGGGTAGAAAATAAATCGGGTAATCCCTAATTTTAGCGCGATTTAATAATGTTTCTGGTGGATTTAATTAAACAATTTCTATTTACATGATGGAACTACATTAAAAAAGACTTCAGTGGTTACTATAACATGTATTTACTGTTTTACAATTAGTTTGTCAAGTATTTTCGATGGTTTAAATGGATTTTAATGTATAACATGTATTTAAACAAATTAGTCAATTGATAAGTTTATTTATCGAAAGTCTAATTAGCCGATGTGTGACCAGATTTTGTTTCACTTTTTCCCAGTCTCATGCCAAATGCACTAAACATAAAGTAAAAGTAAGGTAAAAATAATAGATAATTAAGTAACATACATAGAAGAAGAAGTACATGTATTAAACGATAGTGTAACCTTAGCCCTTCCCACACCATCACATACACTTACACATACTCGAATAAAGTTTCGTACTAGGAACAAGGTAAGTGTGGTGTTTTTTCTTTAAAGTTGATAATGATATATATTTCCAGTGTTTATACTCTTTTCCAATGGATTTACAACTTTGTATATAAATTAACAATCTTTGACGCAGGTTGTATTATACTGAAACTAGTACTCAGCATTGCATATCCCCCCGCAACCCAGTGTGTTCGGAGTTTACGGATGGTTTCTTGAAGCGATAGTTTGGGGGGGGGGGGGGGTAGGCGCAGGCATGTCATTTCAGGTTTTTTCAGGGGAATGGGTCAAAACCAAAACTTCGCATGCTTGTTGAGTTGTTTATTATGAGGGGTGCCACAGAATTTAAATAAAACCTGCAAAATCAGGAGTGGGGATGAAGTCCCTAGGGTAGGGTAGAATTTGATTACCGATCAATGCAGTGACTCTTCTCAGACAACTGGACGCAGAACAAGTGAGCTATCTGTGAACACACAGAAGACAAGTAACCAGACAGACAAGTGACCACAGGTACAATTGAGTACATAGCAAATTGCACCCACGGACACATTTTCCTAACGGCTAAGTCCCATGGCCTAAAGTCCAAACTCACGTCTACCTGTTTGGGGGGCACACGAGCAGTTGGCAACGAGCATCGGAGATGACCACTGTGCATACCTGACAAACAATCGACAGAAGCGGCACTGAACACGAATCTTTTGTGCATAACGGATGCATACCAGATCCGAGACTGCTAACATCGGAAACGACCTCTGTGCATATTAGTTTACGGGAGAACATCTTTTAACTCGTCATACGGTTTTATATTTTTTCTGGCATGAGATGAATGAGAAATAGGGCAACAAATTTGACCCTTATTCGCGTTCCAACTTGTGTCAGCCTGACTTTGGGGCAATCCAGAGCCGTCCGCTGTCATCGGTGTCGACCCCTGAGCATGCCGAACTGAAAATCCAGAAAACCCAGAAATTTCAGGAAAAAGTTGTCAAACTAGTTTCCGTCGCAAAGGGTGTGTTCGAAAAGGCTAAAAAAAAAACAAACCAAAAAAACCAAATTTCGGTCGAGCGGTCGTCTCCCCTGTTGTTTCTGGGTTCAGCTGTCCATATTCACTTTTCGGTGTTTTATCCGTTGGTTCACTTGTCCTGTTTTCGGATGTCTTATGGGGAGTTGTCGTGGGTTTACTTTTAATGCGTTCATTTGTCCGGGCACCGCAGTGGACTCACACCACAAAAGTTATGCAGCATTAACGATCAGAAATCAGCCTAGAGTGAGTACCACCCACAAACCAATACACAGGGAAGCCTCTGCGACTGCCTCGCTGCTCGCGCCTTCCTAAACAGCAACATGACAGGAGACCACCTCGCTCCCGCTATGCCGGCGTTTCTCCATGACGTCATTGTATCAGAAAATGACTTCGTTAACCAACGGACCAGGGACACAGCGCTCGGGCAAAAAATGTCATAGAATTCCACCAACATTAGAGAGCGACCAATGTCCAAGCGTTGGTTGACGTATCAAGGGTCCTTGTATTGAGGGGACCAGGGAAACTTGAGGAGCGAACCAGGGATCTTGGGGTACCGAAACAGCTATTGATGAAGAAGAGGGTCTTATTGGCTTAGCGAGGATTATTAGCTCCCGGTGCGGGTTATAAAGAAAAAAGTGCCGCCTGTGAGGACCGCCCCCTCCACAGTCCCCTCCCTTCCTACGCAAGTAGACTGACTTTTTCTTCGCATTTGTGACTCCTCTCATAGTTGGCAAATAAGTTATTTAATTTTTCTGTGGTTGGTCAGCTTTAATTCGAGAGATGGGTCTTAATTATTTAGATGACACCCAAGTTGACTTTCATTAGTGATGAGTGAAATGTGAGACAGTTTAGGGATTTTATATAACTGGACAGACTCATGTTGCTTTATTAGTAATCTGTTTGGTATGGTGTTTACTTCGCTGTTGTCATACTTATCATTACTTTTGCGCTTTTCGCGTCTTTGTAAATCACCAACCATTTATTGACAACGAAATTGTCGCAAATTTAAAAAAAATATAATAGTTATACAATTTTATTAAAAGTTTTGACAAACATTGTCCCACATAACACCCACCCCCAAAAATCTAGACGCATTGCGTCCTTAATTGATGCACGACCGTGCGAAGTAAAAGCGGCGCCCTAGGCGAAGCATGAAACTACAGCCTCTAGTATTAGAAAATTGGCCCCTGATATTGACGCCCGTGGCGAGAACCACCTTTACACGGCTCTGGGCAACCAGATTACTAGATGCCTAGAACGTGAGATACTTATATATTTAAAAATTTCTAAACCCACCAATGGTTTAGAAAGAAATATAGGACAAACTAAATCAAGTTATAAAATAAATGCAACATGTATTTAAATCTAAATACATCCAATTTGGCAACTTTATAACGTATCTTTGAAGACAGAAGAGTTTTCCACCATTTCCCCACAATGGCACCGTAAGTGACAAAAGTTTCGTGAAAGGTACTTTTTACAAATCTCATGCCGTTATATAGTTCCTTATTCAAACAAATACAGATAACAGCAAGTAATCTCAAAATAATAAATTTGTTTCAAATTCTTTAAGAATAGTTGTAGGCACGTTGACACAAATTGTAAATATTGACCGATTGCCTGTAGTGTCATTTCCTTGCAGAGTTACGTGCCCCTTGTTCACTTCAAAATGTAAACATTGAATAGGCATAGGGAAAAGATGTGGATTGCGGTCATTTCTTTGGTAAATGGTTTGTGTGATATATAATTTTGAAGAGAATTGGATCCCGAACAATATTGATCAGGAATTTCTTTGTAAAAATATATCAAGTTAAAATTAGCTAAGTTAAGTCTACTATTTTATTTCTCAAAGAAGCTCTACCGCCATACGCGATTTTCATGATAACCACTGTTTAGGTACTTTGGTAAAAAAAAATTATTTTTTTTAATAAACCAATGACATAATTGAATAGAGCTTATTTTTAACTAAATTCAGACACCAAAATCACATTTTTAGCTATTGTAGTTTTAAAGTTATGAATTTTTGAAAAACGGTTATTTTTGTCATTTTTTACAATGCATTTTTCTCCACATTTTGTGACCCTCTTTTTGTCGTTTAGATTTTCAGCTATAACTATGTCAAAACTTAATGGAAAAATCTCAAATTAACAGGGCAGCTTCGTTATCATTATACTTCATTGAAAAACCAAAAAAATATTGTACATTTTCAGAAAAAGTCCTTTTTTGAATTAATTTTGTTCAAATTTACCAAATAGTATACAAAATCGCTATGATTTAATTGTTTTAAAAAATCATAACTTTTTTTTTTTCAAAGTTAATGAGGTAAAATTAAGGGGAATTACACTTTATATTAAGGATTCTCTTAAAGAGTAATTAAATACAGAAAATATCCATGCAATGTTTATATTTAGCCATATATAAGACTTACAGATCATTTTTTGTTAAAAACCAACTCAATCGAAAAAAAAAAATCTTTTAAATAAAATCCATATCTTTAAAAAAAATAATAATAATTCAAGCTAACTGGATTTAATTAACACTAGGAACAGTGCATGCAATATGATGTTGCAATTTTAATAAAACATGCACTTTCAATGTTAAGCATGCCTGTTTAACAATTATAAAATATCCCATGAAATTATTTCACAACAAATAATAATTGTGTAAATAAAATATACTACAATTATCTTCACTCTTAAAAATAAATGATTATGTCTGAATAATTACCCTTTTAAATAATATGTATATATAATATAATATATATAAATATAACTGAAAAAAAAATATCACAATAACATGCAGCATGATCAATGTAAATGTAACAAAAGGAAATTAGTAAAACACAGTAAGGTTAAACCTGATCAAAGGAACGCAACAAAACAACGAACGTGTCGGCAGGAAGCCTTCATCAGCGAACAAACAGAAACACGAATAAAATTAAAAAATGTATCAAAAAATATATAATATAGCACTTAGCTCAGAAATAGTATCCAAGAGGGCAGCAAAAGATAAGTGACAGAGAGTAAGTGGGAGAAAGGTTAAATAGGGAAGAGGGAAAGAAAAGAGGAGAAATAAGTCAACTGCGATAGGTCGTGACGTGGAGGGGCGGAGCCAGGTTCAAACAGTGAATAGAGACATGACATTCAAACCATGTGGGTACAAGGTGTTATAGGTCAGAATAAGCTTGTGCTCCAAATTCACCCGGCTGGGTGTGTTCGTGCTGGCCACAATCGCACAAATTGAAAAGTCCGCCTTGCCCTGGTGGTCGGCCCTATTGAAGTGTTTGGAGACAGGACACTGTTTATCTTGTGTAATATTACGGAGGTGTTCAGTACATCGGTCAGAGAGTCTGCGTCCTGTCTCCCCAATGTATGACATCTGGCAGCGGGTGCAAACAATAGGGTAGATAACATTGCGGCTAGTACAAAGGAAGCCGCCGCGTATCTGAAAACTACCCTTAGGGAAATGTATGTTTTGAGCCTGGAAGACAAAAGGGCAAGTGTTGCATCGGCTGCGGCCACATGGCTTGGTCCCGAAGTGGGAGGGGGCAGCATTGATACGACTGTGTACAAGGAGGTCTCTCAGATTTTTGTCCCGTCTAAAAACAATGAGAGGCGGGGAGGAGAAGATGTCACGTGTCTCATTGTCTGCGAGTAATATAGAACGGTTTTTAAGGAAAACACGTTTAGCTATCAGATTGTGTGGGTGATAAGTGATGATAAGTTTGGTCCTGTCAACATTGTCGCTCAGACGAGGCCTGAATGCATCAACACGGGTTATCTTCTTAACCCTTTGAAGGGCTGATAAAAGTACTGTCTCCGGGTAAGACCTACACCGGAAATAGTCTATCATCTCAAGTGCTTTGTCCCAAAAGTCCTCCTCCGACTGACAAAGTCGACGAAGACGAAGTAATTGAGAAAAAGGAATAGAGTCTTTACAGGATTTAGGGTGGGAGGAGGAGTAGAGTAGATAGCTGTGGCTGTCAGTAGGCTTAAAGTAGGCGGAGGTGAGTAGGCTGTCAGTGTGAAGGGTGACTGTGATGTCCAAGAAGTTGACTGAGGTTTCAGAGATAAGAGATGTGAATTTAATGGAGGGGTGAAAGGAGCTTACAAAGTCAATGAAAAGGTCAAGTTCGCTCCTCTCCATGGTGGTGACCCCTATACCGTCATCTATGTACCTTTTATAGAATTCGGGAAGACGTCCAGTATAGCTGCTTTCGACCATATGTTCGAAATGTCCCATAAACAAGCATGCATAGCTGGGTCCCAATTTGGTCCCCATAGCAACATCACTGATTTGGTCGAAGAACTGGTCTCCAAACTCAAACGAATTGAGGGTAAGGACCAGTTCAGCCAATCGGAGGAGAGTGTTGGTGGGTATTGAGGGATGGGGTTTAGTCTCGAGAAAGAATTTGAGAGCTAAAAGACCGTCAGTGTGGGGGATAGAAGTGTATAAAGAACATACATCAAGAAGAAATAGATGATGTTTCTTTTCAGGAGGGATCATGAAAGATTCGAAGGTTTGTAGAGCATGGTTGGTGTCCTTGATATAAGTAGGCAGTGAGGATACGATTGGTTGAAAGACTCCATCAAGGAATTCCGAGATATGTTCAGTGGGGCAAGAGCATGCTGAGACAATAGGTCTGCCAGGGTTACCGTACTTGTGTATTTTGGGAAGTAGGTAAAAGCATGGCTTGCCGAGGTCACTATCAAAGATGTGTAAGGCAGAGGCCGATTTAGGGAGTGCCGATTCTGCAATCATTTTCTTGATAGTCTCTTTTACCATGTTGTTATGTTTGGTAAGAGGGTTGTTGGTCCTCGGTTGGTAGAACTGGCTGTCTTCTAGTTGCCTATGGGCCTCCTTGATGTACAAATCTTTGTCCCACACAACAACAGCACCCCCTTTGTCAGCTGGTTTGATGACGATATCTTTACGGCTTCGTAGCTTGGAGAGTGCATGTGATTCTTTTTTAGAGAGATTAGATTTACGGAGTGGATGCAAAGAGAGATTCTTGATTTCTTGTTCCGTGCTCCTTATATATAGGTCTAAAGCTTTGGATTGGTTAGATGGTGGTGTCCAAGTGGATTTGCGTTCTCTGTGAAACGGGAATAACTCATCCTCAGGGAGGTCAGTACTTTTCCCAGCGAAGTGAAACTGAAGTCTCAAGGAACGAAAATAGCGATGGGAATCCGAAAGTAGTTGGTAACAATCGCTGGATGGTTGCAGAGGAATAAATTTAAGGCCTTTAGAGAGTAGCGACCTTTCGTCATCAGAGAGTGGAAGTTCAGGGGGGATGCAAACGACTAAGTTGTTGCCAGTGACAGTGCGATGAGGTGTTGGGATGTTAGTGGGTTTAAGATTGTCGAGTTTTTTCTTTTTGTTGGTGGAGAGGAAGCGGTACAGTTCCCGATTGAGTTGGTGGATAATCGTTCTAATCAGGTCATAAGATAGGCGGTTAATGGAAGTCTTAGAGAGAATGCGATCTTCAAGTTGGTAAATGGTGGCACTGAGATCGGCGATGAAACGCTTATGGCTGTGTACCAGAATACGCATACGTTGAAATGCTATTTTCTTCTCTAGAGATTGAAGTTTAGCAATGTCGCCAGAGATAAGGGAGCCAGCCGCCGGGTTGAAATTACTAATAAAGCCTTTAGGTGTGATGCGGAGGCGTATGCAATTTTGAAGAAAATTGAGATGAACAGTGTATCTGGTTTTCTTAAAGAGAGTGAATGCAAGTTCCTTACAGTCTGTGGCTAGGTTCGGTGGTACTAAACTAAAGACGGTCAAGATAAAGGAGCGAAGTTGATTCATAGCAGTTTTGAAGGAAGGCATAGTGGAGCAGTGAAGGAGATTATCACCCACACAATCTGATAGCTAAACGTGTTTTCCTTAAAAACCGTTCTATATTACTCGCAGACAATGAGACACGTGACATCTTCTCCTCCCCGCCTCTCATTGTTTTTAGACGGGACAAAAATCTGAGAGACCTCCTTGTACACAGTCGTATCAATGCTGCCCCCTCCCACTTCGGGACCAAGCCATGTGGCCGCAGCCGATGCAACACTTGCCCTTTTGTCTTCCAGGCTCAAAACATACATTTCCCTAAGGGTAGTTTTCAGATACGCGGCGGCTTCCTTTGTACTAGCCGCAATGTTATCTACGCTATTGTTTGCACCCGCTGCCAGATGTCATACATTGGGGAGACAGGACGCAGACTCTCTGACCGATGTACTGAACACCTCCGTAATATTACACAAGATAAACAGTGTCCTGTCTCCAAACACTTCAATAGGGCCGACCACCAGGGCAAGGCGGACTTTTCAATTTGTGCGATTGTGGCCAGCACGAACACACCCAGCCGGGTGAATTTGGAGCACAAGCTTATTCTGACCTATAACACCTTGTACCCACATGGTTTGAATGTCATGTCTCTATTCACTGTTTGAACCTGGCTCCGCCCCTCCACGTCACGACCTATCGCAGTTGACTTATTTCTCCTCTTTTCTTTCCCTCTTCCCTATTTAACCTTTCTCCCACTTACTCTCTGTCACTTATCTTTTGCTGCCCTCTTGGATACTATTTCTGAGCTAAGTGCTATATTATATATTTTTTGATACATTTTTTAATTTTATTCGTGTTTCTGTTTGTTCGCTGATGAAGGCTTCCTGCCGACACGTTCGTTGTTTTGTTGCGTTCCTTTGATCAGGTTTAACCTTACTGTGTTTTACTAATTTCCTTTTGTGCTAACCTGATTGCAGTCTCCCCCATTATTACCTTTTTTAAATGTAACAAACAGTACAGGGTACCAATAATACGATTTATTTTTCATGATTTTCAAAAAATGAATTCACAAGTAAGCATGCATGGCATTCTCAATCAGCAATGAATCAATGGTTATAAATCAATAGTTATTAGTTGATTTTTTCAGCAATTTGTGCTGCAAAAAAAAAAAAATAAAGTTAGTTTCAGAACAAATAAAATAATACGAAATGTTTAACGTTTGCCTACCATTCCTGGCTTTTGTATTCTTTTACCAAGGCCACATCATAATACACTCTTTATCTTTTAATAGCATTAATGTATTCTTTTTAATAAATTATTCACATACCATTAAATAAATACAGTGATCAAAATATTTATGAAGTTAAATTATATGGAAAGATCAAATGATATCACAGTTTATTATGAATCAATTTTAACATAATCAAGTGTTGTACATCACCGTTCTTGTGGCCATATCATAAGTTTTACCATCTTTTGTTTGTATTATATTTGTATTATCTGTATTGTCTTCTAATAATGTGCATGTGAGGTTATCAATAATCTGGTTCAGTTGAATGATTTCTTTATTTTGCTTGTGAATCTGAGCCTCCTGGGTCTTAATGAGCATTTTATGTTTTTTCTTAACATCTTCTAAATATCTTTGGGATCTTTTTAGACTCCCAATTAGAACTTTAAGCATGCTTTGCTTTTTACTTAAATATTGTAATGAAAGATTTAAAGATGAATTTCGCTTTACTAAAACTCTATTTCTTTGTTGCTTTATTTGAATACTACTCAATAGTCTTTTTACTTTTTGATTAACCTTTTTAACTTTAAATTGTTTCTTAATGGCTTCTTTTTGACTTTTAAGTCTTTTTTTTTTTTTTTTGCAAGGTCCTCATTAAACTTTCTCTTTATAGAGCAATTAAGGCAATCCTTTCTTAAGGTTAAAATATCATGGACAATGGTGGATGGACCTGGATCAGGGGTGGTTAAACCTGGGTTAGTGGTGGATGGACCTGGATCAGTGGTGGATGGACATGGGTCAGTGGTGAAGGGATCTGGGTCATTTATGCATGGACCTGGGTCACTGGTGGAAGGAGCTGATCCAGGATTTGAAGCACTAACATTTTGAAAATGTGCATCTAAATTTGGTGCTGGATTTGCTACATCAGAAAGAGGAAACTTTTCTGATAAAAGTTTTACAATTTCATCCCAATAATTTGATTTGAATTTTTTTAATTTGTCATATTTATAGTAATAAATATTACTTATTTTTAATTTCAATTTATTTATATTACTTGCATTAACCTCAATAGCATTTGGAGTTGGTAGATTTTGCACTTCTAACAGTAATGCCCTAGCATTGCTATTGAATTTTTTTTTATTTGCATAAAGTCGGTTAATGATGTGGCCATTGGTAAAAACCATGTCATTGCCAAGATTTTCATAAGAGCTTAAAAGCTCCTCTAAATCATAAGATTTCTTGATTTCTTCTGCCATTCTGGAATTTAATTCATAAAAATGTAGCAAATAAAAAAGAAATTTGCTGGTTCAAGAAAATGGATTAATAATATTTCAAACAGGTTTAGGTAAAATGAAATTTATTTACGGTAAAATAAAAATTTAAAAAAACAACAATGAAATGATACACTTGATTTTGAATGCCCAATGTCTGGAAAAACTGACACTATTAATAAGTACAAGTCAGTACTTTAAAGGGGATTTTACATTTACATTTAATTAAAATTACTTTAACTAAATTAGGACAACTGGGGCTCTCAATACTCAATGTGATGATATTTATATACAGCACGGGTAATGTTGCCCCTGGCAACGGTTGCACAAATATGTGTCATCAGTCACCAGTGACTGCTTCAGTTCCTTACTTCTAGCATAAGTATAGACACAACATGACCAATATTTGATTTCAATATATTTTATTTCAAGTTATTTATTGAGATTTCCTTTCTATTTCTAATTTTAAAACTTAATAATGTGTTGTCACACTGAAACAAAAACTACATTTGCAACCCGTAGCTAATCGGCGTCTTCCGCTATTAAAAAGGGGGCGTGGCCACTCCCCTATTGGATTTGCGGTGAGCGACCTATGCATAATGAGGTATACATTGAAGAACATAGAAAAAATCTTTATTGAGCTATCTCAATGAAATTTTGCACACACATACTTCAATAAATTATGCAGGCCTACATTTAATATGAAAGACCTACCCTGAATATTTCAACCGAATTTTTTAATGCAAAGATGCCTTATATTCACCTATAAATTTCCAATATTAAAGTCGATTGAAATAACGTAACTGTATAATGGGAATGTAGACCAAGTTGTCTTCTAATGAAAGAGGCCGGAAACGGAACTCAATTATGAGTATAAAGGACTCTTTAATTAATAAAATTACGATCACATCAAAAAATTAAAAACTCGGATCTATTTTCGCCGTCCCCCATTTCCGTTACAAATTTTGAAGTAGTCTCCCTTGCTTTATCGAAGTACCTACACTGTTTAGAGCATCCAATTATCTACAAAAATGGGTAAATTAAAATCCCCCCCCCCCCCCCCCCCCCCAACCTACCCCAACAATTTTATTAAATTTTCCAAACATTCACCACATGGATTTTTACTCCCTGGAAACCATTTTCAAGATAACCTAATCCATCTCAGCAAATCATTTTTAAATCTTAAGTAATCTGATAATAAACAATGTTAAAAGCACTATTTTAAGTTATTTTAGGTTATATTTAATTACCGAAGAAGTTAAGAAGTCATATAAATAGATATTTAATTGTATTTCTTTACTTAAATAGTAACATTTTGACTCCTATATAATAGGTCTATTAGGAGTTTGGTCACATTGATGTGTAGCATGGAAATATGAAGAAAAATATAGTTTATCTTCCTGATAGATTTAAATTAAGATTTGTTTAGTATTTTTTTAGATGATTTGATATTTTGAAATGCTTTACACACACAAAAATTATGTTTCATTTCAATTTAAAGGCCTTCAAATGACATCATATTTGCAATTTGTAGGTAATAGTTCAAGCAGCACAATTCTTTTTCAATTGTAGGGCTTCTATGAAAAACTAATGCTAAACTTAGCAAAAAGAATATAGAATTGAAAGACAACCCCTTTGCAAGAAAAACTCCTACTATAATCTGAATATAATACATTTAATATCAGATATTGATTTGGCTAAAATAAATTAAATTTTTTAAGGGTTCACCTTCTATATGCTACTTATTATTGTTCCCCTTTTCAATACGAACAATTTGATATACATGACTTTATATTTTGAAGAATATTGTTCATGTTGTGTGCATATTCAAATATGACATTTTGAATGTTAATGAGCTCATCTTGCGTACCGCATAATTTATTATATGACACCTGTTTGGATATACAGGGTTGGGCAATAAAAGTGAGAACATCTCGTAAAATGTGATGTAATCACATAAAAGTAGTTTAACTATACCCATAATAGATTAAATAGTTTACTGATTTACTTACTTACATATTGAACCATGATTTCTGATTAGCTAAATATTTCGCAACAAAATACATAAAGAATTATAATTAATTAAATTATATTTTGAAATAACTCATATGCTACGAGATGTTCTCACTTTTATTGGCTCACCCTGTATATGGTTTGTTATGGTTATCTTCATTAATTCCTTAAATAACTTCAATTTACTGCTCTCTTCCAACATCTCTCAACTCTCTGCACAATTTTTTTTATTTTATTCACTTTTATATTTCCTATATGACTCAATTAACAGAGTTATCCCAAAATAATTAATAAAAAAAATCATAACTTTCTTTAGAACTGACCTACAAACATAAATTTGGTATCAATGAATTGCATTTTTCAGGCCCTATCTAACCAACTAACTCTATTGACCTAGGCACTTTGATGAAAAATTCAAAACTTTTTTTAAAATATAAAAATACTACATCTGTATAGAGCCTAGAGAGTAGATTACAAAAACACCAAGATCAACTTTCTAGCTCAAGTGTTTCAAACGTTATGCATTTTTTAGTAGGGAGCTCAAAACCACTTTTTACTATGGTTATGGCCCATTGATACATCATTTGGAAGGGCTAGCTGCTGCTTTAGCTATAGTATTAAGTTTTAGCTTTATAAAAACACCAACTTCATCTTTAAATCTTTTATAAAAGTGGAGGTATGATTTTTTTTTGGTAAAATTTGTTATGCCCTTTATATAATCTATATATTTCACCTCAAAACGTGTGACCCAAATTTCAAATTTCTGCACTATTTTGCCCACTACATTTTTATTTTTAAAGATAATTGCACCGAATTTTCAGCCGTAATTCAGGAGACAATCCCAATCTAATATACAACTGAACACAAAGAACAACAAAACTTTTACACTACATCAAGACATTTTATTTTGAATAATTTTCTTTGCTGCTATGTTAAAAAAAAATCACATATCAATTACTCAGTAATGTGCAAAAAAATTATTATTTGTAAAGGCAAAAACAAAAATATAACATATTTATTACTGTATTTTAATTAAATATATGATTCAAGTATATTTAAAATAAATTCTTATATTTATAAAAGTAAGTAGAAGTCTTTATTAATGTAAAAGTGAATGCATGAACTAATAAATAAAAACAACTAAAATCACTTATATAAGACAAGACTAATAAGAGCGTACTAGTACTTGATTAAATTTTAAAAGGTTATAGGGATGTTCTGCCTGTAATTTTCTATGCTATGTAGACTGCTTGGTCTTGTTGATGAATCCAACAATCTCTCCTTTATAAACTTTGTCTTTGCCATCGACATCCAAAGGTACCTCATAGTCGATGGAAGGAACTTCATAAAGTTCTTCAATAGAAAATTAAAATAATCTTACGTACCCTGTACCTGAAAGAAGCATAGCCATATCATATAATTTTAAATGTAATTCTGAATGTACACACTTTCTAGTTTCTTTTTAATATTATTCAATTTTTGAGTCTATTAAAAGTCTTTGTATTTTTTAAATTTAAAAAAAAATGTTTTTTGATATATTAAATATTTGTCCCTCTATGTAAACTGTTTTACTATGTACGTAAAGACTCACAGTATTATAAAAGTTCTATTAAATAACAATTAATTTAAATTTATAATTAAATACCTTAATAAATTAAAAAAATCTTGATTTAATTATGCTAGTAAGTGCAGTTGTAGTAATAAAATATTATTAGTAATTAGGCTTATGCATAAATAAACTATAGGATTATAATAACTTTTATTGTCATAACTTATATGTAGGCCAAATTTTAGGGATATAATCCCATATGATTAGTCATTAATAAGAGAATAACTATTATTATTATTATTGATACTATTAAATGATTAATTATCGATTCTATAAAGAGAATCAATAAAATTAGTAAAACTACGGTAACAAGCAAGCCTTAGTCATTACCCAAAACTTCTAAAGTTTGGTTATAATATTTTCTTACCTTTTGTAAAGTTATTAATTTAAAACATCTTAGAATTAATCAGATGTTAAGGGAGTCCACTATAATGAATCCCTTCATAAATTGACAGTGATTATAGCCATTTCCGACATCTCGATCGTATAAACTTAACTCTCGATTTGCAACATATTTTTTATTATACCACCTGCAGTCTTAGGAAGCACATAAAACTTTTTTTTTAAAAGTTGAAATTAAATAATTTAATAAGGTTTAAACTTGTAAATAGGATGTAGTTTCTATTAAACTAAGTCACATTTTAATTGTTTAACTAACAAAGGATATATTTACTGAATGGTTATGATAATCCTGTCAAGACACATGTTGTGAACTGGATTTGTGATGAATGTTTGGTAGGGCGAGTTGCTGATCGTGTGTTTTCTGAGTTTTTGATTGTGAGGTCAGAGCATGAAGTTGGTTCATCGTGTGCTGGCTGTTTGTGTGGTGATATAAAAAGGCAGTTTGTGAAATGATCATTAGTTGAGTAGAGCCAGGAGTTAGTTGAAATTAGGAGAGAAGCGAGTTAGTTGAGAGTTGAGTTGAGAGTAAGACCAGTACCATTGTAGTGATGTTGAGCAGAGGACGTTGTCTTGAATTGGTAGCTCGTCTGTGTAAATAACTATTAAATAACTGTTGTATTTTCATCCTGGAGTTTGTGATTTATATCCTGGGATAGTGTTGTAATCCCTAGATTACGTGGAGTCTACTGACCATGTAGTAAATGTTACTACTGCAGGATTTGTTAAAGTGTAAGAATGAGGATCCTAACATGTGAGGTCTTAAGAAGGTCGTAACATTTGTGACCCCAGACTAACAAAAGTAGACCATATAATAAATTTCATAGAATCACTGGAACACAAAAACTGATGAGGAACAAAATTATTTAATAAACAAATGTGACGTAGTATGCAATTTTCCAAAGAACGCGTATAGCCATATGCCATATTCTAGAGCACGTTTTTTTTCAACATTTTAGGACATGCACAGAACCATGCGCCGAGTAGTTTCAAAGTACCTAATAGTTGGGGTAACAAAAATTAACTACCAATAGACACTTTCAAAAAAATATGTATGAAGGCACATGTATATAGGCCAAACTAGTGAAAAATTGGTTTTATCATATTTTAGGGTCATAATTTAAGGCAATTGAGGAGTGGGTAACACATACAAAGGTCTAGGATTTTACCCCGGTAAATATGTCACATGGTATATCTTTAAATTTGTCATACACTTGGTCTTCCCCCCCTCTCCACTCACATTTAATTACAACCAACACTCACAACAGTCCATATTATATTACATGATCACTCACAACTCCAAGTAAAATCTTTTCATAACAAAAAAACTAGATAATGTATTTAATGAAAATTTAATTGGACTGCCACCTAACTGTGCAATTTATATAAAAATAAAGTCATTGGACCAGAGGATTTCAAATTGATATTGGCCTAAATGCAAACATAAATAACATTTACATTAACTTTTCATTAAGTAATATTAGTATGGTGCACTATTTGAACCTGCTGTAAAAAGTGTAACATTTATCATGTGTTTTATCAGGCTAGAGCAGCAGTTCTCAACCTGTGGGTCACGACCCCTTTAGGGGTCGCACGACCCTTTCACGGGGGTCGCCTAAGACCATCGGAAAACATATAAGTCTACAGTTATGAAGTAGCAACTAAAATAATTTTGTTGTTGGGGGTCGCCACAACATGAGTGACTGTATGAAAGGGTCGCTGCATTAGGAAGGTTGAGAACCACTGGGCTAGAGAGTGTGTTTTAATCCTCTTGGACTATACAGAACTTGTCATTTCCTTTTCTTAACTTTTGTGTCATTATGAATGTACTATAGTTGCCATTTATATGAAAAATAGGAGATTACATTATATTTATTACTGATAACAATATATCTTTTAATATTTTGATCACAGAACCACTCACATTAAAGTATATGCATTCATATGCCAGGCACTATAAACCACACATATGTTGGTTATTGACTAATGTAGAACATAACCTTATGGAACTGTGCAGTTTCTCTCAATGTAAGGGAGTCTCATATGGAATGGATATTACTATTCAAAAGCAATTCAGCCCCCGAGTTAGATCATATCATTTAATTGTAATCATTATTTCTGCCTCTCTAGTTGATGCTGTTCCTAGCTAGTCAAATCTTGGTCAAGAAATGCTTTCATTTTGTCATTTACCTTCTTTACAAATAACACATCAACACTCAAACGTCCATTGGAAATGGTGCATCAGCATAGATTGGCATAGATCTTAAAATAAAATCAACACATGGTTTTGTTTCAGGCTGTTGATATCTCTCATAAAAAAATGTTTATCACTTGTATTGTATTAAGATTTCACTTCGCTAAACATGAAATGATGCCAGTCTACAGCCCTCATCATTGTTTGTTTATCTGGCAGGTCCGTGGCAAGGGCAGGTCCGTGGTAAGGGAGATGAGCGAGACAAGACTAAACTACTACTGGAGATATTAAACAAGGTGGAGGCAGAGAACAGCTCTCTTGACTTGGAGAATGAACAACAAAAATAACTAAATGAGAAATGTCTTGACGAGAAAGCCAGTCAGGTGGTCCAGTCCTTGTTAGCTCAGAAGGTAGTTACTCTAAAAATAGGTGTTTCTTTACCTAATATGTAGCTCTACTTGTCGGTTTATACATTGAGTAAAATAGTTAAATTATTTTTTGTAATATCAATATATTATTTTTATGAATTATTATTCAGTTTTAATTTTTCTTTTGACATGACTACAGACAAAAGGATATTGAATTAACCGCAAAGGTTATTTTAAATATTAAAAAAAAGAAAGAAATATAAAACAAGAAATGTCATTGTTATTAAATGAACAAAATGTGATAATCACGATAAAAAGATATAAAGAGATTAATTAACCTTTTAATTATAATCTATGAAGTTAAAAAATTTGCAGACAGTCACCATGGTCATTATGGTCGGCTAGTTATATTATCTACCAATCAATGATGTGTAAACAGTATTGATTTTTGTAGTCTGTTTCAGATACATATTCAACTCTGACAATTATCATTATTAATTTTAATAAATTCAGCATCTATCTGTTCGATTGTTTTATTATTTATTTTGCTAGTCTAGTAAGCGTAACAGCTTGGAGATTCATGTTGAACTTTGAACTCAAAAGGATTTATAACAAAAAAAAGATAAAAACATACAGAATTCTCTTTTAAAAAGGAATTTAATTGCAAGTCCAACAGTCAAATTTAGTAGACAGATATAGGGGCAGAAAGCCCCCGGCGTGCCGCTTCGCGGCCTGACTGGAGTAGAAGACCATGGAGGGAGTAATTGAATGCCGGTTGGGAGTGGCGGGGTGCGCTGGGGCAGACTTCATGAGCTTCGGCTCGATAGTTTGCTGATTTTCTTAAGTAGATTAGATTAGTAGACAAATATAAAGTAGTTTAGTAGCTAGGTGGCCTTAAGAGTGTCATGTGACTATCCACCTGACATGCCATTGTTGCATTTATTAGGCAGGCGCTGGTGGCAACTTGGAAGGCTTATGGCAGGAGAGGATTAATTCACAACTAAAGATTTCAAACGTTTTAAAATAAATTGAGACACATTTTTTACTCTTTCCATGTCAGGGGGAGGAGGGGTAGGGTTCCCCACGTGTGCTCTTATCTATTCATGTATTTTGAAAACCCTTTTTTAGCAAAATAGCTTTACAAGATAGCTGTACAAGATAGCTGTACAAGATAGCTGTACAAGATAGCTGTACAAGATAGCCGTACAAGATAGCCGTACAAGATAGCCGTACAAGATAGCCGTACAAGATAGCCGCACTAGATAGCCGTACAAGATAGCCGTACGAGACAGCCGTACAAGATAGCCATATAAGATAGCTGTACAAGATAGCTGTATAAGATAGCTGCATTTCATATCAAATTAAAGGTAATTAGACAAAATAATATTATGTAAAAGATGAGACAATGGTAGTTTTAATTTAATTGGCTATATTTTGAGATCAAAATCTTTGTTTTTTTTAAATGCGCCCCAAATCTGAACTTATCAGACTACTATATGACCTGTGTAGCTGGTATCCTATTCTACTTCAATCCTCAGAAAGTATATCCATTTTTTATCAGAATGCATTTTACATTTTGAAAATATTCCATTTATTGACAGAGCTACACACAGTTTTGTAATGTTAATGTCAACCCAAGAAAACAGTTTCTTTGCATGTATATATACACAAATGTCAAACACATTATTTACAAAATATTTTACTTTACTATAAATTTCTTTCTGTGTGGTCCTTTCTGAATCACTTCTTAACACACAGATGAGGCCTTCCTGTGCATCCGATGCACTCATAGCAGCCGTGTTTGGTTATTTTGTGCACTGAACAGTATGCACACTGTCAATCATGCCCACCAAGTCAACCAGGTGCTTATTTTCACTCGTCTGCACAGATGATGGGCTTTTCCCCTGGTTTTGATGGGGTGGGCACTGGGGGAATGAGTGTTTCAGGGTTCTGGGCTTCTGACACTATTCTGCCTGCATCTTTTGTGCCTAACTTTTGACTTCTCTTTGCATCAACAGGAGTAGTCTAGTATTAACTGAATCCTCACTGTCACCATAGGAAAAAAAAGATGTTTTGAGGTCCTTACTAAAAAATTCATATTTTGAACCACTTGAGCTAGAAAGTTGATCTTGTTGTTTTTGTCATTCATTCTCTTGGCTCTAAACAGCTGTGGTATTTCTATATTTTTAAAATGTTTTGAAATTTATACCAAAGTGCAGACTGACCACTATTACTATCACCTTCTCTTTTTCCATTTTGCATTTACCCACCCATGAGAAAGCTAAAAAAAATCACTGGAATCAGATTCAAATGATTCATGGTATTGTCTGATGTTTCAGCATCAATAATTTGCAATAAAAGCTATTTTGTTTGCAACCTTGACTACGTACCTTGTCAGAAAAAGCTGAGCAATGCACTCATTCACAGGAAGCCAGTAGAGATCTTTAAGAACTGGGGTGATGTGGTCAAAATGGCTTTTATAGATGTCTGCTAATTAACTAGTGCTACCCTAACAAAGTATTAAGTTATTAAGTAATTTGGCAAATTTAAAGTAATCAATCTCATCAAATCTAAAAATATTTTAATTACTAACTTGGATACACTGAAAGAATGGAGATTTTTCATAGCTATTATCTTTCATGGAAAAGGTCTTTTATGGCTAATATTTTTCATTCCTATTGTCTTTTATGGCTAATATCTTTTGCGGCTAATATCTTTCTTGGAAAATGTCTGATATCTTTCTGGTTAATACTTTTTATTGCAAATGTTTTTCTTGGCTAATGTCTTTTATGGCTAATAACTGTCATTGCTGTTATCTTTCATGGCTAATGATTCCATTCCACAACCTGATTTAACCATAGCTGGGAGTGACACCGAACATGCTACAAACACACTATCTCTAAAACATGAAATGATTCCCTGATGGCAGTAGTTTGCCAATTTACCTTCAATTATTGAATAATTAGATGTAAAGATGGAGAAAATGTAAGGTTCTGCTGCATTCATTTCCTGACTAATCCAGTTTAAACTGCTGCATTCATTTCCTGACCCATCCAGTTTAAACTGCTGCATTCATTTCCTGACCCATCCAGTTTAAACCAGATCAACTCATAAAATTTCATGAATGTTTTTTCCCCATTTCCAGCACCAATAATAACACTTGATGTTACCAAGAATTCTATTTTATTTATGAGTAATGTCAAGTGGAAAATAATTGCTCAAAACATGTGCAGGAAAAACAAAGGCTTAGGAGTCCCGGTTTTTTTGTCTTAATTTTAAAATAACCATTTGTTAATTCTCTTCTAGTCTTATTTTAAAATACATGGTCCCTGGAAAATTATATTTACTATGTTATCGTTTATCTTCTTATCAACATATATACCGGTACTCTAAACAGGAGTTCAAAACCAGACTGTGCAAGAAGACTCTCAAAATCTTTATGCAAAAACAAAAAATGTTTGGGGAAAATTGTGAAAACATGGAACACAAACAACCGAAACTTTTAAAATGAGAGCTCATTAAATTTTATTTGTCATTAGCTGAAGGTTTTTCCCTCACCATAATATTTAGATTTCCTTCCCCTATCCTATGCTTTTGATTTCCTTCCACTACCCTGTGCTTTATATTTCCTTCCCCTAACCTATGCTTTATATATCCAAGATAAAACCACGTTTTCTCATGAGTCAGATCAAAGTATGGGAGTACCATTTATTCTTTAGTTTGACCAATTCTAATTTTCTTATAATATAGTATTTGTTTCAGATATAAAACTTAGATGTAGACATTGTTGTCTTTCTTTTACATGTAACATAACCAACACATATTTTTATCTTCAATGAGTCTTGCAGCAAAAGTGAACTTATCTGAAGTACATGAAACAGATGAAGTAGTTGATGCAGATGAAGCAGATAAAGTAGATAAATAAAAATAAACTGCTAATTTGATTATAATTTGATTGTAATATTTTTTATTTTTTTTTCACGTCCAGGTTAATACAGTCTACAGACTACACAGTTGACAAATGACTTAACACTGGAATCCAAGATGTTTCAGTAAATCTATATCATAGATTCTTGGCTGACATGAGACTGTAAACCATGTCACCTGAATGTACACCATACCATCTTGGTTACAACAAATGTACACCATACCATATTAGCTGACAACTGAATGTACAACATACCATCTTATCTTACATCTGAATGTACAACATACCATCTTATCTGACATCTGAATGTACAACATACCATTTTGGCTGACAACTGAATGTACAACATACCATTTTGGATGACAACTGAATGTACAACATACCATCTTGGCTTCTACCTGAATGTCTCAACCCAAGTAAACAAGTTTTACCAAATTATTAAGTAAATAAATTTCTACTAACACAACTAAAATCTCTAGACTTTTTAATCAACCTGTTCATTGTTTCAATCACTCAAAATTTAACCTTCTTGGTTTTAAACCTAGAATATTTTTCATTTGTGATTTAAAGAAATGTCACCTTGTTGCTGTATGAATGTGCTGCTCCACCAGATCATTTACATAAACTAATAATATAGACATTTTAATTACCCTAACATGTCTTGGCTTGAAGACTGAATGATAAAATATATTACCTTGACTTATTTGTGCAAACAGACTGATGAGCTGAATAAATTGCCATAACCCTGTCAGTACAAATAAATGTGTTTTCATTTGACTTGTTGATGCTGTCACAATCTAAAGCTAAATTAATTTAAATACCAGTACTTACTTTAACACTTTTAATAACATCACTAGGCAATGATTCATCTTGTGCATTCATTCCAAGCATCACTAGGCAATGATTCATCTTGTGCATTCATTCCAAGCATCACTAGGCAATGATTCATCTTGTGCATTCATTCCAAGCATCACTAGGCAATGATTCATCTTGTGCATTCATTCCAAGCATCACTAGGCAATGATTCAACTTGTGCATTCATTTCAAGCATCACTAGGCAATGATTCATCTTGTGCATTCATTCCAAGCATCACTAGGCAATGATTCATCTTGTGCATTCATTCCAAACATCACTAGGCAATGATTCATCTTGTGCATTCATTCCAAGCATCACTAGACAATGATTCATCTTGTGCATTCATTCCAAGCATCACTAGGCAATGATTCATCTTGTGCATTCATTCCAAGCATCACTAGGTAATGATTCATCTTGTGCATTCATTCCAAGCATCACTAGACAGTGATTCATCTTGTGCATTCATTCCAAGCATCACTAGGCAATGATTCATCTTGTGCATTCATTCCAAGCATCACTAGGCAATGATTCATCTTGTGCATTCATTCCAAGCATCACTAGGCAATGATTCATCTTGTGCATTCATTTCAAACATCCCTAGGCAATGATTCATCTTGTGCATTCATTTCAAACATCACTAGGCAATGATTCATCTTGTGCATTCATTCCAAGCATCACTAGGCAATGATTCATCTTGTGCATTCATTCCAAGCATCACTAGGCAATGATTCATCTTGTGCATTCATTCCAAGCATCACTAGGCAATGATTCATCTTGTGCATTCATTCCAAGCATCACTAGGCAATGATTCATCTTGTGCATTCATTCCAAGCATCACTAGGCAATGATTCATCTTGTGCATTCATTTCAAACATCCCTAGGCAATGATTCATCTTGTGCATTCATTTCAAACATCACTAGGCAATGATTCATCTTGTGCATTCATTTCAAACATCACTAGGCAATGATTCATCTTGTGCATTCATTCCAAGCATCACTAGGCAATGATTCATCTTGTGCATTCATTCCAAGCATCACTAGGCAATGATTCATCTTGTGCATTCATTCCAAGCATCACTAGGCAATGATTCATCTTGTGCATTCATTCCAAGCATCACTAGGCAATGATTCATCTTGTGCATTCATTTCAAACATCCCTAGGCAATGATTCATCTTGTGCATTCATTTCAAACATCACTAGGCAATGATTCATCTTGTGCATTCATTTCAAACATCACTAGGCAATGATTCATCTTGTGCATTCATTCCAAGCATCACTAGGCAATGATTCAACTTGTGCATTCATTCCAAACATCGCTAAACAAAGGACTAGCAAACAAATCACTAGCTACACATCACTATTCAAAGGACTAGAAAACAAATCAGTTATGACACATAACTAGACTAGTGACTAACAAAAAAAAATCAACTAAACAATAAAAAATTAACTAGTGACACATCATTATGAAAGTTACTAACAAACAAATCACTAGTCAAGTGACTAAGATGTGTAAAACACTGAATGGAAAGCATAGCAATATATTCAGAAAAATATACTAATATAGAATGTCATAAGAAATATAACAATAGTTTACAGTGAATGGATGAGAGGTGGATTCGACTGAATGAATAAATTACCAAAAGCACAGGAGTACTAAATTCTAAATAACAAGCAATTAGGATTTGGAGAGGTTAGGCAAATTTATAAACAAAAGTGGGGTGGGGATGTCCATATAAAGCCATTAAATATTTATAGCAATATTCTCTATTCAAAAGATTGTTATTTATGATTATTTGAAACAATTTTCTAAGAGCAAAATATTTAATATCATTAAAGCATGAAATTTATTTTCACCCAAATCAGTTTGTATCAAAGAACATTTTGCTTTCACAGTATGTTTTTGATTCACCAAGAGTCTAAGACTTTTTATTAGAATACCCAATTAATTGGCTACGAATTTTTCCATTTGATAAGATGATCCATTAGAGAAAAAGAAATACCAGCATTAGCGGATAAAAGAACCAAGTGGAACCTCACATAAGTCTAGAATTTAAAATTTTATCATTATATTTAAATGCAACACGTTACTATGAGACCTTGATTAAATGAGAGCCTTCAAGGCAAGGTTGGTGATGCAATATGTTCCAAAATCAAAGGCTTAGTAATTGTTATTAATCCTCAAAATTAATTTAAAAAATAGGTTAAACAATCATAATCATAGGGAAAACCCTGTTACCATAAATTATTTATAAATATATAAAATAAAAAGTATTTTTAATATTTTCTTGCAAATTATTATCATAAAAATAGCACATGCATTAAAATAAAATGATCACCAAAAATTTTAATTTATAATATTATTAATAATAATGTGCAGGATTTCCCAGAAAATGTCTCTTTATTAGTAGCATTAGCATAGAAGCAGTCATGTACTTCTACCAGTATTAAAGTTTATATCAAAAATTTATATTAAATACTTAAAGAAATGGTAAATTATTTACAAAAAAAGTTAAATGTGCAAAGGTAAAAATAAATTTAGAGTAAAATAAAATTTTGTTAACGGTAACAATAAAAATACATTTTAAAATGTGGGATGTTTGTTTTTCTCGATTTTGTGAAATATGTTCAAAGGGAAGCAACCATTAAAATGAACAGATGTTTTTAAAACGATAGCGATAACTTCCCATTAATTATAATTTTATTTATATGATTCAAGAAAGTTAACTCTTGTCAACTTGGTTAAAGATCGTATTATCTTGGTTATTGTTCCTTATTGTTTATGAAAATATGGGAATTAACTGCGGTCGCCTTGATAGATAAAAGAACTTTTGAGTAACCTTCAATTAAAAACTCTTTTGAACCAAAAGTTTTGTTAAAAAGAACAGCAATAAAAACATAATTTTATTAGCTTTTCTTAGGATAAGGAAATCTTTTGCGTTTGAATAACTAGGCTAAAATTGTTTTGTTATATAGTACATGTACACGCTTAATTAAATTAAGCTATCAACTATCTGCTAAAATTATTTTTCTGCAATGTCAAAATATTAACATTCACTAAAATGATAGTTTGATTAGTACCATTTCATTAGTCAGTCTAGTCTTAGTTCTCCATAATTTCAGTTAATTATTTTCATGATCAAAATCTTGAACTGCAAATGATGAAATGCAAAAAATTTATGTTTAGTTTGATTTGAGTTACAGTGACTTGAGACTGAGAAACAATAGCTTCAAATAACAATACCAAGCCCCTAGTAACTAGTAATTATTACAAGTAACTAGAACAAGACAAAAATTAGAAGGCCTGATATATACTATATATACTGATCACTTATATGACTTACTTATATAGTGATAGGCTAATACTAAAGAAATACTTTTACTATTAATATTACTAAGTTAAACTAAGTAAGATTAAGACTAAGATAACTTATTAACTATTAAATATTTAGGTGGTTATTACTGATTATGTTGTGTCTATTCTTACATATTAACATTAAGTTCCTTCATGCTATTATTATTAGGGCTACTAATCATCAATTAAATTAATGTTTGGCATTACATTTACACATGATTAATTACTTTAAATACTGCCACTCAAAAAGGTGGGTTATATAACTAGGTTAAATAGCATACAAAAATAATAAGGCTTAAGTGAAAACTACTATTACTATTGAAAAATAGTAGGCCTGGGGATTATGATCTTAATTTGAAGAGAATATTGATTTAAATTTGTTGTTCATTACTTATTTAAAACTCTCAAGACCTGTTGAAATGCTTTTATTTTGACAGTCTTACTAACATAAAATTTCAAACACTAAAATCACTGAAGAATTAAAAATGTATTGATAACTTAAAATAATAATATATAAATCCTTAAAATTATGTTATAAATTGCGTAAGTTTTAAATCAAACATAACTTCATAAATATTTAGGACCTACAAAAATAATGGAACATGTTAATTAGAGGTACTGTAGCCATGAAAAATATTGTTTTGGGTACAATAAGATGTGCTGTAGTCATGTGAAAATTTTAAGACACAGATCGTGGTAGAAACATTGACCATTTTTTAAATGGAAAATTAATTTCTTAGAACTAGTTTTTTACTTTTTTTAAAATCTCACATATCTGACTTGATTTACTTAAGATAAAGAAAACTTAGGACTTGTGTATAATTATAATTTATAAAAATATATTGACATAAATTCAAAATGCCTTCTTCACTAACATCAGAATGTAAATATTTAATCAAATGAAATGAACGAAACAAAGTATGAGAAAATCTAAAAAAGAGGAAGTAAAAAACAATGCTACTTGTCGTAAAGAAGCCTTCTTCAGCAAACATAAACCCGTTGCTGCAATAGTAACCGAGAAGACAGCAAGGAGAATTTAAAATAAATCCTTTATAATTAAGTTGATAAAAGATTTCATTTTAATTAGTATAATTTTGAAATTACTTTTTGTTTTGTTTAGTAAGCCTTGGAATCTATCAAATCTGACTTCTAAAGTTTGGATGCCCAATAGAATATTGATGCCCTAGATTTACGTCTACTTAGCTCACTTTTCATGTATTAATTTTGTAGGCATAGACTATATATTTGAAAAGGTATAATATATATATATATATAAATATTAGAGGGAAATCTGCCCCTTTCCAAAATACAGAATGTACTATATAAAGTTGTACAAATATGATTATAATTTCTCTATTTGCAGATGGTTTCTATAAACACATTTGATGATTTCCTCCAAGATGTGATCTGACTGAAAACAATTTCTCTTGAATTTCATGTTTCATTTGACCCAGGTACTGAATGTCTATAATATTAAGTAGATTTATTTTGTTTTATTTGACATGAGATTTAATCAGTGAGTTTTTTATTGCTGACAAATGATACTTAGTAGGGTTGAGAGAGTGAGAAATTAAGATACAGACAAAAAATGTCATTATAATATATTTGAAACTTTAATATATAGTGAATATTTTAATAGATTTTTCTCAATTTTAATTTGGTCATCAGAAGTGAAATGCATCCATGATTGGATACAACTGAGATACATCCATGATTGGATACCAGCAAGATTTCTTCTATCTGTATCTGAGACATTCCTGAACAAGTCTTTGTCTTTTATTGTGTTAAGACTCCTTGACTTTCAAAATTTCAACATTGGACCGCAGATTGTGTTTCCTTCCTGAACATTTGACCTACATATCATAATGGACAACTTCCTGGGCATGTAACAACTTCCACATATTTCTTTATTTTATTGTAACATTTCGCCAGTACCCAATGTTAATTATTATGTCATTTTGCCAGTATCAGCAATGTTCCTATAGTGTTAACATGATGACTGTCAATATCAGCAATGTTCCTATAGTGTTATTTGCCAGTATCAGCAATGTTCCTATAGTGTTAACATGACGGCTGTCAATGCCAGTATCAGCAATGTTCCAATAGTGTTAACATGTCTGTCAATGCCAGTATCAGCAATGTTCCTATAGTGTTAACATGATGTCTGTCAATGCCAGTATCAGCAATGTTCCTATAGTGTTAACATGATGTCTGTCAATGCCAGTATCAGCAATGTTCCTATAGTGTTAACATGATGTCCGTCAATGCCAGTATCAGCAATGTTCCTATAGTGTTAACATGATGTCTGTCAATGCCAGTATCAGCAATGTTAGTATAGTGTTAACATGTCTGTCAATGCCAGTATCAGCAATGTTCCGATAGTGTTAACATAGGCATGCTAAAGTATAGCATGATTTAAAAGAATATTTTTTCTTGAGTTATTGAACAGATAGTTTCACTTACAACTGAACAAAGTGCCAACCCCTTCATACTGTTAATTAAATGTGTATGCACTTGTCACCCAATATCTAAATGTAATAGATGCTTCTATTGATAATCATATGTTTCCTTAAATGTTATAATTTGTAACTTGAATCTCACATTTCATGTCTTTGATTTTGTAGGCATAAAACTATGTTGATCTACCCTTGTAAATATGTTGTCTAGTATTGGTAAAGGATGTATATAGTGTTGGTCATCAAATGTACCAGTATTAGATGGTATACAGTGTTGGTCATCAAATGTACCCAGTTCACACTGCGGATTTGTTACATGGATTCTCAACTTTCTGTGACTATGAGCTGCTCACTACATGAGCTACTCTATATGAGCAACTCGCTACCATAAAAACGGGGCCATTTCAGTTTCACTGGTTTTATAGTGTCGCACTAGTGTCTGCTGGCAAGTTACAGAAACAATCCAATCATATTTTGTTCAATGCTCAACAAATCTGCTTGCGCAAAGTATAAGAATCATAGTAAAAGAAATTGGTAGTGTGAACATACCTTATGACTTTATATTATATATACCTTTGTAAATATGTTGCCTGGAATAAGGATGTGTGCTACTGTATATATTGCTGGTCATCAAATGATAAGACTCAAATTGTGCACTAAACGAGTTTGATTATTTGGCAACCAGCAATGAAGTAATAACAGGGACAATGCAGACTTACGTGTCTAAGCCCCTGTGGGGTGATGAACCCCATTCATGTCAATTTTTCTTTTTAAGATCTTGAGATTGTTCTTGATGTTAATGGTGGTTTTTTTGACAAATAGCAAATGTTAAATAGATAATTGATTGATTTTGTATGTCAGAGGAAAAGTTTGAAATCCAGGCATTCTGTGTATAGTTTGGTAATAATGGGGGAGACTGCAATCAGGTTAGCAAAATAGGAAATTAGTAAAACACAGTAAGGTTAATCCTGATAAAAGGAACACAACAAAACAACGAACGTGTCGGCGGGAAACCTTCATCAGCGAACAAACAGACTGTTCATTGTTTTGTTGCGTTCCTTTTATCAGGTTTAACCTTGTGTTTTACTAATTTCCTATGGAATTCTTATATTATGGATTATCAGACTATATAGAATGCCTGGATTTCCCCACTTTGCCTGTAACATGTCATTGGAGGGCTTGGTGTAATAAGGTGGCCTACATTTTTCAAGGTGCCTACATTTTTCAAGGCAGCTTGGATTTCACCAAGTCATTAAATGACCAAGTCAGTCAACATCTATTTAACTTTGTTTCTATGTAAAGATACCTCATTTTATATCACCAGGAGATTTCATGTTTTCATCTCCTTGGAGATAGTCTCGCGAGGAGGATTTTTATTTTTCTCCCCCTAAAATAAAGAGCATTCATGTTTTCATTTGCTTTCTTTTCTATTAATTAAATAACAAATTTCCTATATTGTTTTTCCAATACTTTATTTTTTTTCTATTATATTTTCCCTTCAATTATCTGAAGTTGTTCAGCTCCAAATGATCCGTTTTTTTTTTCCTCGCTTTAATTTGTGCTCCATCTGATATGTTCAGCACCAACTGAAGATCTGTTTTTTTTCCCCTCATATTCTTTGCCTTGAAGTTGTGCTCCATCTGTTATATTCAGCAGCAACTATAGATATTGAGTCTTTTCCTCATATTCTTTGCCTTCAATTGTTGAGCACCATCTGAAAATAAAAAAATATTGTATCAATTATTTTTATTTATAAAATAATTAAAATGTCTAACGGAATTTCATTGATAAAATCAGCTCATCCTTTGATATAAATAATAATGTTACAGATTTAAACTTTGCTATTTAATGTTAAAATAAAGAACCATAATCTTTCGGCATTATACGTAGAACTTGTTTTTTAAAGACGATGTCAAACAATACTTGGCAAAATCATGCTAACATTTTAGAATTAAGTTGGGGGGGGGGGGGGGGGGGGGGGGGGGAATTTGGACGCTTTTGATACTTTCATTTTGGCCTCAGAATAAAGGAATGTATTTGATAAATAATTAACAGATTTGGGGGCGCAAATATGTTGTATATATTTTTGTTTGCATGACAATATCTTTAAATCCAATGATATTAGTTGTGAAAAAGATGCCCTTTTTCTTTTAAAAAGCAAGTATATGTTATGACCATTTAAGATATAATGACCATAATTTCCATTGCATTGACAAAACGTGGGTACATTTACATCTCAAATCCCAATCATTTTGCACAAGTGAACATTTCTTCTTTAAAAAAGTGTTTTCATCCAGTACAGTTCCATCCATGAGTGTGAACAAAGATGGGTTAAGATTTTTGTTTCCACTTTACGAAACGTAAAGTTGTTTGTAAATTTTAATGACATTAATAATATAACAACAAGATGGCTGACATCAGAATTTGATGTAGTCCCCAAATATAAATTCAAACTGCAACATGCCTAGCAAGCGGGCAGTTATGATAATTAAAAGGAAAAGCAAACGGATAAAACTAATCAGAAGACAGCCTAGAAGCGGAAAAGTTAAACGAGATCGACTTACGAAAGCAACATTTGAGTCTTGAGAGACAAAGAACCGGAAATTGTGTAGTTTATGCCGCAGCACAATATCTCGGAGTGTCGGCACTTCACAATCCATACCGGCTTGGCCGTGGCACGGGTTACCAAGGGCCGCGCCTACCCCCTTTGACCAGGACGGAGGTGAAAAGTATGCTACTGGTCAGCCAAAAAAACAATATCAGTGCCTGGAACGTGAGATCGTTGAGAGAAACGGGCAAGGTGGAGGAATTAGCGCATGAAATGAACAGATACAGATAGGACATCGTAGGTCTGTCATAAATGAGATGGAAAAACTTAGGAGAAACATTGACACAAGAAGGCCACACAGACTACATTTTAGTGGACGGGAGGACACACATGAACAAGGAGTTGGCTTCCTCGTCCATAAAAACATTAAGAACAGTATTATGAGCTGTTGACCTATTTCGAGCTGGCTCATCACTCTTCGTCTAAGGGCAACACTGTTCAACATCACCATCGTACAAGCGTATGCACCAACTTCAGATTATGATGATGAAGAAGTGGACGACTTCTACCATCAACTCCAAGATGTGCTGAACCAAACCCCCAAGAAAGATATTCTTGTCGTGATTGGAATGCCAAAATAGAAAAGTTACCTATGCAAACTGGAAAGGGACATGTTGACGCCACCGTAATGCAAATTCAACGAATTCATACTGGCCAACACACTGGGTGCACATAAAATATCAAGAAAAACCACATGGCATAGCCCCATCGGGAAAAAACCACAATCAGATTGACTACATCATGTTGCAAACACGCTTCCCGTCTAGTATAAACATTGCCAAGACTCGCAGCTTCCCAGGACATTGGAAGTGACCACGATCTAGTCATGATGACCTTTAGGCTGCACTTAAAGAGGGTAAATAAACAGGGATATACCAGAATCAAATTCGACCTTGAAAGGCTGAAGGATCCTAAAGTAGCAGAAGCCTTCCAAGCAATGATAGGAGGAAATTTGCAGCGCTTAACATTATAGCTGGCGACTGTTTAGACATGGACACACTGATTGATAACTTGACATCCTTGGTAAACACCGACCAACCCAAAACCATGGGTAACAGCTGACATCCTCGATCTGTGTGATAAATGGAGGCAGTTAAAGAAAACAAAGATGTTAGATACAGAGGGGGCAATAAATACAGAAAAATCAACCAAACCATCAAAAATGATATGAGAAGGGCAAATAAGAACTGGATTGAAGAGCAATGCTACGACATTGAAAATTGCTTGAAGAAAAACAATAGCAAAAAGGCATACCAGCTGGTGAAAGAACTAACTACTGCAAAACAAGGGCGTAGTACTACCATACAAGATACAAATAGTAAATGTTTGACCAAGGAAAATGGTATCCTGAAAAGATGGACTGAATACTGCTCAGAGCTGTATAATGAAAATATAAAGATAGACCCAGAGATCCTTAATGTTCCCCCAGCAACGGACAATGAAAGCTTCCCCATTCTCCGCGCAGAAGTAGAAGCAGCAGTCCAAGCACTCCAAATAGGAAAGGCCGCAGGAGTAGATAATATCCCTGCCGAGTTAATGAAACAGGGAGGAGAAACAATGATAAATGCCCTAACCAATATTTGTAACAAAATATGGCTGACAGGGGAATGGCCCAAATCATGGACCCAATCTCTCATCATCACCCTCCCCAAGAAAGGTAACCTACAGCTATGCCAAAACTATCGCACCATTAGCCTAATAAGCCACCCAAGCAAGGTCATGCTCAAGGTCATACTGAACCGACTAAGACCATATGCTGACAGTATCATTGCTGACAAACAGGCGAGCTTCAGGCAAGGACGTGGCACTACTGAGCAGATCTTAAACCTCCGGATACTATGTGAGAAATATGCTCAACACCAACAAAACCTATACCACATCTTTGTGGATATCAAGAAGGCATTCGACAGGGTTTGGCATGCTGCTTTATGGGCCACCATGAGACACTACAACATCAACACAAACCTAACCAGAATGATAAGAAGCCTCTATGATAAGGCCACCAGTGCAGTCTTCTTCAACATTAACATCGGAGATTGGTTCAAGACTGCTTGCTCTCATCCACCCTGTTCAACATCTTCTTAGAGAGAATTATGTCAGATGCACTGGAAACGCATGTAGGGACAGTCAGCATTGGTGGCTTTGCGGATGACGTAGACGGACTGGCTGGAAGCAAAGAAGAACTAGCCAACCTAGTAAAGCGTCTCGACAAGACTTCATCGTCCTTTGGCATGCAAATCAGTGCAGAAAAGACAAAAATGATGACGAATAGCAGACCACAACAGCACTAAAGAGGCCCAAGAAAATATGGAATGACAAAAATATAGCCCCCAGCACCAAAATCAGGCTGATGCGCTCATTAATCCTCTCTATTTTCTTAAGTGCCTCTGAGTCCTGGACATTAACAGCAGAACTTGAAAAGAAAATAAAGGCGAAGGAGATGAGATGTTTCAGAGGCATTCTTGGCATCTACTATAGAGACCATTTCACCAATGAACAAGTGAAAGAAAGGATTCGTCAAGCAATTGGGCAGTATGATGACCTCCTGGTGTCTGTAAAAAGCGAAAGCTTCAGTTGTATGGCCACGTGACAAGAAAACAAGGGCTCGCCAAAGAAATCATGCAGGGCACAACTAGAGGAGGAAGAAGAAGAGGAAGACAGAGAAAAAGATGGGAAGATAACATCAAAGAGTGGACGGGATTAAAACTAGGCGATGTTATGCGTAGTGGAGAAGACCGAAAGGAATGGAGAAGGCGCCCCAAGGACTAAGGGACATGATGATTATATAAGTTTCATTGTTTTTATAGGTATACAAAACATCAAAACCTGTTTCATTTCTATACTCTAACTGTTAGTGTTGAGACCTCACAATAGCAGGTAGAAAGTATAGCAAAATTGCTACTGTTATTATCCTGGTGACATGGTCATATCTTCTAGTATATTACAATAGCTTTACCCACAAACTGTCAAGTGCCTTTACCCACAAACTTTCAAGTGCCTTTACCCACAAACTTTCATTTTATTTCAAGTGCCTTTACCCACAAACTGTCAAGTGTCTTTACCCACAAGTGCAATGATTCTGTTGTATCAAGTCTTCGTCTTTAATTTACTTTCATCTGTAACCCTAACCTTTACAAAATGTGACACCCAGATGCAGTTTTTAATTATCAATATTTATAGAAATTTTATTTAACAAAAAAATAATTGTCTTAATATTTTTTTATATATACCTTATTCTTCTAAACTTTCGCTAGTAGAATTTGAACTATTCTATTTCTATTCAAAATCACATTCATTAAAAAAAATAATTTTGGTTTGAAGGGCCAACATCTGAGTCCTAATTAAAAGATTATTTTAACAACAAAATCTGAAAATTTCAACTGGATTCAAAATCTAAAGTAAGTTTACAACAGTTATCCTTTTTTAACATTGAAAACTTGTCATTCACATTTACAATATTGCTATTATTGTCTGTAACACCACAACAGCACTCATGTCCGCCAATGACAGTTCATGGGTTCAGCTGAACTTCACTTCATCACCTTGGTTACCGGCCAGTAATATGCTGAACTAAAACTAACTTCAAAGTCTGATTCATAGTTATCTACAATCATAGGATCAACAATAATGCCCTTTGCATCAACTACAAACAATAGATGCTCATTCAATAAACTACTAACAATAGATGCTAATTCAATTTGATCATGTTATCGGCCCAGCTTAGAAAGCCAAGCAGAACATTTTAACGCCCGTAAAATTTTTCAACGAAAGGAGATAAAAACATTTGGATTTCTTCATAAACATGAGCAGTGGTAATATCACGTCAACTTTTGCATTCCTGTTGTATATGGTGGAAATCAGGTAAGTTTTAATATGGAGGCTTAGTTCAACAATAATTGTCTTAACCACCCCAAATAATTTCAATAAATCTATCAAATTCACCACTATAGCCATACATAGTATATTACAGTGTTTAATGCGAGCCCCTAAATGCCTTGTCAATCTCTATTGTGATCAGTTCATCTTATTCCTTAAAATTATTAACCATGCAATATGAATGTAAGAAAGGAACATTTATTTTAAAATAAATATTTCAAATTCCTATAAATTTATTATATTATATTTAAAATTAATTAACTGTGGTCATACCTGTACAAGTTACAAAAATGTTCATATCTCTAAATGTGAGTGGGTCAAGAACATTTGGATACATAGGCATTAGCGGGCTAAATATCTTTTTAATGAAAATTTACTTGCACGTTAATATGATGTGGTCACCTATTTTTTAATTTTGTACCCAATATTTCTTGCATTATATGCAGTTTAATATGGTAGTAACCAGACTTTGAAGTAACTCATCTGCTCTTTATGCTTCCCAAATGGCTGATATGGAAAATAAAATACCAGAGGAAGACCAAAATCAGAACCTACTGCCTTGTAGTAAGTAATAACATACAAACATAAGAAAGAATATTGGTCAAAAACAAGTCATACTTCAGTGCTTAAACCTACTCAAAATTAAAAACTAAACAAACAAGTGTAGGTGTAATATACGCCAGTGAAAATTGGACCCAAAACAAAAATTGCAAAGAACTGATTAGACACATGGGCGAGAAAAATTTCCTATTCCAAAAAATATATATGGGCCAACAAAGGATCAATATGGATGGAGAAACGAACCAACCAGGAATTGAATGGACTATGCCAGGATACCACACTAGAAAAACAAATTTTAAAAAAGGACAGGTTGTGCTGGGCGGAACACCAAGAGGAAAACAGCTTAAAGGCAGACCTAGGTTAAGATAGACCATGTGGAAATAGATCTACAGCAGTTGGGAATTCAAGCATGAAATAATAAAAGGATCAGTTCTGAGTGGAATGAAGTTTAAGGATGGCCATGGATGGTGGGTGAGACAAGACCATAAAAATCAAGACTGTTACATTGTTAGATAATAATTATACTAGCAGGCTACGGTGACCATGGTGACAGTCTGTGAATTTTTGAAAATTCAGAGATAGTATAATTAAAAGGTTATCCTCTAAATAGCCTTTAGCCTTATTTTTTTTTTAATGACTATGAATTTTAATTCATGACTATGAATTTTAAATCATTTTAATATTTAATAAAATTTACATAACAATTGTTTGTTTTATTATATTAATAAAATTTTAATAACAATAAGTATTGCTTTGTTTATATTTAATTTCTTTTGTTCAAAATAACATATAACTCTTTATGGAGTTATGTCCCTTTGCTTAAAGTAGGTTAGGTGGCGGATAGTTATGCTAAAAGATATTTATAAATATTTTTTAAAATATTTTGTTGTATAACAATACATTGACTATTTGCGAAGGCTATACCCAAGTGATCTAGCATATCACATTCATTCATTTCATAGTAAAAGTCCACATACCTTATCTTGTCCAAAGTTGACATTTATTGATTTGACTTCTATGAGATGGAAGATCATTGGAACATGTCCTGTTGAGGTGTGGTTTATCTTGACCATTCATTCCTGTTGAAGAATGATTACAGCTCATGAAGAAGGAATACTTAATATATTGAGCATGTGTAATAATATCATTGAAAACACCTTTTACCTGTCAAGGTTACTTATAACATATAATACTCTAGCACAGTGGTTCTAAAGCTTATTTAAATGAAGCTAAACTTTTCTTTTAACCAGAGGGGTGTTAGCTGTGGCCAATTTTTATAATTATTAAGATGTTCACCAATGTCAATCCCCACCACTTACAGCAGTTCTTCACCCCCATTTCTGCCCCACTTCCCACCACTTACAGCAGTTCTTCACAGCCATTTCTGCCCCACTTCCCACCACTTACAGCAGTTCTTCACAGCCATTTCTGCCCCACTTCCCACCTGAAGACCCAAAAAAGATTTCATATCACCACCACCCCTTTTCCCTTATAGAAAAAGCATAAATAAGAATTTCAAATATAAGACATGCTAAGTAGTTACCTTGACAAAAGTGTTGATCTATCATTACATGATTTCCCCCCCCCCCCCCCCACCAAACACATTTCCAAACCCTAAAGACTAAATGTCACCCAATAATCTTTAAATTAAGAAACAATGATATATAGTTCAGTGATTCTCACAGTGAACAGTACTGCCGCCAGGGGAGGAATGTGGGTTATTTTAGAGGACATTAGGACCATCAGTTGAGGCTGTGGGCCTTACACCTGGAAGATGTTTTTACAAAATTTGTCAAAAATAGTTTAGGACTCATTTTATGGTCTTGAATAGCGGTGACAAAGGACAGTCAATGAAAGATATAAAAAAAGAAAACCTGTTAATCTATCTTTCAACATTTTTTATTTAAAAGACAGCTACATTTACAGTTAGGTAAGAATTATGAGCCGACTGTCAAGGGTATGAAATCACTGTAGCTATGTTTGTACGTGTAACATGTTGAGTTAGAGACTATAGGTGTAGCGTTGTATATTGTGCGAGAATGTTATGACGTATTTGTGTAAGGGAAGTGACGCGTTAGTTAGAGTGTTGTGATGGTTGTGGATTGATGGCGGTTAGACAGAGCGTTGAATTGTGTGTTGTCTACTTCTACATTATTGTATGTATCCAGAAGAGATACTTGATTATATAATTAACATTATTGGACAATTAATCCAGTTGGCGTTAGTATATCGGCATTGGTTATTATTGTTAATCTGGCCCATCGGATGAGATAGGGGCATGTTATACTAAAGAACACATATATATTCGCTACTGTTTGGATATAGGTATATGACGATCAGATAGCCACTATACAAATATATTGTATGATCGAACGTCTCGTCATCTTATAGTAAGACCGAGCGTCTCGTCATCTGGGGGCTCGTCCATTCGTCTGAACCTGTCGAGGCTGTATGTGGCTCATCCGCTGTATGTAGCACGAGCTCATCTGAAGCTTTGTATGGCTCGTCCATCTGAACCTATCCGAAGCTGTGTGTGGCTTAGTTCCTAAGCAGCGGTTTACGGATGTAATTTATGAATTGCGACTTATTGACGGAACAACAAAGAGTTACAAAACTGCATATGTGGACATAGATACTAAATATTTGAAGGGCACATTTTTGGCCGCCCTGTTCGAGAACCCAGTTGCCGATCTAATTGTAGGGAATGTAGGAGAAGAAACACAGATAACATTATATCAATATGGAAATGTAGTGACGAGAGCACAGAGTAAAAGAGAAAGGGAGAAGGATAAAATAACAGAAAGCATCATCGAGGCAGGGCCAATACCAGGGTTTCCAGAAAATATGAACTTGAAAGAGGAACAACTAAAAGACCAGGAATTACATAAATATTTGGATAAAGCAAAAACTAATAGCGTGGAGCATACAAGGCAAGGACTCATCACGTTTCAAAGCAGAAATGGGTTCCTGTATAGGGTATTTACCAACAAGACTAATGGTAAAGATAACAGAAAATTAGTTGTGCCGTTGAAATGCCGCCGATAGTATTAAAAACTGCTCATGAGTCAGCTTTAGCTGGACACATGTCTGTCAGGAGGACAAAATACCATATCGGTTCGGAATTTTTCTGGCCGAACATGAACAAAGAAATCACCAACTATGTTAAAACATGTCCTATATGCCAGAAATAAACCTTTAGAGTTAGGCCGGATGCAAGTCATTGGGGTACCTTTCCAAAAAGTGGCAATAGATATTGTTGGACCATTACAAACGAGCACTAAGAAAAACAGATATATTCTTACATTAATTGATATGGCCACCCGGTGGCCCGAGGCAGTTCCATTGAAAAATGTGACAACAAAAGATGTATGTGAGGCACTAGTTACTATCTTTACAAGAATGGGTTTTCCTGAAGTAATCTTGTCAGATAATGGCCCTCAATTTTCGTCGGAGTTATACGGGCAAGTGTGTGAACTCCTTAATATTAGCACCAACCATTCATCAATCTACCACCCACAATCGAACGGAATGGTGGAGAGGCTAAATGGCACTTTAAAAACCATGTTAAGAAAAGTGGCTAAAAATGAACTCGAAAACTGGGATATGGTTTTACCGGCTATACTTTTTGCCTACAGGGAGGTTCCAAAGAGACAACATTAATTTCACCATATGAATTAATGTTTGGTAGAAAAGTACGAGGCCCAATGTCCATACTAAAAACGTTATTTACAAAGGAAAATATTGAGGAAGAAAATAAAACTATATATGAATACATTATTGATCTGAGGAATAGATTAAAAACCGGTTTGGAGGAGGCCCAAGCCAACACAAAAGCTAAGACAGCAAAACATAAATTATATTATGACCGCAATGTAGTTGTCAAAGACATTCAAATAGGTGACAAAGTGTTGGTACTGAAGCCAAGGAAGGGAAATAAGTTAACATTGCATTCAGAGGGACCGTATGAAGTGACAAGAATAATATCAAAATTTAATGTTGAGGTTAAAAGAGGGCAGAAGAAGAAAGTGTATCATCTCAATAGAATTGTCATGTATTTTGACAGAGAGGGATCAACCTTTAATAAGGAGGAGAACAAATTTAACGTTGGCCATGGCGGGATGGCCGTGGTGATAGCGGAGGACGGGACAAACGCAGATGAGGGGGAAGAAATGAATGTGCCAACAATAAACGTAGCTGAGTCCACAGAGGTGGATATTAATGGGGAATTAAATGATAAACAGATCGAAGAAATAAAGAAGATTTTGCATGAATTTCAAGAGGTAATTTCTGACATTCCAGGCAAATCAAAAATAGGAGAACATAATATCGATCTGTTAGATAAAAAACCGATAACATTGAAACCATACATTATCCCAGCTCATATGACGGGAAAGCTAAGGGAGGAAATTAAAGTGATGCTGGACCTGGGAATCATAGAAGAATCAAATTCACCATATTCTTCACCTTTAGTGTTAATCAAAAAGAAAGATGGCTCGTTAAGAACCTGTGTCGACTATAGGAGACTTAATGCGGTGACTAGAACCGTTGCAGAAGTTATTCCAAATCAGGATGTGACATTAGCTTACATGGCAAAAGCAAAGTTTTATAGTAAATTAGACTTAACAAAGGGGTACTGGCAGATACCAATACACGACGCTAGTAAAGAATTTACTGCTTTTCAAGGGCCAGAGGGATTATATCAATTTCAATATATGCCGTTCGGATTAGCTACCGCTCCGGCAACATCTAACAGGATAATAAGGAAAATCTTCGGGCAGTTGGATCACGTAGTGACGTATTTTGATGACATTTGCATACATACAGAGGACTGGGAAACTCATATTAAGGTCCTAAGGCAGGTCTTCACTATCCTGAAGGAATCAGGATTTACCGTTAAACCAAGTAAGTTGGAGCTAGGGGAAAAGTCTATTAATTTGGGAAAAGTCTATTAATTTTTTGGGACACACGGTAGGAGGGGGATTACTAAAACCAGACGACAACAATTTAAGTAAAGTGTTGACAATAGAGAACCCGAAGACCAAGAAACAAGTTAGAAGTTTAGTGGGTCTCATTTCTTATTACAATAAGTTCATACCTAACTTTTCTACACTTACGGCACCCTTGACGGACCTGACGCAAAAAGGTAAACCGAATAATATCAGTTGGACAGGCGAATGCCAACAGGCAGTAGACAAAATAAAAAAGTATTTAACTAGTAAACCTATTTTAATATTAAAAGACTATAACAAAAAATTTACCGTTAGAACAGACACTTCCACGAAAGGTATAGGTGCGTGTTTATTCCAAACTAGAGACAATATCCTCCATCCGGTCAAATTCATAAGTCGAAAGTTAATGGACAGAGAAACAAGATACTCAACGATAGAGAGGGAATGCCTAGCGATAATATGGGCCATTCAGAAATTGGCGTATTATTTGATGGGGTCGAAATTCATTTTACAATGTAATCATCAGGCTTTAAAATATCTGAGAACCGCCAGATATACAAATTCCAGAATAACAAGGTGGTTGTTAGTATTACAAGAATTTAATTTTGATGTAGAATATATAAAAGGAGAAGATAATTTAATAGCTGACTGCTTGTCTAGAAATGGCGGTTGTGAGTTTTTTCCCCTGAGGTGAGGTTGTTGTCATTATAACTGATTTAAGTCTAAAGAATGGTCATTGCTCTGATTGTGTTAAATATTACAATTTTGAAGATTTTGATATTTTTTAAATTAAGAATTTAAATGTGAAAAGATTTGATTTGTTGGTCCACAATGTGTCAAAAGGCCATAGTGTCATGAAACAAGTGAGAATTATGAGGGTAGTGTTGAGTTGCTGGAAAAATGTGCACATTTTTTTGGTGTGTTTTTTTCAGGCGAGTGACAGGCGTAATATCCCACCCTCTTTAAATGTGAATATCACACTGGACAATGTAAGGATGTCCACATGAGTTTATAGATGTTGACAATTTTTTTTCCCTTTAACAGGCAGCGTGTGCGTGACATTAATTCATTATTTATTTTTTTTGTCAATGTAGAAATGTTCCTATTTAGTTAAGAATATGAAATCTAAATTGTGTTTTGGTAAATTGTCACTTGCTCTTAAATGTAAAGAAGTTAAAGTTACCATACTTAGGATTGTTGTTTTGGGATTGTTTCTTACAGTTGACGGGTTGGGGTAACTGTGATTTCATGCCCTGACTTTTCATTTTTTTTTTTTAAATTTTTTGGAAGATTCTACTCGTGGAGTAGAATCTAAGCGGAAGAGGGGGGATATGTCAAGGGTATGAAATCACTGTAGCTATGTTTGTACGTGTAACATGTTGAGTTAGAGACTATAGGTGTAGCGTTGTATATTGTGCGAGAATGTTATGACGTATTTGTGTAAGGGAAGTGACGCGTTAGTTAGAGTGTTGTGATGGTTGTGGATTGATGGCGGTTAGACAGAGCGTTGAACTGTGTGTTGTCTACTTCTACATTATTGTATGTATCCAGAAGAGATACTTGATTATATAATTAACATTATTGGACAATTAATCCAGTTGGCGTTAGTATATCGGCATTGGTTATTATTGTTAATCTGGCCCATCGGATGAGATAGGGGCATGTTATACTAAAGAACACATATATATTCGCTACTGTTTGGATATAGGTATATGACGATCAGATAGCCACTATACAAATATATTGTATGATCGAACGTCTCGTCATCTTATAGTAAGACCGAGCGTCTCGTCACCGACAACACTAAGACTTGTAGTTTTAAATGGTCTTTACAAATGATTAGCAGACTAACAAGCAAGATCAACTATGCTTTTGTGGAAAAAAATATTTTAAAAGACTAGTGGCTTGCTGCATCACGTCACATCATAATACATTGTATTGTTGAAAATCTGAAAAGTTACTATCAATCAGTGAAGTATTCATCCTACGAGCTCTGAGTGAAAGATTGGCAAAATTAACAGAGGTGACAGTTTTACTGGATGATTTTTTTATAGTTGTTCTGTCAATAAGGTAAAATTCCACTAAAAACATGTTTTTGAAAATAATGGAGCACCGTCAATGACTGGCTTTGAAACATTCTTTGTTGCCCATTCAAAGGAAACAAATCAGTGCCAAAGTCATTTAGGCATACCATCTTTTGATATTGGTATTTGTGCTAATAACTTTGGAATAAAAATGATCACTCTATTCAAACTTAAAATGGGGCCGACATGATTTACACTAATTTTATGAGGTATAAGAGAAAGGTGGTATTGAAAATAAATATCTGAATAGGGCAACTTGAGAATTTGACTTCTCAATGGGAGTCACAGATTTGGTTAAAAACAAATTTTTATGAATAAGGCAGTTATTCATGTGTATTTTGATTAATTGTTAAAATCTATGTTACAATGTACATGTCATGATTTAAGTATCTTCCATAGAGGGTTGTAAATACGTTATTTTTAACAGGCTTATTCTTGTGTTCTCATGTAATTTGACATCATTTGCTATGTTTAGCAGCTGACTCTTGAAGTCTGACCATGTACAAGACTTTACTGTGATGAATTTGAAACACAATTGAACATTACAATACTTGAATTTCTTTTACACATGAGCCAATCGAACTGAGAAAGTAGTTGTGATGATTACAGTGTGACTATATTTAGTAGATTAGTAAAATAAAATAAACCATATCATATTTATACACATCTTCATTTTTACTGTATTGATAGGCTACAAGCAGGACGCCAGTGATGAAAACATTGACATTGCTGATTAATTATTTGTGTTTGGTTTTGAAATGCCTATTTAAAGTAGCCTAATTATTGTGGGAAAATTATTACACTATTTTATAATGAATTCTAATGTTGTAGTCTTACATAATCAAATTCTCTTTGGATTGTGGAATTAATGTTTTCAAATGTGGGTCATACACCCCACATGATTGAAGATTATGAGAGGCATTAAATCCAAACTGTGCCAAGGCTGGTCCCAAGCCTGAGTGCAAAATGAGGAGAGCTGTGTGATCTGGAAGCCTCAAAGCTGAGGACCTAGCTTTCAAAAGGCAATAAACATAGGATCATGGAATGTTAGAACCATATATAAAATAGGCAAATCAACACAAGTGGTGGCAGAATTGAGAACATACTAACTCTGCATGATATCACGTGGTGTAGGTGATTTCCTCTATATATTTCAGGAATAGTCACCCTTTATTTTGTACTAGTTGAGATAAATCATTGCAAGCATGTGGTCGTGTTGACAGCAAATGGATGCCAACACTTTGCGAACACAAGGAGTAAGAAAGAGGAAAGAGCCAGTGACAATCATTGACAATAGGAAAGACCATTAATTAGAAGAGAAGTGACAGTCATCTAAGACTTCACTGTATAGAGGTGTAGCGTTTTGCTTGAATTATAATTTAGAGCTTTGTATTTTGCATACCCTCATTGAACAGTTCTATTTGTGTAACAACCATACACATTTCATATCACATTACATTGTATATTTCAGTAATTAATTAGATAGATTAGCTCAAGGATTTGTTTTATTGATCTATTTATTAGATTATTTTTGTGCTCTCTAGGGCACATTAAAAAAAGGTGGGTTGCAGAGTGATACATGAATGTTAACTCCCAGATGCTTTTAAACAAGAGTCAGACAAGGATGTCTCTTGCCCCTCTTGAAATGCACTGGAAGAAGTGAAGGCCTTCCCATACTTAGGCAGCACCATTGACATAAATGGTGGATCCAAAGCGGACATCATTGCATAAATAATTAAGTAAGATTAGTCTAACTCAGAGATAGGCATGCATTTATATTTCAAGACGCAATGAGTTGAAAAGAACTTTTCTCCTCCATTAGGAGAACATCAAACCTTTTCAGATCATTAGGCAGGGTAAGGCCTCAAGTATAGGCAATTATCTTTCATCGAGCGCCTCCCAGGTCATGGATAGAGAAAACCCACCAGATATGAGGGGTACCAGGGAAATAAAATATCTGGGGCAGACCAAAATCAGAACCTACCCTATTGCCTTGTAATAGGAAGGGGAGGGATCCAAAAAATTAGTGAATGTTACCTGAAAATAAAAGGCATTTACCTAGAGAGCTTAAAGGGGCAGCCCTCCCAGATGGTTGTGCAAAAGACTAACAACATGGCCATGTAAAATCATACGCATGAACCAGAACCAGGACTGATACTAATGGAAATAGACCTAAACCTAGATATGGGCATGATTTTTGGATTGGAACTTTAAACATGCTAAGCTTTGTTTATAGCAGGAGCCTTAGCCAATTTAATAAGAGGAATTTAAAAAATATAAAAAATCTCTATTGATGTTTTACAAGAAATTAGATTGAAAAATTTTGACATAATCAGACCTTTTGTCAGGTAAAAAAAAGAGAGAGAGATAGAGAAGCAAAAAAATAGTTTTACGGCTAGAAAATAACCAAACAACAATATAGTCTGCGTTGTTTCCTAAGGCTGGAAAATAACCAAACAACAATATAGTCTGCGTTGTTTCCTAAGGCTAGAAAATAACCAAACAACAATATAGTCTGCGTTGTTTCCTAAGGCTGGAAAATAACCAAACAACAATATAGTCTGCGTTGTTTCCTAAGGCTAGAAAATAACCAAACAACAATATAGTCTGCGTTGTTTCCTAAGGCTAGAAAATAACCAAACAACAATATAGTCTGCGTTGTTTCCTAAGGCTAGAAAATAACCAAACAACGATATAGTCTGCGTTGTTTCCTAAGGCTAGAAAATAACCAAACAACAATATAGTCTGCGTTGTTTCCTAAGGCTGGAAAAAAACCTGCCTGGGTACCCATTGAAACGATACCCAGGGACCTGATTGATTAGACAAGTTTATTTGTAAATATATGTAGAGTGGTGTGAAAAGTTTTATAAGAAAATTTAACCTTTACCAGTACTGTTTTGTATATTACAACTTGAAAGTTATACTCATAGGTACACACACAATAATGACCAGCACGAATGGTTCACAACTTCTACATATCACTTGTGTCTAAACATTATGATTTTTTGTGTTCTTTTGAAAATATAATAAGCCAACATAATTTTTTTTACAAAATAAATATAAACGTATAATTTGTTTACGGATGCATACAGCACAACTGACTGCATGTTTTATTAGGAACCATATCAGCATTATAGATAAGGAACTGATCACAGATAGGTATTAGATAGGCACAACAATTTGAAGGGTTGTTAAATGGCTCTATGATGAAGCCAAGAGATTACAAACTATCACAAGGAGGTCTTGACACTTTGGTTAGCCAACCAACTATGAAACAAAAGATGTGATCTCTACCATGACTAAAGCCCCAGGAACAGACCTCATTACTGTAGAACTGATAAAACTAGGTGGAAACAAACTGTACACAACCTCATATCCAGAATTTGACAGGAAAAAGAAATGCCAAATAAAAAAGGTACTGCACTCAATTCAAAATGAGAGGATCAAAGTTAAGATCAAATATTTTTGTACCACCCTCCAAGTTAGACAGGGGAAGTAACCCTAGAGAGGATCTAAGTTAAGATCAAATATTTTTGTACCACCCTCCAAGTTAGACAGGGGAAGTAACCCTAGAGAGGATCTAAGTTAAGATCAAATATTTTTGTACCACCCTCCAAGTTAGACAGGGGAAGTAACCTGAACTATAATAAGGATCAGAAAAAACATCTCGTTTGGGCGCTAAACTGGAATGTTCAAATTATAGAGGAATCTTCCTACTTAAGGTAACCTACAAAATCATCACAAATTAATAGTAAGAAAACGGGAAAGGTATAAAACTTAATTTTAGGAGACTATCAATGGGGATTGCAAGAAAATAGATAACCACAGATCATAGCTTTACTATCTGACGTCTCGAGAAGAAAGCTAAGAATACAGCATCCCCATATACCAAGGGGACTACACAACAGCTTAGACAGGAAATATCTGCATGATGCATTACAGGAACTTGTGAGTCCCGAACAAACTTACCTGGCTTATACATGACGATGGCTAACTCCAAAAAAAAGAATCAAAGTACGCTGCACAGGAAGAGTACTTGAGGGACTTTCATATTAACCAGGGTCACTCAGTCAAGGAGACTCACTAACATGTATCCTATTCAACATCACTTTAGAAAAAGTTATGAGAAACATACTTTATGTGAGCACCAGTTAACTCTCACAAACAAATACTAGAGAAACATAACAGAAAGTCAGCCATCGGAAACTTTATATAGCCAACCTTTGCATTACCTGGCATATGCAGACAACATAGCTCTACTGGGCAGAAGTGGCACTGACATAATAATAGCATTCCATGAACTAGAAAATGCCTCATCTAATGCTATTCTTGTGGTAAATGAAGCGAAGACAAAGTATACAGTAATGTCTTGCATCGGACACACAGGTGACAAAATCAAAATAAGCAACCACACTTTGAGGAGAGAGAGGCTACTTTTAAATAATATCTATGATCTACTACCACACCTTTAAGAGAGAGCTGCTACTTTCACCTCTATACACCACTTTTATTATTATAAGACCATTGCACAACAGCCAGCAAAATACATGGGAGAGGAAAATCCTCAGAAAAATCTACAGCAGTGTTAAGATAATAATGGATGGGGATGTATCAATGGTTCCAAGACCCATCTATAGTGGATTGATGGAGGACTTACATCAGCTGGAAGGCATAAAGCCATGCATCAGCTTACAAGGGAGGATGTGGTAGAGCAGGCCAGGGCCCTACGATGGGCTGTAGTGCCACAGATGATGTCTGAATGGAAGGATGCTGTAGAGCAGGCCAGGCTAGACATGATCAACACATAACTAAGTCTAGACATGATCAACACATAATTAAGTCTAGACATGATCAACACATAACTAAGTCTAGACATGATCAACACATAACTGAGTCTAGACATGATCAACACATAACTAAGTCTAGACATGATCAACACATAATTAAGTCTAGACACAGCCTGAATAGACATGGCCTGGATGTTGTTGGAGAATGATCAACACATAATTAAGTCTAGACATGGCTAGAAACAAATTTCAGCATTTACTGTAGGTACTCATTCATAAGCCTACTTTAAAAAATATACATTTCAAGATAATAAGTGGGAAGGTTGGCTTATGAGATGTTTTCTACAGGAACATTGATTCTATTAAAGAAAACAATGAAGATTGTGTCTGTGTGTGAGCTGATGACCAATTAGAATGATTCTGGCACTAAATGTTCTTGTGCATCAAATGCAAGGGATGGATATCTCCAGATGCAGTTAACCTGTCAACATGTAGACGAGTGAAAGGAGTTTCTGTGTTATACTTACTACTGTATGTTTAATAGTTTAAAAGTATTTTTAATTACACAATAATTATTTTAAAGGGTCGTCTTATGAGCAGGTTACAAACTTTCCAGAGCTTTTTTGGTGAAAACTAAGATGGTCGGCTTATGATCCCAACAATGGTAAGTTCCCTCAAGATTAATCCCCAGTGTATTAAATCAAGCTTTAAGTTCAAATGTTACTTTAAAAAAAAACATTTGTGGCACAGTTCATGAAAAGTAAATGGGATAAAAATGTATCTACCTGAAGTAAAATATTGACTGGTCATTGTCCTGACATGTCAGGATTCCTTCTGCTCATTCATCATAAGAGCAGATGTGAAGTCTTGCAGTCATGGGGACCTTCAAGTACATTCATCATAAGAGCAGATGTGAAGTCTTTCAGTGATGGGGGCCTTCAAGTACATTCATTATAAGAGCAGATCTGAAGTCTTTCAGTGATGGGGGCCTTCAAGTACATTCATCATAAGAGCAGATGTGAAGTCTTTCAATGATGGGGACCTTCAAGTACATTCATCATAAGAGCAGATGTGAAGTCTTTCAATGATGGGGACCTTCAAGTACATTCATCATAAGAGCTGATGTGGAAGTCTTTCAATGATGGGGGCCTTTAAGTGGTCTCTTGGAAAACAACAACTTCAACCTGGAAGTAAAATAACACGTGAATTAGTAGAAAGAAAGAAAGTTACAAGCTTGCATTTATATGAAAACAATATCCTATGAACAATTTTAATGATCATTCACTGGTTCATGTTTATTACATATTGAAGTATTGTTATGGAATCCGATTCTGATTCTAAGATTGAAATAGACAATAATTCTTCCTTAGTGATCTTAGTGGAATATTTTTGGCTAAGATAGCACTTCAAAAGTGTCTGATACCGAGAATACTGTACATTTTCATCATCATAGTATTCAAGAATGGTTTACATTTTTCATTCATACTCATACTGTGATACTTTAGCCCTAACATTAGCTTCATTTAAGTTCCAGTACCATAAAATTCATAGTTACAAAAATTAGATCTCTGCATCCGAAATCATAAAAATCAAAGTCTGAATCGTCATCAGAGTAATATTTTAAATCTTTATTAGATCGATCACCAGATGGGTCGAGTCAAGATTTCAAGTTTGTAAACAAAAATAAAATGGACAATCAAAACCGCTTCTATGTAAAAACTGGTTCAAATAAAGAAAAACCGGCTGTTTTTCAAAGGGCAAATCATTCTAGATTTGATTAAAAATAACTAAAAACCAATAGCTAAGAAAAGAACCGAAAAAAACAGGTTTTTATACCTCGACGATGCAATCATCGATCTGCCAGAAACCTCATTTAAAATCAATGATGGGAACATTGATCTGCCAGAAACCTCATTTAAAATCAATGATGGGAACATTGATCTGCCAGAAACCTCATTTAAAATCAATGATGGGAACATTGATCTGCCTGAAACCTCATTTAAAATCAATGATGGGAACATTGATCTGCCAGAAACCTCATTTAAAATGGATGATGGGAACATTGATCTGCCAGAAACCTCATTTAAAATGGATGATGGGAACATTGATCCAGTTAATTAAGAAAAGCTTTAACAAAAAAAGTCTGAAATATTTTCTAGCCTTGTGAAAGTAAAAGGGTGAATCACGATCGGATCAATTGATGATTTAAGAATGATTTTGAGATCGCGGTTCGCTTCGAAAAAAATAAGGCAGTGTCTACACATATGGCGACCGGACAAATAGTGCGGGAGATACTCATCCGACGGGCATGTCACACTTTATAAAAAAGATTGTCACTTTTTAACCAATTGTTCATATGCCAGCAATGGTTCTAGTATTTCTTTTGTGGAATTGAACATATTCTTTTTCATGTACATGTCCAGACTGTCTTTAATTGGCTGAAATGAAGTACCGTAAACTGGTAAACTCAGATTGACAATTAGCGGTCACATGACAAGGCTGATGGACAAATATCTCGCGCAACTTTGTTATGCTGGTCATGTGATTTGGTCACATATAATAGCCGGACGAATATCTCGTGAACTTATACGTATTCACTTATTCGCCAGAAATGTAGACACTTCTTAAAAACAAAAAGCAACACTTCCTGTCATACCCAATTTATTTAGTTTTTTTTTGTCGCTTTCTGAACAATAATTATAAAGTTCGAAATATCGGAATTTTAATCGGAATGGTTGGCAGGTCTGATATAGGCATACACTCACAAAATTTATTAATCTAAATTGATTCTAAAACAACCGGTATACATATTATTATATAATTATTTATGTTAATCAAGGGAAAAAAACTAGTCCGAAATTCATCCAGCCGCACAAAGTAAAATTAATAAAAACTCTTTAATTTACTGGGTTGTATTAATTTCTAATAATAATATTTAAAACTGTTTCTCATTCATCAACCGATTAGTGTTCCATGGATTTTTTAATATGAGCAATAATGAAAATATTTGTATATATTTATAGAAAACTGATAAGAACTGCCATTTCTGACAACCTTATTTTTTAATTTTTTTTTTGTGATGGGGGAAAAGGATAACGGGTGACAACTGTTTACCCTGTAAAAATGCATAACAACTTTTTTAGCGAAATTGCTATTATTAACAAAATAAAGTTATTCCCAATTGTGAATAATCACAGCAGTATTAGGGTAAACGACTATCACTATGTCTTATGACTTTACATTAAAAAGTATTATTAGGCTATTATGTACATAATGATACATAATAAATACGGTGCAAGTCACTAGGTACACCATGCTGCAAAAATGATATTGCCTTATTTGGAAAAATATGCGCTCAACATCAATGATGACAACATAATTTATTATTAGAAAACTGTGACGTAACACATCAAGTCATCCCCAAGCCAAATGTATAGGTACTTCAAAGCACATCGACGCATAGTTCTGCGCATGTCCCAAAATGTCGAAAATACTTGTTCTACAATTTTGGCTTAAGGCTACACAGTATTTATGGAAAAATGTGTTCTACGTCATTTTTGACCTCAATAATTCATTAATTGCTTTTGTCATCGGTGACGTGTCAGTTATAGTGTTCCGGTGATTTCTATGAATTCTATGCAACGAGGTGGTTTTTGTGTCACGATCAGGATTATTATTGTCACCGTGTAAGCATATATCACATAAATACTTTTTTATTAGCTATGACACCTAAAAATGATTAGAGCTACCTATTCAGCATTCATTGTACTAGTTTTTTTGTTATATGAGTTATTAGTGTTAACATGTCTCTTAAAAGTTATGCATCCCCCCATGGAGTGGGGGTACGAAAATTTTTTTTTTTTTTTTTGATCGAGAAGACGGAAATTGGTATTATCACTGTCAATTATAAAGTGATTCGTTATTGTTAAATCCGTAAACATCGTAATAATTATACGAAGTTTAAAATGAATAATTTTACAAAATTTAAAAAAAGATTATAACCAAACTTGAAAAGAATATGTAGTGAGCAAATAGATTTTAAATTTTACGTTAAAAATTGTTTGTAACACCGGCACTTAGTCAGTTTACCGATGTACATTATTGAATCAATAATTAATAGTTTTATTTTTATGATAATGACAGTAAACTCAATAATAATAGTTTTTATTCTCTTATTAATGAAAACTCATTTGAGAGAATATTACTAAAATTAGGCCTACATATCAATATCAGTTATAATTATAAACAACAGTTATTAATATGTTATAGTCTAATTTAGGCCCAGCTGGGCCTACTAAGCCTAACTACTAAGTCGTCTAAGCTTAATGTTTTTCACATTTGCTTGCACCTTTGCACAGGCACATGCCTCGGTCCAAAGTTTTGCCTTTGACTTTGCTAGTTACACGATCGCGGTGTACACAGCCACTTCGTCAATTAAAATAACATTTAAAATGGTGGTTTTACTTCATGATAATATGTCAGTAACATTTCTAAATTAAAATTTAATAAAATCAATCTTTAAAAGTTTTTTATATCCAGATATTAAAATGATTTATCTACCATTTATTTAGTATTTAGCCAGACTTCAGAACTTGGCCTTCGATTGCTTCAGCCATGATTGTAGCTAGTCACTTAAGCAAAATTAATTAGTTCATGTTAAACGGGGATACTGATACCATTCATTCCATTATGATTATGAACTGGTCATGGATGCTATCTGAAACGTCAACATTGATTGATAATAATCGGTGGCAATGAAAACCCCGTGCCTTGTGTGATCTTCTCTCCACTAACATTAATTGTTTAAATAGCACTTCAAAACGGGACGACAGGATTTTTTCGTAGCCGACGATCAAGTGGTATATTACCATTAAGACTACTCTCATCGAAAGAAAGACCTAATATTTCCATTTTCAAGCCATTTATTCTGGACTAACTACCAATTAAATAGATTTTACGCAATTAAATTTGTTTTTTCAAGGACCGGAATTTACTTGAAATTTACATTCAAAGTCTATTTATACTACAAATGTATGCGAGTTTGGAAATAAATACTCATCAACTTTACAATCGCAATTTAAACATTTCTTAAAGCATCGATTTTAAGCTTACATTTGCATTAGAATGTTTTTCATATAGTTAATTTGATCTTATATGTTCGATATTTAAAGAAAAAGATAAAACTGCCCTGAACTAGCACAAACCATCACTGTTTTGTCCGATTTTTACTCGCCCCACCCCCTTACTCTTCACGAAATAAATTTATGTTTGTAAGAATATAGTCGACTTATTATTCGACTATTTCTTAACCTAACAGTAAAACTAAGAGTTCAAGTTAATTGAAAATTTAAATGTTTAAGCTTGAATAAATTTAAAATTTCCCTCAACTAGAAAAAATGTCTTTCCGGTGGAAAAATAAACTCTGCGACCAATTACTAATAGTAGTAGTAGTCGAAAATTGAGGCTATCTTGTAATTTTATAATATTATCAAAGTGACTAAAAATGTATCCCTTTCAACAATGTGAACTTTTACAGTCAAAGGGTTGTATTTTCTTGAAATCTCTTAAGATTACTCCCCTGTAATTTTTTTTCCTTTTTAACGTTAACTTTTTCCACTGAGTTATCTCCCATTGACCGTAAACTAACGATTTCCAAAAAATTAGCAATAACGCGGCCATCTTTCTTTTGACATATTTTTTTTTTTTATAATAAAATAAAAAGAAACGTGATCAGCCAAACTTTAAATCAGTGGTAAAAACTATTGAGCTATCCGAAATATATAAAGTTATCTTTAAACGGTATTTTCATATAAAATCCTGCCATCAAATTCGCAAAATATGATGCAGACATCTTTGGCTTTGGTAAAAGTTATTGAGTTTCTGCTCATAACTTCCTACAGAAGCGTACAAGCACAGATGCCTGATAGACACTTAAGAGTTTTTTTTTGCTTTATTCCACACACGCTTGTTCAAGTGGCTGCTGCTTTAGCGATCCTGATGTTCACCCCTTCGTCAATGGAGAGTGAGCTAGAGATATAGGACACAAATACATTTTTTTTAAAAACTCAACTACTGACAGATTATGGCTCCTCAATAGTTATGTTTGGAGGTGATTGTGGTTCTTGCGTCATTAATTTGGTTTTATTAGTCAAATTTTCAGTCCAAACTCTTGCATGCATGTCAGAGTGGATTAGCTAACTGTTACATACCTTCTTCTGTGTGCTATATCAAGGCAGCATCTTCTAGGAATTGCAGTCCACGAATGAGCACCTTTAATACCTTGGTCTTTGCCAAAAGGCAAGCGATTTTAGTTGAGGACCATTAGTAAACCTCAGTATTAAATCAGTTTTAACTTTGTGATTACTAGTTCTAAACTTTGTCAATTCTACATAAATGTTCATCTTTTTACTATTATTATTTGACATTTTTGGGTGGGAAGAAAGCATCTTTGTTTCTATATAATAGAAAGCTCATGAAAAATAAACCTAGCAATATATTTATTTGATTTGTGTCTTAATTTAGTCTGCAACATACATTACTTTAAATGATTTATAGATACAGCATACATTACTTTAAATGATTAATAGATACAACATACATTACTTTAAATGATTAATAGATACAACATACATTATATATACTTTAAATGATTAATAGATACAACATACATTACTTTAAATGATTAATAGATACAACATACATTACTTTAAATGATTAATAGATACAACATACATTACTTTAAATGATTAATAGATACAACATACATTACTTTAAATGATTAATAGATACAACATACATTACTTTAAATGATTAATAGATACAACATACATTACTTTAAATGATTAATAGATACAACATACATTACTTTAAATGATTAATAGATACAACATACATTACTCTAAATGATTAATAGATACAACATACTTTACTTTAAATGATTAATAGATACAGAATATTACTTTAAATTATTCATAAATACAGTACTAGCTGTAGCTTCAGTCGACTCATATGACGCGTTGTTTGTCGGGGTATATCTAGTAGATGAGAAGTTCACGCATTGCTGCCACCAATGTTTGTCGGGGTATATCTAGTAGATGAGAAGTTCACACATTGCTATCGCCAATGTTTGTCGGGGTATATCTAGTATAGATGAGAAGTTCACGCATTGCTGTCGCCGATGTTTGTCGGGGTATATCTAGTAGATGAGAAGTTCACACATTGCTGTCGCCAATGTTTGTCGGGGTATATCTAGTAGATGGGAAGTTCACGCATTGCTGCCACCAATGTTTGTCGGGCTATATCTAGTAGATGGGAAGTTCACGCATTGCTGCCACCAATGTTTGGCGGGCTATATCTAGTAGATGGGAAGTTCACACGTTGCTGTCACCAATGTTTGTCGGGGTATATCTAGTACATGGGAAGTTCACGCATTGCTGTCGCCAATGTTTGTCGGGGTATATCTAGTAGATGGGAAGTTCACGCATTGCTGTCGCCAATGTTTGTCGGGGTATATCTAGTAAGAACTATATAGATTGCGGACGCTGATTTGTTTCGTTGCCCCCCCCCCGCCATGTTTTTCTCCCTACCTTTTTTGCTGTATTGAGTAAGTACCATGTTAGGGACCTTGTGATAAAATATTTGTATTTCATATTTTTATTGGGAGGTTTTGGGGGGGGGGTGTGCGGGACATGAGTTTTTCTGACCATGAGCGGTTCACAGAACCGTTCACAACACTACATGGTTTGACGTGAGGTGCGAAGACTTGAAAACTAGTAAATCTAATATTACTTTTTTTTTTAAATGAGCAATGTAAAAGATCTGTGAAGTAGAACACGATTTGTGTTGACACAAACCTGTCTACAACTTTCTGTTAAATAAACTGAGCTACTCCGATAACATTGTGTACCGATTACCATCATGTTTTTGGTACTGTGTAACGGTTGGTGTTATCGATCGATGTTGGCCAAAGTTTTAATGCGTCTGCTGTTAAATCGACTTTTACTCTTGTTTCGATCACGTGAATTGAGTTATGACGTGCGTGAAAAAGTTCCATTAAAAATGTAATTTATATATGGAATAATAACTATTTTTAATGTCAACTTCTAAAATTAAATCTTTAAATTAATTTTTACGTAAATTTTACCTAAAGTATATAACAATTTCTTTCTTTTTTTACACAGAAAATGCTCAGTAATCTAACTAATAATGGCACTACTTTTTTATTTCTAGAACGAGGAGCAGACACCATTTTAATCCTGAGTTGTAAACAACAAATATTTCATTATGGACAATCTTCTCGACTTTCGAGACTTCAATGTACAATTACGAAACCATTCCCTCAGACCCAGCGAACCAACTAGAGACAGTCATGATGTGGATAGACGTGGCCCAATTAATAGGAATAATGGAGAGCTTGATAGATTGGAAACATTTAATGGTGCCGTTGGAGATATTGATAGACTTGGAACAGTGTATGGCGCTTATGGAAATATTGATAGACGTGAAACAATTGATTTCACTAATGGAGATATTGATATACATGAGAGAGTTGATGATCATCATTTAGATATTGACATACATGAGCGAGTTGGTGATGATCATTTAGATATTGACGACAATGTCGATGTTGACCTTGCAGCCTATCGGAGGGCACATTTGAGAGACCAATATGTAACGGTAACGTTAAAGCACGCAGGAAGTTATACGTTTCTGGTACCCATAAGGGCTGAGGGAATGTCTCAAACTGTGCAAATAAGGCTCGAAAGTCGAGAAGATTACATGATAATGCATTCTAGGTGGTAAGTCTTACTGATCACAAAGTTCCTATATCAATGATTTTTATTTTCATTCAATGAATTAATTTATTTTTATCTTATTTTATTGGTAAATATCAGTAAACATCTTAGTCCAACGTGACCGTGGCGCTAACTACTCTAATAAGATAGTATTATTGATAATTTGCAGAATTATGTTAAGACTAGTTTAGCATGTTAAACATTGTACAATTTATTATACATCTCTTAACAGGTTTGAGGTATACCTAAAGGGGAATAAATCTAAGGTTTTCTAAAGTTTACAGGAGACACCAAAAACCTAATAAACGAACTTTTAATCGAATCCCTGGTTAGCCCACGTGGCACACAATCTACTTACCACTAATTCAATTTTTAAAAATAATATTTTGAAAGGACAAGGGTAGCCCCTGGATCATCGTAATAAATTTTGAAAAAAAGTGGGCTGGATGTATTTTCGAAGAAAATCGGAATCTAGAGAGAGTATCAGTGTTTATTTGTTTAATTATACAAATAATGGATTTTTATTATATCTTTGTTCATAATATATATAATTATTTATTTATCTTGTCAGGAACGTATAAAAATTTCAGTATCATTCCAATGGAGGAACAAAATTGGATTAATACAATGAGTAGTCTGATTAGTACGTCTAATAAGTACGTCTAATGAGGATTTATTTCAAGCTGTGTACAGTTGGGATAAGCTGTGTACAGTTGGTATCAATCACGGAGAATTGGATTCAAGGCCTCATGTAGAATAATCGCGGATTTTAGATTAGCTACATAGAGGAGTACTGGGAAGAGCAGGGGCGACCATCCCCAACCCAGCGCGTCCACCAGGTGGCGGATAGTGGATCTCCTTTCAATAGAGAGGAGTGCTGTGAATAACCAATCAACAGCCGCGGACCAAATGGTATTTAATCAACAGTCACGGACCAAAAGGGTCACAAACCAAGCAGCTATGGACCAAAAGGGTCACAAAACAACAGCTATGGACCTAAAGGTCACAAACCAACAGCTTTGGACCAAATGGCAAGTAATCAACATCCACGGACAAATGCCAATCAATAATTATAAATAGCCACACACCAAACGACAACCAATAAAAAACCAGGAACCAAATGGAAACCAATCAACAACCGCGGGCAAAATGGCAACCAATCAACAGCCGAGGGCCATATGACATTTTAATAATAAACATATCCGGTACTAAAATAATGCGAGTTAAGGGCACAGAGCTCACGGTAAATCGTACCATAATAAAAGACATCAAAGTTTTAAATGAACCACATGCCACAAGGCACAGGCCACAAGGCACAGGACAAAGGGCACAGGACGCAAGGCACAGGACACATATATGGCATAGGACATTGACATTAGTGTATTTAGGGAGTTGAGTTATAAAATTTAAAAAAATACTCTTTCAGAAATCGTTGTCACAGGATCTGAATTGTTAAACAAAAATACATTAACTTTAATTATGATTATTTCTTTTACTAAGAAGAGTAAAGTTACTGTTTGTTATTTTTAAGCATAGCAAATCACTGCAAAATATAGATTTGACTTGGTTTTATATAAAGATATGAACTAATGTTTAAAAACAATTCAAATTTATTATAACTTTTTAAATTTTAGTTTTTGACACCAGACGGATGGGAGTCTAAAACATAATGGAAATGTATGACAATAATATGTATGCAAGATTTTGAACTTAAGAAATCAATGAGTTGTCACATCTAATTCTAAAATTGTATTTCATTTCTTGAATGCAATTGTTCAGGCACTTAACATTGTTTGTATTGTTGTATATCGCATTTAAATATTGTTGTGATTTAAATAACACCACTACTTTTTAACGTAAACATAATATGTATCGTTATTTTTAGAAAAGAAAATGTAATATTATATCATGGCATAATTAAAATGCACGATAAAATAACGAGTTTAAGTACGGTAAATCAAGCGTAGATTAGAAGTTTGTGAGAAAACTATCCACAAACACCATGGAGATAATTGTTTGAACGTGCATTCATTTTCTAGTCCCTGTAAACTATTTATTAGCGCTAATGGTAACTCTTAAGTTTGCTAGACATACAGTGTCAAACTACGATAATATTTCAAATGCATGGTGTTGGCATTTTTGATGCTGCATTGTCACTCATTGTGTTTTCAGTTTTAAGTATACCGGGTATTACAGTTACACAATTCACTGTAGAAATGGGTAAGAGATTAACGAGCACATCAATTAAATGGCAGATTTTGGTGTTTTGTTCATTATGTTGAATCCGTGACTTTATTTAGTGCACCAAATATTTGATTGATTTGTCTCTGATTCTACAAGTTTAAATGATTCATGTTACTGTTACTGTTACTAACAGTACAGTGGATACGGAGTCACGTGGACGTCAGTGGTAACGTAAAAGCAGGCACTGTGGCAAAAAACGGGGCTGCTCCAGCCTCAGCCACAAATGGAGCTGGCTGGCTGCCAATGTACTTGCCAGTGTTTTAAGAGCGTAACATCAAAACGTCCTTAGAATATGTGTGTTAGCTAGTTAATGTTTATTTAAATAATGGTATATATTTAGCATACACAAAAGTTAAGTGCGAATTCCTCTATTCACATTTCAAGACTGATTGTCATTTAAAAAATTTTAAATATATGTTTTGTTCATTCGATTTTTTAATTTTGTATACATGTCTAAAATGTAGATGTCATTTTCCGAGTTAGTGCATATTTAGAGGGGTGTAGAGAGTAAACTAGGGTCAAGCTGTTAACGTTATGTTCTATTTGGTTTGGACAAACACAAACACACTTTCTTTATCAGACGTCATGTGATGTCATTTTAAAACTATCTAACAAATCAATTACTGTATACTGAACTCGTGTAACAAAATAACCTTAATGACTTAATGATGACACCAAATATTCTAGAAATATTGAACTTCTGCGAAATAAGTATGAGAAAGTTATGGTAGATTGTCATCTTCAGCAAGAATGCAGAAAAATGAATGTATTAATAATTAAAAATTGGATACATTTAACTCTGATCTTGATAAATGCTGAATAATATAATATGGGTCAATAATTATCCAATTTTCATGCATTAAGTCAGAAATTCAACACACAATGCTGGATAGTGTCCGGCAAATCATAGAGCGTGTAAGTTGTTACAGGTAAAACAAATGTAGTGTGTTAGAGAATGGGGAATTATTGGAAGAAAGAAATATTATATCTTATTACTGTTGAATAGCATGTCAATGTACTAAGTGAATTTAAATTTAGCTGGTTATAGTTGAAAGTTCAGCAGGTTATAGTTAAAAGTTCAATATTTTGACTACAGCAATCAGTTCATGCAATATTGTAAATGTTATTCTAGTTAAAATAGATCCATGCCATTAAATAGTTTGGTCTTTAAGTAAATTCTGTTCTACTTCTAGTCGTAAATATCCATTGAATTTATAAACGTGCTACATTAGTAAGTGCTCAACTCGCTATCCATATTTTCATCTGACATTGCTTTAAACATTCGCCATGATATACAGATTGAGATTTATAAATTAATAAATAGGGAATCATGTTTATTTGTTGAATTTTTAAAATATATTAACCAAAATAAGATATGAATATAATCCTTGTAATATATAAGTTCTATTTTTGGCTATGATATTTTTATCTTTTAATATGTACTTCATTCAACCGATGTTTTACAGATGTGATATTACTTTACTTATGTGTGAACAAGCCGATTTTTATTTTATATTGACTTACTTTCGCCAGCTGATGATATTCAAAAGTATTTATATTTTTACATGATATATTAATTTTCATGGATATCATACTATTTATTTATAAAGAGTGCACTTTAAATGAGATTTAATAAAAATACATTTATACCAGAAGTTATTGTGTTTAAAAGGATTTTTTTCTTAAAAAAATGAACATTTGTTTTGATTAAATTATAAATATTTGTTTTCAACATAATAAAACACAGGCAGAAACATTTGAATGAAACTAACACAATTATACGATACCAATTTTATCTTGGCCATGGTCAATCTAGCTGGAAACAAACATGCAATGTTAAAAAAGTATAAATACCGTAAAATGGGGGAACTTTGGTCCATTTTATGTGGAACATTGAATATTCTGACAATACCCCTAATTGAAATTATGAATTTAATAGTTTAATTCAAGGGCTATAGCATTACCATTAAGTACAAATAATTCAAAAACGATTATTTCTTCAATTTTTCAGCTATTGCCTTTTCTTCTAGTTCTGTTAGAACAGTTGGCCGTCCAGGTTTCTGCATATGCCTGTTCTTAAGTTTATTTTGAAGAGTGCTTCTCGTGATCCCTAACCCAGCACACTCAATCCTCTGACTAGCTCCACTAGTTATCATCATGTCACAAGCCTTCTGGAGTTTTTCGTCGTCACAGGAGGCATATTTTCTGGTCCCAGGCTTTTTCTTGTATGTGCATGGCATGGCTGGGTCTGAAGTATAAGACAAATATAGAGTACAGATCTGTAACAGATGAAAGTAAATCCATTCTTTGATTTGAGATTACTCTAAATTAAAGCCAAAACATTCCTTTTAAAAGCCTAGAAAGAAAAAAACAAAAAACCAATTCCACTGAATTAAGTACTATTTCACATTGTTATTGTGAAAACCAAATATTTCAATAAAATCACACAAGTAAATCAATGGGGTAACTAATGTCCAAAGTTACCCCAAAGTAGTGATACTTATTGGGGTAAAATTGGCCACCTGCTTAGTTTTATTTTATCTTGAAAATTATATCTAAATAGTATAATTAGCATCTATAGCATCTTCTTATGCACAAGATTATATAATTATATTATACTTACACTTACTGTTGTGTTGTGACAAAATACAAAGTTTGCAGCTTGAAAAAACAAAACAAAATGGCTGCCAAAGAAGAAAGGTTAGTTTTTCTCCCCCTGGCCCAAAGTTACTCCATTTTACGAAAGTATAATTAAGAACATTATTTGAATAAACATATTATAAGAAATGGAAACTTTAATTAAATAATTGTAATAAGATTTATTTAAAATCTACTCCTCTTTATTATTTATAAAAAATTATTATTTTTATTTTTGAAGGAATTAAAAAGTAAATCTTAACTTTATAATTTTCCACAAGTTGTTTCCCTTATTTCCTTACTGTTATATCCGTGGGGGAAGTTTAGTCCATGCTTAAAGTTCGTATATTCCCTTTCATTACAATGCATTCGTTTCGTAAACAGACGTTCTGTACCCAGTTTGGGAGCTACTAAACTTTCATTTTCAAAAAAAAAAAAAAAGCAATAATAAATAATAAAGTCCATGTGAAACTTGAAATATTATACTAGATAAGCTAATACTCCTACCAGTTCAGTGGAGTCCCGGGCAGGGGGGGGGGAGAGCTTGTAAACACAGTTCCTACCAGTTCAGAGGAGTCACGGGCAGGGGGGGGGGAGAGAGCTTGTAAACACAGTTCCTACCAGTTCAGAGGAGTCCCGGGGTGAACAGAGTTGTCTGCAACCAATAGCTGCAAGCTTTAACCAGAAAATACAATAGGATAAATACATCCCTAAGCCACAAGAACCTCTATGTGCAGCCAACGTCACAGGAATCTCTATGTGCAGCCAACATCACAGGAACCTCTATGTACAGCCAAAATCACAGGAACCTCTATGTGCAGCCAACGTGGCAGGAACCTCTATGTTTAGCCAACGTCACAGGAACCTCTATGTGCAGCCAACGTCACAGGAACCTCTATGTGCAGCCAATGTCACAGGAACCTCTATGTGCAGCCGACGTCACATGAATCTCTATGTGCAGCAAACATCACAGGAACCTCTATGTGCAGCAAACGTAACAGGAACCTCTGTGTACAGCTAACATCAAAGGAACCTCTATAACAGCCAACATCACTGGAATCTCTATGTGCAGCCAACATCACAGGAATCTCTATGTACAGCCAACATCACAGGAACCTCTATGTGCAGCCAACAAAACAGGAACCTTTGTTTACAGCCAACGTAACAGGAACCGGTGTGTGCAGCCAACACCACTGGAATCTTTGTGTACAGCCAACGTAACAGGAGCCTGGGTGTGCAGCCAACATCACAGGAACCTCTGTGTGCCGCCAACGCCACAGGAACCTTTGTGTACAGCCAACGTAACAGGAACCTGAGTGTACAGCCAACGTAACAGGAGCCTGGGTGAGCAGTCAACATAACAGGAACCTCTGTGTGCCGCCAACGTCAAAGGAACCTGTGTGTGCCGCCAAAGTCACATGAACTTCTGTGTGCAGCCAACATCACAGGAATCTTTGTGTGCCGCCAACGTCACATGAACTTCTGTGTGCCGCCAACGTCACAGGAATCTCTGTGTGCCGCCAACGTCACATGAACTTCTGTGTGCCGCCAACGTCACAGGAATCTCTGTGTGCCGCCAACGTCACAGGAATCTCTGTGTGCCGCCAACGTCACATGAACTTCTGTGTGCCGCCAACATCACAGGAATCTCTGTGTGCCGCCAACGTCACATGAACTTCTGTGTGCCGCCAACGTCACAGGAACCTGTGTGTGCCGCCAACGTTATAGGAACCTGTGTGTGCCGCCAACGTTATAGGAACTTCTGTGTGCCGCCAACGTCACAGGAATCAGCTCATCCTCATAAGAAAAGAAATCCCACGCCTTGTAATTTCATCCTGCGAAGTTTACCGTCAAAGTGTGACGGGCGGATGCCAGAAAGAGAGAGAGAGAGAGAGAGAGAGCGAGAGCGAGAGACAGAGAGAGAGAGAGAGACGGAGAGAGAGACAGAGAGAGAGAGCAGGTTAACTACTACTACTAATATTTCAAAGAGCACATGTCACATGACCAGAACACAGAGAAGTTGCTTGATCAGATAGTATAATTTATTGAGAATAATTTACAGGTTTGAACAAACAATCGCATCTTAGTTACAATGCAGTGAGTTCAGATCATATCCTTATCTCTTTAAAAATGCATTGCTAACATGCAGACATGAAATCTAGAGGGCGACCTTACTGATGAAGCAATAAAAAAGTGATTGGGGAAGGTCGTGTGTCGGCTTGGATTATTTCCCATTCAAAATATAAGGATATTTCATTAAAATATAGGGACATTTTAGTGAAATATAGGGACATTTCAGTGAAATATAGGGACATTTTTAGTGAAATATAGGGACATTTTAGTGAAATATAAGGACATTTTATTGAAATATAGGGACATTTCAGTGAAATATAGGGACATTTTAGTGAAATATAGGGACATATCAGTGAAATCAGTGAATCTACCACAATATAAAAAACCAATGAACAAAAAAAATAATAAAAAAATTATTGAACTATACATTAAGTGTCAATGGTGTAGCTAAATTGTAAAGCTAAATTGTGTAGCTAAATGTTGTAGCTAAATTGTGAAATAATGTTTCAAGAACACTATCATAAGTAGCATGACAATGTTCAGATTCCCATAATGTTATAAATTGATAGCACGTATGTGCTCGCAATACACAACCCGTAATTATGTCACGATCATTTTACGTCAGGGGGTGGGCAAACTAGGGCCGTGGGCCACACTGGACCCGCTGAAACTTTAATGCAGTCTGCAAGACCTTCCGAAAACTTAATTATTGTCTTCTTAATATGTAATACAAAAATTAATAATTATCGTTCAATATTTTACATAACAAAAATTACGATTACTGCAAAAAAAAAAAAAAAAATTAAAAATCCAATGTATATTTGCGAACCAAACAGGGAATGAATTTTGAGGCCCATCTTCAAATACGTAAATATCATGGGTCACGCCAAATTTTTTTTCCACGAGGCCCTCTGAGCTAAAACATTTCCCAACCCTTTATAACGTTATCAAGTTAAAATAATAAGAATAAAAAAAAAAAAAACACAAATCGAATTATATTTTGTTCAGAAATTCGTCATTATCAATAAAGTAAGTTCAAAGACTGCGCTAAGAGTTCTGTGTTGTGATTGTTTGGCCTCAGATAATCGATTGATTCATGTAGCTTTGGAAAGTGTTATCTTTAATGAAACAAACGGATGATGTGATTAAGCATTATCGTCAGCTAACGACTTTCCCTTATCAAATAAGCAATGAAAAGTCCTTATTTCATTGAAGAAAGCATCATTTAACAAACCCGTTCTTATATTTACATACTTATCCCTTTTAAAACACATTTTACTTCAATGTAGAAATCAGATTACCAAAAAATATCTATATTTAGACAAATGACGTCATTCCTTAACGATACTAGCTCGTTAGTAAATAGTTGGTCAAACAAATCGTATATATCATTAACAAACACGATGGATAACATTTTTTTTATAATTTGTGTTGAATTCAGGTAAATGTGTTGTAATGATGGAAAACGATGTTATATATGATTTTCAGAATATATTTAATTTCAATACCAAAGTCTTCAAAGACAAGAGTTTTTTCTTCAGCGGTGATTGTCTCTTCATGTTCACACTTCAACGCAAACCTTGTTCACCTCTAGCGTTATGACATAGTAATATCTCTGCCTAAAAAAGCGTTCGTTGTGTTGAATTCTTTCACAGTTATTTCACTGCAGTGGAGGTAATAAAAGAAAGAAAAATGTGGGTTATCCTTCTAAAAATACTCCCAGTTGTGTACATCACGCACACCAACAACCACCAAATGGCAATACGACGGAGGACATCCACAGATGCCCCACCATGAAACCGGAATGGCTTCAATGTTCATACGATTCTGTCAGCGATGCAGACAGACAAGCGATCTCGCCAGGGGAAACATTTCAAACACCGTTTAGTCCAGACATTTTATTTACATAAATAAACTTCTTCCTCAACGATACATTCCTTGCATTTGAGATGACAGCACCAGATGACCTCGCACTTGCACGAGCGCTTGTACTTCTGCTTCTGCACGTTGTAGCCCCGCCCACAACAGATGGAATCACAGTTTTGTCCTTTGATGCAGGATCTGCCGACGGTTCCCGGAGAGTAACGACTCTCCCGACAGAAACTCGGCGAGTCCTCGATGTGGGTCAGATCCGATTTCCGGATCGGGATGATGTCGTGATCTTCGTACTGGTTGGTCTGTTCAAAGAGCGCGCTACGCCTCTTCAAGAGCTGAGGCTTTCCGTTGGCCTGGTTGGTGACGTCAATCACCTTGGCGGATTTTTCGTACTTTGTCTTGATTGTTTTGCCCACTTCCTGGAAGGGGGACAATCGCAGCCAGCAGGTTTTGACAGCACATGAGCCCGTTACGCCATGACACTTGCAGATCTTGCTCACGAGATCTTTCACGGCCTGTGTGAACGTACAAAAAAAGTACAATATTATTAAATTGTGAAGAGTTTGAAAGATGCCTGAAGCCATATTTAAAAGACAGCTGATGGAAATATATATTTTATTTTTTTAGAAAATACCTATTTAATTGTGGTCATTTGTGGTAACCTTTAAAAAGACATTTTTGGTCAGTGATCGGTGATGTACACAGACGTGACTTTCTTGGAGAACTGAAGAGTTCCGCGTTTGCTTTAGTACAATGCATTTCAAATAAATCACATGTGACATGTATACATCTGTTCACTCTGGTCTAATGCATACCAAACACAGCGAACGGCAATACAAAATATGTCTTCACTAAATGAATCGTATTACAAGAAAAAAACATATATTTTGAAGTAAATGTATATATATATTTTCAACTGGACAAAGTTTTAAAATATCTCTAGTGAAACTACACTCTTGAGATTGTGAAAAAAAAAACCCATCTCATGTCAGAGGACATATGTGACATGCTCTGTTCATAACTTGTTGAATCAAAAAGCTAGAAATCCATGCAGGAAATGCTAATCATTATGCTGAGGTCAGAGTTTAAAGGAACCCATCCTTCTCCATTAGGACGCAGCAAGTACTACTCTAACCCACTCCTACACTCTCAGCTGTCTGGTCTCCATGGGCGTCCCCCGCGCCCTAAATATTTCACGCCAAATAAAACTTGGTGAAATAAATTTAAAAAAATAAATTTAAAGGATAGAAAAAAAATCATCCAAATTTGCGTATCGGTAAAATTGTTGTAAGTGAAAATACCAGTCAAATAAAAGAGCGAACCGCAGCCCCACAGTTGAGCGTCAAACAGAACTGGGGGCAGACAGCGCAGCAAACCGTTTCCATTCAGGTCTCCGGCTAGTGCGGCGTCACGGCCTGTTGTCCCGTTAAACTACGTTTAAGCGGAATCCGAGGCGATGAAAGGGGATTAGGGTCCGCTGATCCCTCGCAGGGGATTCACCTCACGAGATCCGAGCGGTGCTATTCACCCGGTGGACAAACACGGGTGCTTTCTCTGGGCACACACACACATACACCGCACACGGGGGGAATCAGATCAGCGGGTGTACGTACGCAATAGGGCACTTGCAGATGTATGTTTGGTACTTTCACATATCTCACTGTTACTGCATACACTAATGTTAAAAGATAAATATTGCATACTTTTAGGACGAATGTATATTTGTTGATTACTTTCATAGTCAAATATTCGATAACAATAAATATTCTTATACGCTTATAGGCCACTATGGTATTTTAACAAACGAATAATTTTATGGTAAAATACACAATTCAAATATATCTATATTATTATTTTACACAATGCACACTTTTATGGTAAAATATGCACAAAAGTCTATATTATGTAGTAAAATATATCATAATGTATACTGTATACTTTTATAGTAATTTAAGTATCGTTTATGGTAATATATTATTATTATATAATAACAATATATATTCTTGCAGTAAAGTATACCCCACTGTTACTCTTATAGTAAATTAGACAACGCATAATTTTTATCTGTAAACCATACAAAAAATGTGTTTATTCTTAGACTAGGGTTAATACTGCATATATAGCTAATATTAAAGTACTAATAGCAGACTCAAAGTTATGGATTGAAGGGGCGTGAGCAGGTGGATATATCCAGTGGCTTAGGAGGGGTGCAACGGAGGAGGCTGTCGCGGAAATTTATTTCTTTATATAAGGGGCGGCCGGTCAACGGCAGAGATTTGTCATGGAAGGAAAGCGGGGAAATCCTCGCCCCGCCCCAGGCAGCACTACTGCTAGCTACGCCACTGGATAGATCATCAAACTATATACATGTCCTGTCATAGATCTTAATATCTAGAATAGAACCTTGTATCATCTAGTTCAACAAATGAAATGAGGAACCCAAAGTCGGCCAGTGATGAATGATATTATAAAAAAATAAGATGAATGATAAGATAAGGAATAACATTGTCTAAAAGATGGCGGCATTTCATCATCTATCAACTTTATCATTGTAAAACAGCTTGATCGAATGCCCATTTAAAAAAAATAGAGGCACAACAAACCCCCCCCCCCCCCCGACTCTTTACTTTAAACTAAAACTTCACTGACATGGACACTGTAGAACAGAGTTTAGGGTTATGCAAATTGGAGGATTTCATGACAAATCTCTGGGAGAACAAACAGAAGAGAATTGTAGAAACTGATTCGTAGGAGAAACGAGTTTAAAATGACGAGCTAGTTGGCAGAGTGCTTGTAACGGTGCGTGGTGTCTGTCATCTTACGGTGCGTGGTGTCTGTCATCTTACAGTGCGTGGTGTCTGTCATCTTACGGTGCGTGGTGTCTCTCACCTAAAAGCGCGTGGTGTCTCTCATCTAAAAGTGCGTGGTGTCTCGTGGTGTCTCATCTAAAAGTGCGTGGTGTCTCTCATCTAAAAGTGCGTTGTGTCTCTCATCTAAAAGTGCGTGATGTCTCTCATCTTACAGTGCGTGGTGTCTCTCATCGTACAGTCCGTGGTGTCTGCAATCTCATGGTCCGTGGTGTCTGCAATCTCACGGTGCGTGGTGTCTGTCATCTTACGGTGCGTGGTGTCTCTCATCTTACGGTGCGTGGTGTCTGTCATCTAAAAGTGCGTGGTGTCTGTCATCTTACGGTGCGTGGTGTCTGTCATCTTACGGTGCGTGGTGTCTGTCATCTTACGGTGCGTGGTGTCTCTAATCTAAAAGTGCGTGGTGTCTCTCATCTTACGGTGCGTGGTGTCTGTCATTTTACGGTGCGTGGTGTCTCTCGTCTTGCGGTGCGTGGTGTCTCTCATCTTACGGTGCGTGGTGTCTCTCATCTTATTTGATTTATCAGAACACAAACAACATTGAAATTAATCCGCAAAACACATTTTATTTTATTTTGGCTCCAAACAAAGTGCGTGGATCGTTTTCAATACCGGTATAGGCAAAGAGAGGGACACTTGAGGGCGCGTAGAGGGACACTGAAAACACGACACGCGCAAAGGCCGTAGATTTTATGTGGGTACAGTGTCAATATTTAATTTTGAGATTTACTCTTTTTTTTTCCTAAAATGATTCCCCCCCCTCACCTATTATGTAGTAGCAACTGCTGTTCAAGAAGTAGGACAAAAATGCCTCTGGACGAAATGTGTCCAAGTATTTGGTAGGTCATCTTTGATGCTAGCCATTAGAGAGAACAAATCAGGTTATCGTCTGCTAACTATTTCATGCCAATTGATTCGCCTAATATATTTATAAAGTTGCCATATTACAAAAACAATTTTCTTCTTACATTACTGTCAAAAGTGGTGTGGCCTTTAAGAAGTTATCTTTGTATAATCCATTTTTTCTCTTCTTTGAACATTTGTTGTTGTCCATTTCTTGATTTATATACCTTCGCGCTTTAAAAGATTAATTTTGCATTTACCTCTCTCTCACACACTCTCTCTGTCCCTCCCTCTGTCTCTCTCTCTGTCTCTCTCACTCTCTCTGTCTCTCTCTCTCTCTGTCTCTCTCTCTCTGTCTCTCCCCCTGTCTCTGTCTCTCTCTCTCTGTCTCTATCTCTCTCACTCTCCTCTCTCACTCATTCACTTCTCTTCCTTAAACACCCAAACTTTCTGTGCATTACACACACTTTCCTCTTTAGTTTTCCCTGTTTGTATTCATCACTCTCTCTCTCCACCTTCCTCTCTCCCTCCTCCTCTCTCGCTACATCTCTCTCTTTATTTTGACAACTTTCATAGTCACAAAGTAACCATTTGCACCCACCTTGATCCCCGCCTCTGTATTGTGTTCATCAACTTTGGCCCTGATGTCCTTGTCAGATCCGCCTGCGCCTCCGATAAACTTCTTGGCGAATTTTAATCCAAACCGGATGTTGTCACCACAACCACCCCACCGCCATGTTTTTGTGTTGTCCAGGCCTTCAGACTCGTCACATGTGCATCTGTCCAGGATCCCCTGTGCGCATGCGCGGGACACCTCGTTGACGAGCGCAGCTGAAGAGATGGCGTAGAGAAATGACGTCTCCTTAATGCCTGAAAGGAAGTGGTCAAAACCTTCAATGCTTGGCACAATAATCATTTGAAAGATAGATTTGAAACATATTCTGCTTTCAGCGATCCATTAAAAAAAAAAGATCATGTTTAATCGGTTTAGAAATGTCATTTTAGCTCCTAAAATTGGTACGTTATTTCGGGATTGGATTAGCTTGGTGGCTGAGCCGGTCATAGCCCCGAGTGGCTATTCAGTGGCTAGTCGGCAAGGACGGTACTTCTATAGGGGAGGAAATCTGCAGGGAAACACGTGGGCAAGGGCGCAAAGGCTATAGGGGAGGAAATCTGCAAGGAAACAAGTATGCAAGGGCGCCAAGACTATAGGGGAGGATATCTGCAGGGAAACGAGTCGGAAAGGGCACCAAGTATATAGGGAAGGAAATCTGTTATATATATGTTATGCCCTATGATAACCCTGTTATGCCCTATGATATATCTGTTATGCCCTTATGTTATGTTCGTTACTGTTTAATAACTTTCAGAAATGTTTGCGTTGAACCCGTAGAGTTATTAGCACTGGTGAGTGCTGGTAGAGAAGTAAGTAGGCCTGACGGTCAGTAATTAGTATAGCCCTGGTGAGTGCTGGTAAAGACGTAAGTAGGTCTGCTGGTCAGTAATAAGAACCTCTGTTTGATACTTCAGAAGCCTTTCGATGTGCGTTAATGTAGAATAGTCGGTATCTATGTTTGTAAGTAAAGTACCAAGTGGCTGAGTTTGTAGATTGGTAAGTAGACGAGTGGATCAGTGGTGTATTCAACTTAAGCAACTTTATATGCAACGAAAACTCTCTAGGAAGACGACGATGTGCGTATTCTAAGCCATTGGCGGTTAAGAGTTTGGTGGAAAGCAGAACATAATAAGCGATTATAACTTTGATTTGACGACAATGATTTGAGGACCTTCCTTTGAGGACCTTCATTTGAGGACCTTCATTTGAGGACCTTCATTTGAGGACCTTTGTTGTAAATTGTGTCTCTCCGTCCCACAGTGATACTTTAAGAGTTAAGCTTTGTTCCCTAACGTGTTCCACACGAAGTACTGTCATGTTAGCAGACGACTAACAAGATGGTGACCGACACATCAGACGGAAATTGATGGTGAGAAAAGTGCCGTACCATGAACACAATAGTTTTTACCATTGTCAGTGTGACGTCTCCAACAAATTATCTAAGTACACTTTACCATTGTCAGTGTGACATCTTCAACAAATGATCTAAGTACATGGTTCTTGAATTAAGTCCCACCACCGACAAACAAAGTTGAGATAACTCTCTTAACGTTCACAATTACGGTGTTTTTTCCTCTCCAGATTTTTTCAGTTGCTTTTTTAGTGTTATTATATTTTTTTCCAGGTAAAAAAAGTGGGGGGTGGGGTAAAGATCATGCTAAACAAGTTTGTGTTAGGTTGGGCGGGGTTAAAGATAATGCAAAAAAAAGTTTGAGTTAGCTAAAAAAAATGGAAATTTAATGAGGGAAACTTTGCTTCCACAATTTTGTGTTTAAAACATATTTGTGTGTGTGTGTGTGAATGTTACTAGCAATAAATACACGAGTTACCGTTCATTGTTTGATGAGATCAATAAAAATGGTAGGCATATACCGATGACCTGTGGTCAAGGGGTTAGACTGTTCTCACATGAGAATCTCTGTAAAATGGTAGGCATATACCGATGACCTATGGTCAAGGGGCTAGACTTGTTCTCACACGAGAATCTTTGTAAAATGGTAGGCATATACCGATGGCCTATGGTCAAGGGGCTAGACTTGTTCTCAAACGAGAATCTTTGTAAAATGGTAGGCATATACCGATGACCTATGGTCAAGGGGCTAGACTTGTTCTCACACGAGAATCTTTGTAAAATGGTAGGCATATACCGATGACTTCGAAATCATGCATTAAAAAAATAATATGTTGTTTATTGTTTTGTATCGTCTGCTGAGGAAGGCATCTAGCCGAAACGTCGGCTTAATTGTCTCGTCGTTTATGTTCAAGCCTAGACATATCTTGATACCCTATTAATATGACCTAGTTTCAAGTGCAGTCATGTCATGATGGGAGGTTGTTAACTGCCAGCGGGTCACGCGTAGCGTAGAAATCTCGATCGTGTTAGCCCTCGTCATGACGTCACGGAATGACAATGGAGACGATTAATTGTGATGACATCGTGGTGGGTGCAGAAACAGTTTTACAGACATTCTATCACGTGTGGTGTGTGCAGAAACAGTTTTACATACATTCTATCACGTGTGGTGTGTGCAGAAACAGTTTTACATACATTCTATCACATGCGGTGGGTGCAGAAACAGTTTTACAGACATTCTATCACGTGCGGTGGGTGCAGAAACAGTTTTACAGACATTCTATCACATGCGGTGGGTGCAGAAACAGTTTTACAGACATTCTATCACGTGCGGTGGGTGCAGAAAGTGTTTTACAGACATTTTATCACGTGCGGTGGGTGCAGAACCAGTTTTACAGACATTCTATCACGTGCGGTGGGTGCAGAAACAGTTTTACAGACATTCTATCACGTGCGGTGGGTGCAGAAACAGTTTTACAGACATTCTATCACGTGCGGTGGGTGCAGAAAGTGTTTTACAGACATTCTATCACGTGCGGTGGGTGCAGAACCAGTTTTACAGACATTCTATCACGTGCGGTGGGTGCAGAAACAGTTTTACAGACATTCTATCACGTGCGGTGGGTGCAGAAAGTGTTTTACAGACATTCTATCACGTGCGGTGGGTGCAGAAACAGTTTTACAGACATTCTATCACGTGCGGTGGGTGCAGAAACAGTTTTACAGACATTCTATCACGTGCGGTGGGTGCAGAAACAGTTTTACAGACATTCTATCACATGCGGTGGGTGCAGAAAGTGTTTTACACAACCATCATACCACATGTGGTGGGTGCAGAAACTGTTCAACAGACATTCAAACACTTTGCCTCTATGAACATCTGTGTGCCTTTTGAGTGCAATCATCACTTTGCCTCTATGAACATCTGTGTGCCTTCTGAGTGCAATCAGGGAAATAATAGAAAGAACTACTTAATTTATTTCACATTTCCCCACTGATGCCCCCAAAGTTAGCTAATTATGTTTTTTTAAAAGTAAATTGTGAAGACAGAAGATCCATTTTATTGACACATGTGTACACACACAGGCTGCTAAGAGTTCAGTTTTCCTGCCTATCCCTGGTGGCCTTTTGGCTTTTGTACAACAGTTCTTTGGACAACTGGAAATTACCATTTCAACTGATTTTTGATACAAGCAAGCTAAAAAGATAAACTTTCATGCTTGCCCTTGTTTATTTGTAATTTTTCTTTACAATCTTCTAGCAATCTGCGAGTAAGGAAACATTTCTGTGACTCTTGCATTAAAACGATCGGAGTTTGTTGGAGGAATATTTCGTTCAAAAAGATAGGTGGTCAATAACACTTAGCAAAGCAATTAGACTTGGATGTCGTAGATTCACGGCACTTTTACTTTTAGCTGCAGTTGTATAACTCTTTGTTTTAGTTTTTTGTGTGTTAAAATATATTTATTAATATCACTGTACCCACCACTTTCAATAGATTTATTAATATCACTGTACCCACCACTTTCAATAGATTTATTAATATCACTGTACCCACCACTTTCAATAGATTTATTAATATCACTGTACCCACCACTTTCAATAGATTTATTAATATCACTGTACCCACCACTTTCAATAGATTTATTAATATCACTGTACCCACCACTTTCAATAGATTTATCCATTTAAATTTAATTAAGAAAAACTTTAACAAACAAAAATTCACAACAAAACTGAATTATTTTTTAGCCTAGTAAAAGGATGAATCGCGATCGGATTAATTGATAATTGAAGAATGATTTGAAGATCGCGGCTCGCTTCGATAAAAACAAGGCAGTGTCGAGAGTGTCTACACGTCCGGCGACCGGACTATAGGCGGTCACGTGACAAGGCTAACGGACAAATATCTCGCGCAACTTTGCCACGGTGGTCATGTGTCTTGATCAAGTATATAATAGTAATAGCCGGGCGAATATCGCAAGAACTTATTCATCCGGTAGCCGGGCTTGTAGACACTACATACAAAAATAAAGGAATGCACCATTGCCTGTCGTAGTCGTATCCGATTTTGTATTTTTTGTATTTTTTTTTTAAATTTGTTTTGGTCGCTTTTGGATTTTTATGACGGGTGAAAAATAATAATGTTCGGAAAATCGGAATTTTAAGAGGTTTGTCGGAAGGTCGGAATGAGGGGTAAAAAATCCGTATAATTCCGACAAAATCGGAAGGGTTGGCAGGTCTGCTATTGCCAACAGCCCATATGATGACGACTCAAATATAACATTTCCAACAGGCCAGATAATGACTACACTACTATTGCCAACAGCCCAGATAATGACTACACTACTATTGCCAACAGCCCAGATAATGACTACACCACTATTGCCAACAGCCCAGATAATGACTACACTACTATTGCCAACAGCCCAGATAATGACTACACTACTATTGCCAACAGCCCAGATAATGACTACACTACTATTGCCAACAGCCCAGATAATGACTACACTACTATTGCCAACAGCCCAGATAATGACTACACTACTATTGCCAACAGCCCAGATAATGACTACACTACTATTGCCAACAGCCCAGATAATGACGACTCAAACATCGAGACAACTAAGTTAGTTTATTGACTCGTTTCTTACCCTACGTACACACGGCCGTGTACACGTGTGACACAACACGCGTACACAACCATGTTTCACACAATGTTGCGGCATTACTCCACTAATCTCGCCTAAAGATACCCTAGCTGTCTGGTCCCATGGCTCTGCTCCCCCAACACCCGATAGTTCATTGTCCCCACCGACCTGCCTGTTGACAGTGGCTCCGAGCGCCGGGCCTAGAGTGATCGGAAAACAACGGGATTTAATTCGAATTAATATCTAGGGCCTATCAGACGGAGGGAGCGCGGAAATCTCTTTGTTGGACATTGGACGGACGTTGTAAGTGGTGTTTGGGACAGGACGAGGACGGCAACTGTGCCTCGACGGCTTGGGAACTTCCAAATTCCTCCGTACGCTAGGGAAGCGTGACCACACAGGTTGTTTACTGAATAGTTTCTTAAAGGAACGGAGTTTAGGGCGGAAATTGGGGGGGGGGGGGGTTGGGGGCAGAATATGTATGGGACTCATGATATCTTCTTCATCAAGATTTGCATTCGTTTTGAATAAAGTAAACAGAAACATAAGCCAGTATTGTGAAACATCTCTATTTTATTATTCCTAGTCAATATGTGTAACATCTCTATTTTATTATTCCTAGTCAAGATGTGTGACATCTCTATTTTATTATTCCTAGTCAAGATGTTTGACATCTCTATTTTATTATTCCTAGTCATGATCTGTGAACCATCTCTATTTTATTATTACTAGTCAAGATGTGTGACATCTCTATTTTATTATTCCTAGTCAAGATGTGTGACATCTCTATTTTATTATTCCTAGTCAAGATGTGTGACATCTCTATTTCATTATTCATAGTCAAGATGTGTGACATCTCTATTTTATTATTCCTAGTCAAGATGTGTGAAACATGTCTATTTTATTATTCCTAGTCAAGATGTTTGACATCTCTATTTTATTATTCCTAGTCATGATCTGTGAACCATCTCTATTTTATTATTACTAGTCAAGATGTGTGACATCTCTATTTTATTATTCCTAGTCAAGATGTGTGGCATCTCTATTTTATTATTCCTAGTCAAGATGTGTGGCATCTCTATTTTATTATTCCTAGTCAAGATGTGTGAAACATCTCTATTTTATTATTCATAGTCAAGATGTTTGACATCTCTATTTTATTATTCCTAGTCAAGATGTGTGACATCTCTATTTTATTATTCCTAGTCAAGATGTGTGACATCTCTATTTTATTATTCCTAGTCAAGATGTGTGACATCTCTATTTCATTATTCATAGTCAAGATGTGTGACATCTCTATTTTATTATTCCTAGTCAAGATGTGTGAAACATCTCTATTTTATTATTCCTAGTCAAGATGTTTGACATCTCTATTTTATTATTCCTAGTCATGATCTGTGAACCATCTCTATTTTATTATTACTAGTCAAGATGTGTGACATCTCTATTTTATTATTCCTAGTCAAGATGTGTGACATCTCTATTTCATTATTCATAGTCAAGATGTGTGACATCTCTATTTTATTATTCCTAGTCAAGATGTGTGAAACATCTCTATTTTATTATTCCTAGTCAAGAGGTTTGACATCTCTATTTTATTATTCCTAGTCATGATCTGTGAACCATCTCTATTTTATTATTACTAGTCAAGATGTGTGACATCTCTATTTTATTATTCCTAGTTAAGATCTGTGAACCATCTCTATTTTATTATTCCTAGTCAAGATGTGTGACATCTCTATTTCATTATTCCTAGTCAAGATGTGTGACATAACGCCAACAGTAAGAAGATGGAAGAAGACAGGAAGACCAAACAAAGATTTACTTTTATTTCACCAAGTTCCTACTTTGATGTATTTGTGTTTAATATTGTAGAAATGCTCTCTGAAGTTTGTGAAATGTTTGCTATTTCCTAAGAGAGAAACAGACAAATGTAATAATTTAATGTCATACTACCAAATAGGCAGATACTTGATAACGATAAGTTGGCATTTTTTCAATTGTAGAAAATTGTTGTAGGAGATATTGGATGTAGGAGATATTGGATGTAGGAGATATTGGATGTAGGAGATATTGGATGTAGGAGATATTGGTCCGCGCTTGCATAGAGTATAAAATTGCAACTCTGTGCTACCGCTGCTTGCATGACATGGCGCCGTCCTATCTCCAAGCGCTCATGACGCTTTATGTACCCACAGACAACTCCGCTCATCCGATAGTGGCAAACTCTCGATAGCGCGTGTTCGCCTTGAGACTTACGGAAAGCGCACGTTCGCATTTGCTGGCCCAACCATTTCGAACACCCTTCCTGACGCTCTCAGAAACAACCAGACGCTGGAGTATTTCAAAACAAATGTAAAAACTCATCTATTTCGCAAACACCTTATGGAGTGAAGTTGTCTACCATCTTTTCCAGCTTGTTATTATCTCCCAGCTTTGTTTTTGTATCGCGCTTCGAGCCTTTGGGGATGAAGCGTGATTTTTCAAATGAACTTTATTATTATTATTATTATTATGTAGGATATATTGGATGTAGGAGATATTGGATGTAGGAGATATTGAATGTAGGAGATATTGGATGTAGGAGATATTAGATGTAAGAGATATTGGATGTAGGAGATATTGGATGTAGGAGATATTGAATGTAGGAGATATTGGATGTAGGAGATATTGCATGTAGGAGATATTGCATGTAGGAGATATTGCATGTAGGAGATATTGCACTTAGGAGATATTTGATGTAGGAGATAATAGAGGGATAAAATTCCTGAAAATATATGAAACTTCCTCTGGATATTTGCGTGGTTGAAAAATATGTTTTCAGAAAAATCACACTTTCAGAAAAAAATAAGACTTTCAGAAAAATAAGACTTTCAGAAAAATATGCACCGTAAAATAAAATAAGAAATAAAGTTTCCTAACATTCTATTCGTAATCCCGGTGTTACAATATTTCAGTGCAAGTCTGGTTAATACAATTTTTTTACGCCAAATCTCGGACGAATTTTTACACAAAATTTTAATAATTTATGTGATGAGTTGTCGAACATTTGTCTTGATCAAGATAGGCAAACACATCAAGTACACACGACCACATTTGACTTGATCAAGATAGGCAAACACATCAAGTACACAAGACCACATTTGACTTGATCAAGATAGGCAAACACATCAAGTACACACGACCACATTTGACTTGATCAAGATAGGCAAACACATCAAGTACACACGACCACATTTGTCTTGATCAAGATAGGCAAACACATCAAGTACACATGACCACATTTGACTTGATCAAGATAGGCAAACACATCAAGTACACACGACCACATTTGACTTGATCAAGATAGGCAAACACATCAAGTACACACGACCACATTTGACTTGATCAAGATAGGCAAACACATCAAGTACACACGACCACATTTGACTTGATCAAGATAGGCAAAGACATCAAGTACACACGACCACATTTGACTTGATCAAGATAGGCAAACACATCAAGTACACACGACCACATTTGACTTGATCAAGATAGGAAACACATCAAGTACACACGACCACATTTGACTTGATCAAGATAGGCAAACAAATCAAGTACACACGACCACATTTGACTTGATCAAGATAGGCAAACACATCAAGTACACACGACCACATTTGTCTTGATCAAGATAGGCAAACACATCAAGTACACACGACCACATTTGACTTGATCAAGATAGGCAAACACATCAAGTACACACGACCACATTTGACTTGATCAAGATAGGTAAACACATCAAGTACACACGACCACATTTGACTTGATCAAGATAGGCAAACACATCAAGTACACACGACCACATTTGACTTGATCAAGATAGGCAAACACATCAAGTACACACGACCACATTTGACTTGATCAAGATAGGCAAACACATCAAGTACACACGACCACATTTGACTTGATCAAGATAGGCAAACACATCAAGTACACACGACCACATTTGATTGATCAAGATAGGCAAACACATCAAGTACACACGACCACATTTGTCTTGATCAAGATAAGCAAACACATCAAGTACACACGACCACATTTGACTTGATCAAGATAGGCAAACACATCAAGTACACACGACCACATTTGACTTGATCAAGATAGGCAAACACACCAAGTACACACGACCACATTTGACTTGATCAAGATAGGCAAACACATCAAGTACACACGACCACGAAACCGATTCTACTGTATTTTCATTTGTATACCACAAATTGTATGTGATGACCCCCACGCACAATGTGTACCACAAATTGTATGTGATAGCCCCCACGCACAATGTCTACCACAAATTGTACTCACTCTTGTTCCACATCCATTACCCTCCTTGTATCCCCCCTCCCCAAAGTCCCCAATATATGATTCTGTCCATCCTAAAGCGCCACCCCGGCCTAACCAATGGTATCGCGCCCCCACACACCCCCCACACACACTGGTAACATTCCCACCTCCACGTTCCATTCCAAACTGCCCTGGTATCATAACCGCCCACCCCCTGTGCTTATCACCACCTGAGCTATGATACTATCCGCTCCCATCTCTTATCATGCGTAAAAATTAACGCAACTGATAAAAATGCTCGCACGGGAGCAGGACAAAGTCCCGTCTCTCTCGCTGAGTTCTCGTGTCCTCTTTGATAGAATGGCCCGTGTCAAAGAACCACTTCCCTAATATGGCTTAATTTAAAGGGGAACAAGAGAAAAAGAAGGGGGGGGGGCGGCTGTTTGGCGGACGGTCAATGTTTTCTGTTTTTTAAATCGAAAAAAATTAACCGTTTTTAACAACAGGTGTCTTGGGGTCGCAGATAGAGGCATATCTTAATGTGGGGTGGGGGGTGGAGGCGAGACGTAGCAAATGTCACGTGAACCACTTAAAATGGATAATATGGGTTAGACAGGAGGAAAATAAAATCAGTTCTGAAAAGGGGGGTGCTTCATACTATGACAGCGAATAAATTTTAAAATTAGCCATGGGTACGCCCCTGAACACAGGTGACTGACTCCATATGAACTTTTTTTAAATTGTGGGAATTTAATTTTTTTAATTTTTTTTTTTAAAATTTGAAATTTGTCTGAATTGTTACAGCTATATGTCAAGTCTTCTTGTCGGGGATCATGAACTGTCATTGAATTCAGATGTTTGCTTGAAGAGAAGGTTCAAGTTGAGCACATGCTGATAGCACGAGTTCTTTTGAAGATGTGTTGTGTGTTTACAAACAAGTGAACAAATAAACACACTTCTTTGACAGATACAGGTCGGCTGCTGTAGAGAATTGTAGGTCAAAAAATGTCAAAACAAATTTAAGAAATCGTTTTAGATTTTGATTTTTGTTTTAAAAATAGCATATCTTGAAACCGGAAGTCAAGTCTGTAGACAAGCCTGAAGCACACTGAAGAATCTGATAAAATGGGTTACCCGAAATTCTGCTTGAAATAAATTACGTCGACGGAAAGTTGATCGAACGGAAATTTGGTCGAATCTTTTTTTCAGTTCACACGTTAAAATTTTCATCAAATTTCGTTTTGAACGCACTATACTATATAGTAAAACAAAATAATGCGTTCAAAAAGAAATTTGACGCAAAATTTTAACGTGTGAACTGAAAAAAGGATTCGATCAAATTTCCGTCGATCAATTTGCAGTCGACGAAATTTCTTTTAAACCAATTTCCAGATACGGCGACAATGCAACTGTTTCTATAAACGGTAGGGAGTAGATATTGAAGTATTACAGTTGTAAGCAATCTATAGAAGAAATCAATATTCAAGAACAGCTCCTCGATTCGTATCCATTATTGGAACACACGTCACATACTTTTTTAACTATTTGTTTGTTTTATCAATAAAAAAGATATAATGTCCATGGGTTAAGGACCGGCACAAAACAAATTTTTCTGAATTAAAAAAAAATTAAAGTGAGAGCATTGACAAGATCTTACACGTCAAATGTGTAGCACGGTTGTTAGTGTAGCACAGTTGTTAGTGTAGCACGGTTGTTAGTGTAGCACGGTTGTTAGTGTAGCACGGTTGAAAGTGATTTCGTAAATCTTGCACGTCAAATGTGTAGCATGGTTGTTAGTTTAGCACGGCTGTTAGGGATTCCGTAAATCTTACACGTCAAATGTGTAGCACGGTTGTTAGTGTAGCCCGGTTGAAAGTGATTTCGTAAATCTTGCACGTCAAATGTGTAACACGGTTGTTAGTGTAGCACGGTTGTTAGGGATTCCGTAAATCTTACACGTCAAATGTGTAGCACGGTTGTTGGGGATTCCGTAAATCATACACGTCAAATGTGTAGCACGGTTGTTAGTGATTTCGTAATGAAAGTTTCAAACGTGTTAATAAACAAGGTCCAAGGCTCAACATCTCATTGGTAAGAATATTAAATGACGTCAGTATATCTTTTAGTGGAACTTCCAATTCTCAATGTTTAGATGTTAGAATGCACGAAAGAAACTTACATTTCTAAGAGTGATATTTCAAAAGACACAAAAATAATTATTATAATAAATAATTGCAATGATAATTTTAGTCCCCACAGTGAGCCATATATTACTGAAAGTTTAATAATTGTAGTCTCCGCAGTGAGCCATGTAGTACTGAAAGTTTAATAATTTTAGTCCCCACAGTGAGCCATATATTACTGAAAGTTTAATAATTGTAGTCTCCACAGTGAGCCATATATTACTGAAATTTTAATAATTGTAGTCCCCACAGTGAGCCATGTAGTACTGAAAGTTTAATAATTGTAGTCCCCACCGTTTCAGAGAGATAGCTCATGTAATATGAACTAAACTCTAGGTTATGTTTCAGAGAAATAACTCATGAAATATGAACTAAACTCTAGGTTATGGTTCAGAGGGATAACTCATGTAATATGGACGCTATGTAAAAAGTCTTTATCATTTGTCAATCGTGCCGCCATGTGAATCTCCATATGGTAACCGCTTGTTGGTAGTAGTTCCTCACAGCGCCCCCTACTCACAGAGACTAAGAACAAGCACCCCCTATCTTCCACATGAAGTTGGGTTAAATAAATAGCCTGATATAAAATAAACATAGTAGATAGTTGCGGCGATCCGTCGAGTTGGCCGGTTATGATGGATGGTAAATGATGGGTTGTAAATAGACACGGTGTCAGTGAGGTCAGTGGTTATTGCAAGGGGTCTCGTCGTACTCAGTTAAGCCCCATAGCAATATTTCCGCCTACTACCTTTGTTCTTAAAGAGTTGCCCCTTGTAATATATTTGTAGTAACCCGTTTGAAAATAGCTACGAAATGCATTTGTATCCATCGAACTTTCATTGTAAACTTTCTATTTGATTTTTATGTTTATGGTCGTAAACAGTTGAGAACCGTTGTTTGCGGAAGTATTTCTGTGAAGTTTTAATTTGGGAATGTTTGTACAAAATGTTGCACCATTGAAAGATGATATTGTGGGCGGGGGTGTTGTGTCGATGGTGGGGGTGGGGCGTGCTGCATATGCCATAATTACAAGGTTACTGAAGATCTGTCAACAAAATAAAGTTTATGTAGTGAGTTGAAAGGCTGGAGGCACTCGACTTTGGAACAGACCTCTTGAAAAACATGTCATTGGTCCGGCGGAGAGGGGTGGTGGTGGGCAGTCTTTGTTCACTGATCGTTTCATAGCGATACAGCTTTTTTAATTGAGATACAACTTGGAACACTGGATTTATTGTGTATGAAATAAAGATTCCTGAGTGATGTCTTGAATAGTTTTGACCAAATAAAGATTCCCGAGTTATGTCTTGAATAGCTTTGACCACTTGTCGCCAAGAGAACGCACACAAAGGATGTGTTATTTTGTTCAAAGATTAGATTCAGAGTCTGCAAATGGAAATGGAAAAAAAATATGCAAATATTGTGCACATGTTTGCTCGTGGTGATTTGCTGCAGACTTCGTTTTGTATTTATCCGGAAAAAATAAGTGGGGCAGTGAAGTGGTGTCAATTCACTTTTATTTCTTCATTTTATTTGGTAGTTGCTTTGATGACTGTTTCTTCCAGTCACGTGACATATGATGAACTGCCCTTAGCAAGACTTGATGAGTCGGGCAAACATCACCTGACACATGATGAACTGCCCTCAGCAGGACTTGATGAGTCGGGCAAATATCACGTGACACATGATGAACTGCCCTCAGCAGGACTTGATGAGTCGGGCAAACATCACGTGACATATGATGAATTGCCCTCAGCAGGACTTGATGAGTCGGGCAAACATCACGTGACATATGATGAACTGCCCTCAGCAGGACTTGATGAGTCGGGTAAACATCACGTGACATATGATGAAATGCCCTTAGCAGGACTTGATGAGTTGGGCAAACATCACGTGACACATGATGAACTGCCCTCAGCAGGACTTGATGAGTCGGGCAAACATCACGTGACATATCCCATGTCAAATCCAAACAGTTAAACATTTCTGTTTCCACCTGATCAAGGCTGGATAACTCTTTTTTGTTCTGGGCCATGCGGTGGCCGAATTATTCCATCAACCATGACACTATCAGAATGATTAATTAATTTTTATTTAAATATCTGATCAATTACAACACCGAACACGTCAGCCTTGGAGGGTTCATCAACTAAGAGAAGGAAAACCCAGATTGCAAATCACTGGCAGGTCCGGTAAGCCGAGAGTAGAAAACAAAAGTCCTTAGAAACCAACAAGGAAAGAAGAGCTGCTGTGCAGCACAGCACCATAAGTGCCTCCCTCGACACCCTCGCGGTACACGCGGAAAGAACAACAACATCGATACCCTTGACAATATGAGAATCCCTGATTCTTAATCCACCTTGTAATTTTGAAAATCACGTCATCAGTCCAATACGTTTTTTTAAAACAAAAGATTACCGATAATAAAAAAAAAAAAAAAAAAAAAAAAGAAAACCATAGCTGTTGCTGGTGTTAAAACCATAGCTGTTGCTGGTGTTAAAAACCTTTAGAGAAAATACTTTGGCCATGTATAAGAGGACGTAGCTGTACTGTACATAATCGGGTTCAAAATCAGTAGAATATTTGAGACCGTGGGTAAATAAGAAATAAACTCTCCGTTAATAAAAAGACTTTCGTTTCAAATTAAGTATTTCAAATGTACACGAGCTATGAAAGTATCAACACATTTTGAGAACCGCTGACTTGTGGCATGCATCCCGGGGGTAATAAGCCGCGACGGCGGGCAATTAAAGACAATTACAGCAAGTGCCAGGACCGGAGCCAGAGACCAGGGGGGTGACAACTCTAGAGATCACGACGAAATGTTAAAGGGGCTGTGGTGGAGACAGTGTAGGGCGGAGTTATCTCGCCTGCCATGATAGTTGCGCCAGAAGACGTTACATGGGCCACACAACACACGCGACCACACAACACATGTGACCACAAAACACATGTGACCACAAAACACATTTGACATAGCTGGGTTGGTTTTTCATCACTTAAACTTACTTTAAAGATGGGAATCTCTCTGATGTGGTCACAGACAATGGAATAGCGCCCCCCCCCCCCCCCAAACACTGTCATTCGGTTGGTCACTTCAATTAGATCAGTGTTTCCTAAACCTTCACAAGCAACTCAGAGCCGTCTCAACGGCATTGGGGGGGGGGGAACCTGGGCAAAGTAGTGAACTGAGAGACACCCCCACCCATTTCTGTCCATCCTATTCAACTAATTTAAGGAAAAGCTATTGGGGCCTAGGTTGGTCCATGCGTTATGACCAGTGTTTCTTTGAGACAAGTCCACGGGGGGGGGGGGGGGTGAGAGAGAGGGATTTCTCTTCGATTTACCTTAATACAACCCCCACCCACCAAAAAAAAAATTATTTAAAAAATAGAATAATAATAAATACAAATAGACGCCATTTTCTTAAAATTAGTACCAAAAAGAAATGAACATGGAATTCATTTGAAAGATTTTTTTAAAAATCTGTTCACAAAAACTTGGGAATCCTTGCTTCTCCTAAGCTTTTTAAAGAACATTAAGTTAAGATCTTTCAATCTGAATTAGCATTATGTCAACTTGATGTCCCGAGAACCCTGAGGGCCTCCTAGGAGCGCAAGGCCCTGGGCAACTGCCCACGTGTGACTATGCCATAAGACGGTGATCAAGCTACTGTTTCTCTCGGTGTCAAGCAGACTAGTGTTGATCTGGCCCCAACTGCTCCTCTCATTATGAAGAAGACTAGTGTTGACCTGGCCTCAACTGCTCCTCTCAATGTGAAGCAGACTAGTGTTGACCTGGCCCCAGCTGCTCCTCTCAGTGTGAAGCAGACTAGTGTTGACCTGGCCCCAACCGCTCCTCTCAGTGTGAAGCAGACTAGTGTTGACCTGGCCCCAACCGCTCCTCTCAGTGTGAAGCAGACTAGTGTTGACCTGGCCCCAACCGCTCCTCTCAGTGTGAAGCAGACTAGTGTTGACCTGGCCCCAGCTGCTCCTCTCAGTGTGAAGCAGACTAGCGTTGACCTGGCCCCAACTGCTCCTCTCAGTGTGAAGCAGATTAGTGTTGACCTGGCCCCAGCTGCTCCTCTGTGTGAAGCAGGCTAGTGTTAACCTGGCCCCAACTGCTCCTCTGTGTGAAGCAGGCTAGTGTTAACCTGGCCCCAACTGCTCCTCTGTGTGAAGAAGGCTAGTGTTGACCTGGCCCCAGCTGCTCCTCTGTGTGAAGAAGGCTAGTGTTAACCTGGCCCCAGCTGCTCCTCTGTGTGAAGAAGGCTAGTGTTGACCTGGCCCCAGCTGCTCCTCTGTGTGAAGAAGGCTAGTGTTAACCTGGCCCCAGCATACATTAAATATCCTTAAATCAGTGCATAGATCAACTATATAGAAATAAAACCAAAGCCTTATCCTCCCCTTTCCCGCTATTCCTATAAAGTTGAATTTAAAAAAAAACGATTCTATTTTTACACATTTCCAGTCGTATTTGAAATTGCTCTTTCAAACAAGATTCCGGCCTTTAAAATATAGCCAAAAAATCAACGATTTTAAATGAAATGATTGAGCCCACTACATTGCTTTGACTATAACTTTTATGCAGGTGACGTCTTTTGATGCACGCCTTCCCCGTTTTCCCCGTGCATGACCTCTCAACATACTCGAGGCCGTCGGGGGTGTGGCTAGCGAAATGTAACCTTGTTTACAACAAGTTTAGTATAGCCTGTTCCTATCGAAGATTGTCGAATAATCTGGAGTATGCAGGAAGCAGTTACAATGCGTATTCTGTTTTCTGGAATGATCTAACAGGAACTGACTATATATATACAAAGGCTGAAGATTGAAGCAGAGGGGAGAGAGATCCTTTATCACATGACTGGGAGCGTGTGTTATTATTGTACTACTAGATACTGCTTTGTTGTATGTAGATTTTCTTTCATTGTACAACTTTTGCTCATTGTATTTTTTATTAAAACAGTACCGGTACCAGCCAAGCTGTAAGTCAATAGTTTTAATCATATTCTCTTGCTTTTGTAATTCATTTTAATTAACACATTAAAAACTTATTAATTGTAATTAGCCCTGGTTTTGAGTATGTTATTATTTGTTATTGTATTTAAACTTTGGTATCGTCCTTTGTTATGGACTGTTTTTGGAACGAGCCATATACTTAAATAAGAGATAACATTCTCCATTAATAACAGTCTGTAATAATAACATTGATTTGACTACATATTGATTTCACTAAAATATTGATAGACTATAATATTGACTTGACAATAACATCATTTTGACTATAATATTGACTTGACTATAATATTGACTTGACTATAATATTGACTTGACTATAATATTGACTTGACTATAATATTGACTTGACTATAATATTGACTTGACTATAATATTGACTTGACTATAATATTGACTTAACTATAATATTAATCAGTTTAATGTGTGGCAAATGTTGCCATTTCATTGTTTAGCAGCTTGAACTTTAAAAAAAATAATTTTATTCAAATACACACCCCTTCCTTTTGTCATCTTTGCCCCCCCCCCCCCACCTTTTTTTTCCACTTATCGTGACCCGTAAGGGCTCCATTGAGCCCATCCAACCGATTCCCCAACCATGTATATCTTTAAATTAGATATATGTTTCGTAAAGTTTTAGAACCTGAAATGTTTTTAAATTTTTTTTTAAAGGATTCTTATCTAGATGAAAAATATAACGTTTTCTAGATGAGTTTTCATATAAGAAATATAAAAATAGCTGCATATCAAAAAATAAATCAATATAAAACGTTGTGAGAACGGTGGTAAACAGAGTTGCTGTTTATTTGTTGTTGTTTTTAATATAAAAAAAAGCATTTTTTTAAAATGGCCAATTTTTACCCATTTCTTTTTTGCCGTTTTGAAATTGTATTACATTTAAACAAAAACTCAGACATCAAACCCGGAAATGGAGTCCCGTAGACGGTATAGTATTGACACAAAGAACATTCTGACAACTCCTGCGACGTAGGACGCATGATGAGTACAGTGAACCACACAAGACACACTGCTGGTCATCTACTGCACAGTGAACCACACAAGACACACTGCTGATCATCTACTGCACAGTGAACCACACAAGACACACTGCTGGTCATCTACTGCACATTGAACCACACAAGACACACTGCTGGTCATCTACTTCGTCCTGGTCTACATCCAGTCGTTCTGACTGAGTCTTGCAAGTAGATTAAATAGGCAAGGACGAGAGAGGGAGGCACGCCTCCTGGCGATCCAATGTAATTGTGCGGCACACATCCTGGAACTCCCATGTAATTGTGCGGCTCACATCCTGGCACTGCCATGTAATTGTGCGGCTCACATCCTGGAACTCGCATGTAATTGTGCGGCTCACATCCTGGCACTCCCATGTAATTGTGCGGCACACATCTTGGCTCTCAAATGTTCTTGTGCGGCACACATCCTAACACTCCCATGTAATTGTGCGACACGCATCCTGGCACTCCCATGTAATTGTGCGGCACATATCTAACGCTCAATCATTTTGACTCCGCCAAAAACTATCCCCCACCCCACTTCTTTTTACTTTCGACCATTCGGTGCCCCCCACTTCCCTCCCCCACCACTCCCCCAAACCTCCTCCTCCACCACCAACCTCGCAAACAACACAATGAATGCACAACTGACGACAACAACCACGGCATTGAGGCGTAGGATATCCAAACAAACCCTTAAGCTCCCTTTGGCGCTCTTTGCCCCACTTCTAATTAACTGCGTGTTCACTTCTAATTCAAGGCATGGTTTGGGGGGGGGGGGGAACCGACGACCCGGGGGGGGGGGTAAGGGGGGTGCGGTAAATTTTGTTTGGGAAATGTGTCCTTTGGTTTGAATGTGGGTGGATTTGTGTCGGGCGGTGTGTCATCTATACACTGTTATGTCGATTGGTATCGGGTGGTGTGTCTTCTAGACTGTAATTAGGTAATGTGTCGGGTGAAATATAGAGGTTTATTTATATTTTAAAAAAAAAAGACATTTGACATTACGTTTTAGTCATATAAAAACCATTGTGCAAGAGTACTGCTAGAGATGTATCACAAAGCCACTGTGTACGAGTACTCCTAGAGATGTGTCCAAAAGCCAGTGTGCAAGAGTACTGCTACATATTTATCCACAAAGCCACTATGTACGAGTACTGCTACATATTTATCCACAAAGCCACTATGTACGAGTACTGCTAGAGATGTATCCAAAAAGCAACTGTGCAAGAGTACTGCTAGAGCTGTCCGCTTCACACCACTCTGAGTTAAAACTTCATAACAGGTAAACTGTATGGTAGTGACATCTCTGACACACTCCGAGTTAAAACTTCGTAACAGATAAACTGTATGGTAGGTACAGATAAACTAGAACAGATTCCGCATCATTTGAAGTGTCACACCTTTCATTGTCATGTCTTTCCCTAAACACCATATAACATGTGAGTCATAGAGCAGGGCCGTGCTATAAAAAAGGGTGCCAATGGGGAACTCTCCCAGGGCGCCAACATCAGACAGCGCCATAACGGTCTTTAAATGGGACCTTATCAGTGAATTAAATGAAAAATCGATAATCCACAAAGACATGGGGCATTTGGAACTCATCGTTTTACTGTTCAGCCCAGGGGGCACTTTTTTCTATATATTCAGGGGCGGCTCTTTCAGCCTTCGCCTCGAGCACTGCTTTTCCTTGTCACGGCCCTTCCGTTAGTGCGTTTAAATACGTTAGAAAAAACACCGTGGAAAATGAAAAAAACACCAATGTTGAAAAAGAGCGATGTCGAAAAACAACCGGCTTCCATATAAGAGTCTCGATTCAACTTTCCTTTTTACCCACTTTTTCTCTCCCGTGATTCAAATGGCTCGTTTTATTTGATGATTAAACAGGGTTTTAACTTGGGAATCCTTGCGCCTCCATTCCAAAGAAAATTGTTGTGTGAAAAACGTCAACGCCGGTGCTATTGTCACGCCATTTAGCTGCCTCGAATCACTCGATGACAGACGAATAGAGCCGTTTGAATAGGCGGATAACCACACGAAGAGCCGGAACAATAGACCTCCCTGCGGTTCTTCAGATTAGGCCAACGGGCTGGAAACCTTTTTCGACACGCGGGGCCGCAGCCAGACAAACTGTCATAGACCCGGGGAGGTTAAGGGGGGGGGGGGGGGGACATAGATGTAAATCATTTCGGACTAAAGTGAATTCGGTGCGCACCAAGTGGATTCGGTGCGTACTTGTGTCGCGGGCGATGTGGCCAAACACTCGTCGGTGTTTGAATACTGGCAGACTTGACTGGGTTGTACAACTCTCGGCCTGGGCTGTACAACTCTCGGCCTCGGCTGTACAACTCTCGGCCTGGGCTTTACAACTCTCGGCCTGGGCTGTACAACTCTCGGCCTGGGCTGTACAACTCTCGGCCTGGGCTGTACAACTCTCGGCCTGGGCTCGGTACGTTTGAGAATTGTTTCATTTAAATTAGACACTTTCAACTTTTTGTTAAAAAAAGATTTCCGGTGGTTTAACATTTTTTTTCTTCAAAATTAATTCTTTTTCAAAACACTAAATCTGTAATCGAGATCAGCGGTTTTTCTAATATAAATTGCTGCTATTCTATCAGATGTACCTGGTATACACAACTGTATCGGTAATATTGATTTTTACATTTCGAGGCTGAAGAATCAGTTAGATAGCAAAAATTAGATACATTGTAATAAGCTGGAATAGATCGACTACATTGAATGTCACAATGTTTTTTTTAATATAATGTTGACTTATTACCCCATATGAATACATTTATATATAAGTTGATTTAAATTTTGTATTGACCGTCGTAAGAATTTCTTTTTCAAAATAACAACCACACAATGAACCAAATTGCTTTGTGCTATCGGGTCCCAGGAATTATGAATGGACACGCCCAGCAAAGTCCAGGTGATGGATGCACCGGTCAAACAAATCGAGAACACAAGTGTGGGAGTGGAGAGGGTGGGTGGGTGACCTGGACTGAATCGTGACACACTTGTGGCGGAGATCAAGACGGCCATTAACTGACCATTAGCCACTAACACCGACCAGACGCAGACAAAAGGAATCTAGCGACACGGACGATTGGAAAGGTGCTTTTCCTTTGGCTTGCCATCCTCAACTGAAAAGTGACAAATTGTGGGTGTGGGGAAAAAGGGGGGGGGGGGTCAGCTTGGATCTTTTATATTAATTGTGCTTTATGGGTGTGTTCGAGAAGACGAGACAACGAGAAGACGAGACAATGTGTCGTAGGTAGACCATTTACTCAGCACAGAGGAGACAATGTGTCGTAGGTAGACCATTTACTCAGCACAGAGGAGACAATGTGTCGTAGGTAGACCATTTACTCAGCGCAGAGGAGACAATGTGTCGTAGGTAGACCATTTACTCAGCACAGAGGAGATAATGTGTCGTAGGTAGACCATTTACTCAGCACAGAGGAGATAATGTGTCGTAGGTAGACCATTTACTCAGCACAGAGGAGATAATGTGTCGTAGGTAGACCATTTACTCAGCACAGAGGAGACAATGTGTCGTAGGTAGACCATTTACTCAGCACAGAGGAGACAATATGTCGTAGGTAGACCATTTACTCAGCACACAGGAGACAATGTGTCGTAGGTAGACCATTTACTCAGCGCAGAGGAGACAATGTGTCGTAGGTAGACCATTTACTCAGCACAGAGGAGATAATGTGTCATAGGTAGACCATTTACTCAGCACAGAGGAGATAATGTGTCGTAGGTAGACCATTTACTCAGCACAGAGGAGATAATGTGCCGTAGGTAGACCATTTACTCAGCACAGAGGAGACAATGTGTCGTAGGTAGACCATTTACTCAGCACAGAGGAGACAATGTGTCGTAGGTAGACCATTTACTCAGCACACAGGAGACAATGTGTCGTAGGTAGACCATTTACTCAGCACAGAGGAGACAATGTGTCGTAGGTAGACCATTTACTCAGCACAGAGGAGACAATGTGTCGTAGGTAGACCATTTACTCAGCATTCGCCAGCAGTTGCAGTTTGCCTAATTATGTGACTACCGTAGTACTCGTATCTTGATTGCAAGTTAAAGTGATCATAGTTCAGATATTGGCGATTAGCATCAACGAATGCTCTATTGTGTGTGTGTGTGTGTTTGTGTGCGTGTGTGTGCCGTTTAAAACAACAGTTTTCTGCTTTGTTCAGTTATTCCGCCAATTAGATTCGTTGGTAACAAAATAATTTTAAAACTTCATTTTTTGACATAATTAGTATTAATTACCAACACAATTACAATCTGGCTTACGTCTAAAATAAATTGTATAGTTTATAAGAGGTAAAAAATACGAGGTAAATTAGAGGTATATACCAGGTAAATTAGACGTATACAAGAGGTTAATTAGAGGGATATAAGAGGTTAATTAGAGGGATATAAGAGGTTAATTAGAGGGATATAAGAGGTTAATTAGAGGGATATGAGAGGTTAATTAGAGGGATATAAGAGGTTAATTAGAGGAATATAAGAGGTTAATTAGAGGGATATAAGAGATTAATTAAAGGAATATAAAAATTAATTAGAGGGATATAAGAGATTAATTAGAGGTTTATAAGAGGTTTAATAGAGGTTTATAAGTGGCTAATTAGAGTGATATAAGAAATTAATTAGAAGGATATAAGAGATTTTTTAGATGTTAATTAGAGGTTTATAAGAGGCTAATTAGAGGGATAAAAGAGATTAATTAGAGGATATAAGAGATTAATTAGAGGTTAATTAGAGGTTTATAAGAGATTAATTAGAGGTTTATAAGAGATTAATTAGAGGTTAATTAGAGGTTTATAAGAGATTTTTAAGTGATCACTTTAATTAATAATCTGTTGTTCCGTCTCATCGATGTTAACCAAACATAACACGAAAGAAATGTTGATCCTATTTTTATTTATTTATTTTCTTTTGTGGGGAGGGGGGGGGGGTGAAGCCACAATTAACGTCACGCATGTGAGGAGAAAGGAATTTTTCACGATGCACTATTGCGGTGAATAAATTGTATGACAGATTTTTCACGATGCACTATGGCGGTGAATAAATTGTGTGACAGATTTATCACGATGCCTTATGGCGGTGAATAAATTGTGTGATAGATTTGTCACGATGCATTATGGCGGTGAATAAATTGTGTGACAGATTTGTCACGATGCATTATGACGGTGAATAAATTGTGACAGATTTGTCACGATGCGTTTAGGCGGTGAATAAATTGTGTGACAGATTTGTCACGATGTATTATGGCGGTGAATAAATTGTGTGACAGGTTTGTCACGATGCATTTGGGCGGTGAATAAATTGTGTGACAGATTTGTCACGATGCATTATGGCGCTGAATAAATTGTGTGACAGATTTGTCACGATGCATTTAGTCGGTGAATAAATTGTGTGACAGATTTGTCACGATGCATTATGGCGGTGAATAATTTGTGTGACAGATTTGTCACGATGCATTATGGCGGTGAATAAATTGTGTGACAGATTTGTCACGATGCATAATGGCGGTGAATAAATTGTGTGACAGATTTTTCATGATTGGGGGGGAGGTAAAAAATATGCCATAAAAGAGTGACGCTATTACAGGGTGGGCTTTTCGGCAGTAGCGTAAGAAGGGGCGTAGTGGGTGGTCCGCTTCGTATGGCCCCCTTCTTTTATTCTCTTGTATAATGTGAGTGGGCATTTTCGTCGAACTGAAGAAGTTTTTTTTCATGGAAGAGGGGCGTAAAGAATATTGGAAATCAGAGCACCCCGTGCCGCCGGGCGGCACATACGCCTATCTAGGCCACTGCTTCTCGGGGCATAAAATTAGACAATGGTCTTAAACAACAACAACAACAAAAACTGATGGAAACACGCCGAAGAGTTGGAACAACGTTTTGGACATCAAGTCAACAGTCCGTGACCAGGAGGAAATCAATCACTTAAAAAAATTCCACTGAGTCCTAAAAGGATTTGCAGTTTGTTTTTTTAAATCGAGAAACCCGAGGCATGATAAGACGGTCATCTTATGGTGAAGACACAAGTCCTCTCACGGAATGTAGGCCATCTTATGGTGAAGACACAAGTCTTCTAATGGAATGAAGGCCATCTTATGGTGAAGACACAAGTCCTCTCATGGAATGAAGGCCATCTTATGGTGAAGACACACGTCCTCTCATGGAATGAAGGCCATCTTATGATGAAGACACAAGTCATCTCATGGAATGAAGGCCATTTTATGGTGAAGACACAAGTCCTCTCATGGAATGACGGCCATCTTATGGTGAAGACACAAGTCCTCTCATGGAATGACGGCCATCTTATGGTGAAGACACAAGTCCTCTTAAAATAGTCCCAGCTTTTTCATCCCATGTTTTTAATCTCCCTCGTGAGTCAGTGGAGAGTGATGTAGATTACGCGATGACAAATGGAATAATTAGAAGCACTCAAATTCTTGTGAGTCTCCGGTAACTCCAGTGACTCCAGTACCAGACGCACGGGGCCGCACCAGATCACCCTCTTCAGATAGCAGCAAGACGATGAAAGCCACCATTCCACTATACATACTTCCAAGGGTTCTTAATGTCATGGAAACAAGACTCCTTTTATGTATATAAATGTTTATGAAGGTGGACAAGGCGTATATGGTAAAAATAGAGAGTAACATAAAAAAATAATATATATATATTTTAAAATATTAATACTTTTTTTTGTCTTCCTAGGATGGGTTGAGGCAAAGAGAGATGAGCAATGACGTAACTACTGTCTTGTGAATATGAAACGTACTCTAAGAGCAAAACCCTCACATTTACTTGTTTCGGCCTTTCTCTGCTCACAATGGACTACGATGAGTCGATTGTTTTGTCACGTGATAAGCGTAAGTACGAGTACGACTTCCGGTAGGCTGTCTGCAACACACTTGTCGCTCACAAATTTTTCTTCAAACAACTTTCTTCCTTTAATCATAACTGAATTATAATTATTGTAACATTTAATGAATGTCAATTAAAGAAACGCGTGTATTCAAGAATATTTTGAAAAGTAAAATTTTTAATTAACATTGGGGGAAGCGCTGATGGAGACAAACATTTTGCTTTAAAATTAATGATAATGCTGATCAGCTGTTATCTGTTGTTATGTGTTGTTATGGGTAGCATAGGCTACCGAAGGCTTACTCGTATCATGTGACAAAACAAGGAAGTGACTCATGGAAGTCCATTGAACGACATAACAAGATCATAACTAGCTAATTGAACAAATTAACAAGGCCATAACTAGCTAATCGAATGACTTAACAATACCATAACAAGTTAATTAAATGAATTAACAAGACAATAACTAGCCAACAATAGACAACAAAACTATACCTATAAACTAGATGACCACAAAACAAGCTATTCAACAAGGGTATAACAAGATCATTCATCTCCTCGACTATGCTGTGCAGACGGTTTCTTCTTATCGATCAATGTAGTGAAAAAATGAAGTGCAAAGAATTGATTTATTTTAACACAGCTATTCCTAAAATAATTACTTTTGACACATTCGATTGGCTATATGCAACCACCCTCCCTCAACACCCCCAACAGGAAGTGGCAGGTGTATTAAGGAATCATTCTAGAGCCTGCTTTCATTTTACGATAAATACACTTGACCATGATGCAACGCCCGATCCGTCCTGGACCAATCGTATACATTCCATTATCTGTTTTAAAGTTCTATAGTATACAAACAGCGATTACTACCCTAATGGCTTCTCAAATTAAATTTGTAAACAAAACTATTTTAAAAAGCACAAACTTGAGTGGTATGGCCACGTGACCAGAAAACAAGGGCTCGCCAAAGAAATCTTGCGGGCACAACCAGAGGAGGAAGAAGAAGAGGAAGACAGAGAAAAAGATGGGAAGATAACATCAAAGAGTGGACGGGATTAAAACTAGGCGATGCTATGCGTAGTGCAGAAGACCGAGAGGAATGGAGAAGGATATTTTTCATATCATCTGTTGCACCCCAACGGTCCAAGGACTAAGGGACATGACGATGATTTAAACTTGAAAAAAACTGACCTTTCTCCAGAATATTCTTCCTATAATTTCCCATGGTGCAGTTCCACCTCTCGTATTGAAACAGGTGCTGACATTCAAGGGCGGCCAGCCGAGTTGCCCTGTCTAGCGTTTCTGCCACCCCCTTCCCCTTACGGCACATCCGCTTCTGCTTCTTGTGCAGACCGAGACGGTTGCAGATGTCCTCTGGGGAAACTCTTTGGCGCTCCATCATTCTCTCCTCGAAATTGGGGGTAAGGATGAGTTTGTTGTCTCGTGCAGTCAGCCTGAAATCATCATTAGACAACAGGGTTAGTTCTGTGTTGTCACGTGCAGTCAGCCTGAAATCATCATTAGACAACAGGGTTAGTTCTGTGTCGTCACATGCAGTCAGCCTGAAATCAACATTAGACAACAGGGTTAGTTCTGTGTTGTTGCGTGCAGTCAGCCTGAAATCATCACTAGACAACAGAGTTAGTTCTGTGTTGTCTCGTGCAGTCAGCCTGAAATCATCATTAGACAACAGAGTTAGTTCTGTGTTGTCTCTTGCAGTCAGCCTGAAATCATCATTAGACAACAGGGTTAGTTCTGTGTTGTCTCTTGCAGTCAGCCTGAAATCATCATTAGACAACAGGGTTAGTTCTGTAGATTTGATCGTGTACAGTCAGCCATGACATCTAAGTGAAAGTAAAATGGCTATCCCGCCAACTATTTGAACCGAACGTTATTTATTAAAATAAAGAGTTGGACATAATTTACTTGACATCAAGATTGCCTGAGCTTTTTAAAACTAAGAAAAACATGTTGGGTGCTGGAAGTTGGATGTTGGGTGCTGGACGTTAGATGCTAGATGTTGGGTGTTGGATGCTGGATTTTGGGAGCTGGATGTTGGGTGCTTGATATTGTTGGTTGCTGGATGTTAGATGCTGGCTGTTGGATGCTGGAAGTTGGGTGCTGAATGGCTAAATTTTCGGAAAATATCTAAGTACATTTTAAAAATTTCAAATTAATGTTTCCCCATCATTCAACTTATCAATCATCTTATCATTCATCTTATCATCACTTATACCAATGAACATACTGTAAAACAAAAAACAATACAAGGTCTATAAAATTGATTTTAAAAATAATTCTTAAAAATTAAACTATCTTTTCTCCAGAGAAAGGGCAGTGGGCAATGAATAAAGGGCGATGGACAATGAATAAAGGGCAGTGGGCAATGAATAATGAGCAGTGAACAATGAATAAAGGGCATTGGACAATTAATAAAGGGCAGTTGACAATGAATAAAGGGCGGTGGACAATGAATAAAGGGCGGTGGACACTGAATAAAGGGCGGTGGACACTGAATAAAGGGCAGTGGACAATGAATTAGGAGCTGATGACAATGAATAAGGAGCTGTGGATAATGCAAAAAGAGCAGTGGACAATTAATAAAGAGCAGTGGACAGTGAATGTTCGTTTATCGTTTTTATAATATAAACTTCGGGCTTTAAGGCTAGAAATAGCTAAAATAACGTGCTATAGGGCAGTGGTTCTCAACCTTCCTAACGCCACGACCCTTTAATAAAGTTACTCATGTTGTGGTGACCCCCAACCATATAATCATTTTCTTTGCCACTTCAAAAATATTTGTTTTGCTACTTCATAAATATATGTTTTCCTATGGTCGCGACCCACAGGTTGGGAACCGCTGCTATAGGGGATATGCTTAACAAGTGGAGGCCATAACACACTTTATTAGAACTCTTTTTAAAGAATCATTTGACCATGCAGTGGCTTGACAATGATGCAAACATTGCTACACATATCTTAAGGTTGCTGTCAGTTACGTCTGTCCACCCCATTCTTACGAATGTTTAACAAGTTAAAACTATGGGACCTACACAAGAACACCACAGATAAGAACACCACATAGATCAGATAAAAACCCCAAATAGGTCAGATAAGAACACCATTTAGATCAGATTAAAAAAAAACAAATAGGTCAGATAAGAACACCACATATTTCAGATAAGAAAAACACATATAGGTCAGAAAAGAACACCACATAGATCAGATAAGAGTAACACATAGGTCAGATAAAGAGCACCAAATATTTAAGATAAGAATAACACATAGATCAGATAAGAACACAACATAGATCAGATAAAAAAAACCCAAATAGGTCAGATAAGAACACCACATATTTCAGATAAGAATAACACATGTAGGTCAGATAAGAAAACCACATAGATCAGATAAGAGTAACACATAGGTCAGATAAAGAGCACCACATATTTCAGATAAGAATAACACATGTAGGTCAGATAAGAACACCACATAGATCAGATAAGAGTAACACATAGGTCAGATAAAGAGCACCAAATATTTTCAGATACGAATAACACATAGGTCAGATAAGAACACCACATAGATCAGATTAAAAAAACCAAATAGGTCAGATAAGAACACCACATATTTCAGATAAGAGTAACACATAGGTCAGATGAGAACACCACATATCTCAGATAAGAATAACACATAGGTCAGATAAGAACACCACATATTTCAGATAAGAGTAACACATAAGTCAGATTAGAACACCACATATTTCAGATAAGAAAAACGCATAGGTCAGATAAGAGCACCACATATTTCAGATAAGAATAACACATAGGTCAGATAAGAACACCACATAAAGCAGATAAAAATACTACAAAGGTCAAATAAGAACACCAGAGGTCAGATAAGAACAGCACATTGGTCAGAGAAAGACTTACCCAAATAAGGCCCAGTCTGGTGTGACCACCAAGAAGAAGATGCAGAGTTGAAGTAAAGACTTACCCAAATAAGGCCCAGTCTGGTGTCACCACCAAGAAGAAGACGCAGAGTTGAAGTAAAGCGCTCTTCACCCAAATCCTCATCTCGGTCACGTGAGGCAATGTCCGGCATGACGCAAGCTCAGCCTCACTCTGGACATGCTAGGCTCAGGCCGACATAAAGATATCCACCGGACACAATGGAATGAACTTTAGTCAACTCAAATGTCCATCGCGGTCCAATCCACATGCACGCACACACGGTTTCTTCTGGAGCGCTAACTTGTCGACGACGGAAAGACTCAGCACTGATCTCAGCGGCAGTCGTCGTGGAGTCCCTGCAAGCAATAGTGTAGGAACACTTGTATGTTTCAAGGTTTACACAAAGTTATGCAATGTCCAAAGAACTAGAACAATGAATCCTTCAATTGTGTATCGCACAGCAACAGTTACATGGCAATAGTCCGTCTCGGTGACTGATTTCAGCGACTGATCTCAGTGACTGATTTCAGCGGCTGATCTCAGTGACTGATTTCAGCGACTGATCTCAGTGACTGATTTCAGCGACTGATTTCAGCGGCTGATCTCAGTGACTGATTTCAGCGGCTGATCTCAGTGACTGATTTCAGCGACTGATTTCAGCGACTGATCTCAGTGACTGATTTCAGCGACTGATCTCGGTGACTGATTTCAGCGACTGATCTCAGTGACTGATTTCAGCGACTGATCTCAGTGACTGATTTCAGCGACTGATCTCAGTGACTGATTTCAGCGAGTCCTTTTTGATGTAGATGTGAAATCTAAAGGTGACCTGGTGTTCGATCTTCTGATGATTTGAAATCCACAAGAACCTAAGAATACTTTACTTTAAACTGTTATAGATTAAGAAATCTTTCACATTGTATTACAACAAATACTTGGAACAAATAATGGTATGAGCTAATCCCATAAATAATAAAAGCGTAGACTAACGGTATGACAGCCAACGGTGCACCATCCGGTGTAACATGGCGTAGACTAACGGTGTGACAGCCAACGGTGCACCATCCGGTGTAACAAAAAAGACTTTGACACTTTCATCCTACTTCGAATGACAAGTAAATGCTTCCACTGTTGAGATAAAGATCCACAGCGACTCGGCGCACATCAGCACGCGCCCGGTCTCGCACAAACTATAACCTCTCAACTTTTGCATTTTATCTCTATTTAATTCAGTAGCTTACCATTATACAGCGATTCCTGCTATTAAAACAAAATACTTTCGTTAAGAAATTTGGACAACGAATGATTAAGAAAACCATATTAATTCATTCTAAAGCCTTCCTAAACACAATTTTTAAACCAAACTTTTTTTTTGAAAGGAAGATCAATTTCACATAGTTACTGAAGTGGAACTTTGAGCAAGTTAACAAAAGCTAAGTCGCCAATTTAAAAAAAAACAAACAAATAAAAACTGATAGATCCCCAGATCCATAAGTTGAGATTCATTGGCCTCCTGTCTCAATCGCCAGTGGCGACGACGCGTTACCAAGATAAATGATTCTAATTCTTTGTCACACGACCAATGGGGATTTTTGTTTAAAATATCTTTTTTCAGAGCTTAAAAATTGAATGAGACAGAAGATGAGTTTAAATATAAGGTATTGAGATAACTAGCGGTGTTAAACTTGAGTTTAAATATAAAATATTGAGATAACTAGCGGTGTTAAACTTGAGTTTAAATATAAGGTATTGAGATAACTACAGGTGTTAAACATGAGTTTAAATATAAGGTATTGAGATAACTATAGGTGTTTAACTTGAGTTTAAATATAAGGTATTGAGATAACTATAGGTGTTAAACATGAGTTTAAATATAAGGTATTGAGATGACTATAGGTGTTAAACATGAGTTTAAATATAAAGTATTGAGATGACTAGGGTGTTTAACTTGAGTTTAAATATAAAGTATTGAGATGACTAGGGTGTTTAACTTGAGTTTAAATATAAGGTATTGAGATAACTAGCGGTGTTAAACATGAGTTTAAATATAAGGTATTGAGATAACTAGCGGTGTTAAACATGAGTTTAAATATAAGGTATTGAGATAACTAGCGGTGTTAAACTTGAGTTTAAATATAAAATATTGAGATAACTATAGGTGTTAAACATGAGTTTAAATATAAGGTATTGAGATGACTCTAGGTGTTAAACATGAGTTTAAATATAAAGTATTGAGATGACTAGGGTGTTTAACTTGAGTTTAAATATAAGGTATTGAGATAACTAGCGGTGTTAAACATGAGTTTAAATATAAGGTATTGAGATAACTAGCGGTGTTAAACATGAGTTTAAATATAAGGTATTGAGATAACTAGCGGTGTTAAACATGAGAACCACTTTGCGGCCCGCGAGGTAACAAAACATTCTTTATTTTATTATTTTCTAAACAGCCCCCCACACCCGGGTCCTATTTCATTTCGGCCCGCACATGATTTTTCATAAAGTATTACGGCCAACCTAACATTTTGAATAGTGCAGGCCTGCTGTACATTATGGCAGACATTAGAGTGATGCATTGTAGTTTTGTAGACTTCAAAATATATTAAACTGGACTTACATACATTCAGGGCCGGCCCTAACAATTGCGAGGCCCTATGCGAAACGGATTGCGCGGGGCCCAGTCTGGGTAGGGATAAGGATAATAAATGAAAATTAAGATTTTGTATTAGAAAATAAAGTGCGGGGCCCACTGCGGCCGCATAGGTAGCAGTGGCCTAAGGCCGGCCAATCTCTTTCTCTCTGCCTACTTCTCTCTTTATGTCTCACTAACTTTCTCTATATTTCATACTCTATCCAAACTTTGCGCCTCTGAAACTTTGTCTCAAAGCCATGCGTACGCCTTCTACCTCCCCACTCCAAGACGGCAATAGTTCTACCAGACGTCCCAGCTTCAAATTCTGCTCCCCCCCCCCCACTCCAAGACGGCAATAGTTCTACCAAACGTCCCAGCCTCATATTATGCTCCCCTCATTCCAAGACGGCATCTACCTAACGTCCCAGCTTCATATTCTGCTTCCCCCATTCCAAATCGGCAATAGTTCTACCAAACGTCCCAGCCTCATATGATGCTCCCCCCCATTCCAAGACGGCAATTGCAGTGATGCCTCTCGAACATCGAAGATTTGACTTTGTAACGCGCTTCGAGCCTTTGGGGATGAAGCGTGATTTTTCAAATAAACTTTATTATTATTATTATTATTAATAGTTCTACCAAACGTCCCAGCCTCATATTATGCTCCCCCCATTCCAAGACGGCAATAGTTCTACCAAACGTCCCAGCTTCATATTCTGCTTCCCCCATTCCAAGACGGCAATAGTTCTACCAAACGTCCCAGCCTCATATTATGCTTCCCCCATTCCAAGACGGCAATAGTTCTACCAACCGTCCCAGCCTCATATTATGCTCCCCCCATTCCAAGACGGCAATAGTTCTACCAAACGTCCCAGCCTCATATTATGCTCCCCCCATTCCAAGACGGCAATAGTTCTACCAAACGTCCCAGCCTCATATTCTGCCCCCATATTTTATGTCGTCCCTCGCCGAAACCTAAACTGTTTATATATGACGTGATAAAACTGGAATTCTAATACATGCCCGAGGTCAGGGGTCAGGTATTACATATCTTTTTGGGAGGTCGTGGTGCGAGTGAAAGTGAGATAGCGGTTAGGAGACGGGCAATGATGAGCAAGTTTGGCTAAAGGATTATGGGAGTGGGATGGAAAGAAGGGTTTTAGCTTATATCTAAGGAACAAATATAATCAGATAAAATGAGTAATATGGAAACGACAAATTAAATAGAACAAATATTTGTTGTTTTTTAAAACCCACACTTGTTGTTGAAACACTTGACATGGTTCATAGTTTCTTACAATTTGTAGCACTTAGGAATGTGGCTTACAATTTGTACCACTTTGGAATGTGGTTTACAATTTGTACCACTTTGGAATGTGGCTTACAATTTGTACCACTTTGGAATGTGGTTTACAATTTGTACCACTTTGGAATGTGGCTTACAATTGGTACCACTTTGGAATGTGGCTTACAATTTGTACCACTTTGGAATGTGGCTTACAATTTGTACCACTTTGGAATGTGGCTTACAATTTGCACCACTTTGGAATGTGGCTTACAATTTGCACCACTTTGGAATGTGGCTTACAATTTGCACCACTTTGGAATGTGGCTTACAATTTGTACCACTTTGGAATGTGGCTTACAATTTGCACCACTTTGGAATGTGGATTACAATTTGTACCACTTGGAATGTGGCTTCAAATTAAACATGTGTCCAGTTAGTTGACTTAGCTTTACTGCGCAGAACATGACTGGGCTTTAGAGAAATGGACTGATTAAATTTAGTGTACATTTTATCGCTTCTGTAACTTCAACCCTTACCAATGAGTTTCACTTGGTTTGAGGAATTTAAAAAAAAAACTGTGACATAAGAAAAGCTTATTGTGTTTGATTAAATGTTTCTCAGATATATCACAGCCTCTAGTTCACAAATTATTGCTCAGATATATCACAGCCTCTAGTTCACAAATTATTGCTCAGATATATCACAGCCTCTAGTTAACACAAATGATTGCTCAGATATATCACAGCCTCTAGTTAACAAAAATAATGACAGAACCTATACCTGATTATGACAGAAGCTACACCTGATTTTGACAGAAGCTATACCTGATTATGACAGAAGCTATACATGATTATGACAGAATCTATACCTGATTATGACAGAAGCTATACATGATTATGACAGAATCTATACCTGATTATGACAGAAGCTATACCTGATTATGACAGAAGCTATGCCTTAAGGCTGAATTTTAATTATTAAACACACTATTTAACAATCACAAATTATTAATTAAAAAAAAATTTGAGGGGGTGGTGGGGGGAACAGAGGATAGAGGTAAATGTAATTATTATTGTTATTGGTGAAAAGTCTCTATTGAAACACTTACAATAAATATGGACTTAAATGTTAGCTAAACGAATATTAATTAAAAGATCGTCAGTTGACAAGTCTAAACAAAGAAGACTGTACGTGGAGTTTCGACTTCAGACAACATAAATATTTTAAATAAAACTATTTCGGTGACCGTTTGAGTGTCTGACAAATGGGTTGACCACATTCAATGTTTTCCTCCGCTATCTGAGCAACAGTTATCCAAGCCATTCCTACTCTGCACACAGTCCATTTAGCTTTCAACGTATCCTATCACTTACACGACCATGCTAAACAAACACACCACATATACATACATGACCAGCAATACACCTTTACATTATGTTACACTTTCATATTTTACTCACTATCGGCTTACCCTTTCATACCCTCACACATACTCTTCCTAGTCACCATTTTACACGTGTCATACCCCCCCCCCCCACCAGCTCCCACCATTACAGTTGGGTATTCTAACATCCTTTACACTACAATACCCAGACATAGCACTTCTAACAATTCATTCACGCACCCACAAATTTACCACACCCCAACGACCCTACCGCACACAGCCTCCTAACACAGATACATGTATCATGATGTTTGATACCAGTTCAGACATGCGATAAGCCGTCACAATCAGTCCCTTGTTATTTGACACGGGGTTTTTTCCTCTCTAAAAAATGGTGTTATTTTAACAAATGAGTGCAACAGATTTTTTAAACGCATTGACTACGGGTTGCGTGGAAGATAAAATAATGTTTCTTTATTAATTAATAAGAATAGAAACATGTTAAATTTATGGGCGATGTATGCCTACCATGGGTAATGTATGCCTACCATGGGCGATGTATGCCTACCATCAGACACATTACTATATAAATCAACAAATATTTTATTTCTTTAATTTCAGGAAAAGGTTAGAACATTAATTAGTTCAAAGTTTTGACAAGTTGTCAGTGGCGTAGTAACGGAGGATGGAGTGGGCGGAACTTGATCAGTGGTGTAGTAACGGAGGACCGAGTGAGCGGAACTTGATCAGTGGCGTAGTAACAGAGGACGGAGTGGTCGAAACTTTTTCTGTAAATAGAGAGGCGGCCTTTTCGGCCAACGGAAATTTGTTTTTCCATGGAAAATGGGTAGAGGGCAAAATCTTGGCACACCCCGGGTGGCACTAATCCTAGCTACGCCAATGGTCATATTGTGTATTATAATAAATGAATGCTACACGCGATCACATCATAGGCAGTGAGCGTAAAACGGTGGACGTAAATTATCTGACGTTAAAATATGACAACAGCAATAGGAGGACAACAATGAGAGGACAACAATGGAGGACAGCAAGGAAGGACAGCAATGGGAGGACAGTAATGGGATGACAGCAATGGGAGGACAGTTGGGACAGGAATATAAACATCCCCAATATGCACCCTACAAATGCGTGGTATTTAAAATAAAATAAACATACAACTTCACTCAACACCTGTAACGGGAGCTAGTTATGCCTTTATGATGCTTGGTCGGTTACTTTAACCCCCCCCCCCTCTATTCTTTTTTCCAGGTCCCTTTAATCTCCCCCTCCCCCAACCTCCCAAACCAATGATTAGAAAAAGGTCAAATGTTAAACGCACGTCACTGGAATAGATGCAGATTAAATACAAATAACTGACAACCCAAAACCTTAATACCCTACTTAGAGATGGTGGTTTACCTGAGAGATGCACAACCCACAACCCTAATATCCTACTGAGAGCTAGAGATTAACCTGACTACCCACAACCCTAATACCCTACTGAGAGTTAGAGATTAACCTGACAACCCACAACCCTAATACCCTACTGAGAGTTAGAGATTTACCTGACAACCCACAACCCTAATACCCTACTGAGAGTTAGATATTTACCTGACAACCCACAACCCTTATACCCTACTGAGAGTTAGAGATTTACCTGACAACCCACAACCCTTATACCCTACTGAGAGTTAGAGATTTACCTGACAACCCACAACCCTAATGCCCTACTGAGAGTTAGAGATTTACCTGACAACCCACAACCCTAATACCCTACTGAGAGTTAGAGATTAACCTGACAACCCACAACCCTTATACCCTACTGAGAGTTAGAGATTTACCTGACAACCCACAACCCTAATGCCCTACTGAGAGTTAGAGATTTACCTGACAACCCACAACCCTAATGCCATAATGAGAGACGGCGGATGATTGTATACTACCATTAGATATGACGTGTTTCTATGACGTAACGTGTAGTTCCTTCTGACCGTTGACTACACATTTTGTCACCCATATTTGAAATATTGTTTGCTCACATTTTCATTTCAAACAATTTCATCAAATTAGCTGGGGGATTTTTCAAATACCATTTTTAAAACACATTTTATTTATTAATGAAAAGAAAATAAGATAAGACGATTTTTGAAGGCGGTCTCTGCTCGTTACAGAGAGTCGTGGAGCGGTACACTAACCGCTCACGTTAAATGCAATCAGATAGCTAATCTGGCGGGATACATTTAGAAGAAATGTTACGCAAACGTAAAAAAAAAAATTAATCAAAAAGGGTAGACCACTTCAAGGTCAGATTTGATTGAAGACATCGAACGTCCTGATTGGAAGTTTTCTATGGGCCATTCTCGAAATGGTGGGAAAGTAGCAGTTCGACTGCCCTAGAGGGAATGTTTCTCACACCCTACAATGAAGTTCATGAACCGGCCCAGGGGCTCATGATTATGCGTTAAAATGATAATAAAATGCAGCGTTTTATGGGATTTTAAATAAAATTATCATTGAATTGAAAGCTTTCCAGGTCTGCTTGAGCTTTGCATATGTTGACGTCACAAGACCTCCCCTTGCAATGTTACAAATGAAGTCTCAATGCGTTGTTATGTGGACTGACGGATTTCTTCACTGTGTGGAGACAGGGGGCGATTTGGAGACGCTTTTTCATTTTCTATTATTCATGTACAATGATAATAATAATAATTATAATGATAATAATAATACTAATAATAATAATAATAGTTATTATTATTATTATCCTAATTATAATATGTTTTATCATTATCATTATTCTTATATTATTTTTATTATTTAGTTGATATTGCGTAAAACGTATCGCATGAGAAGCGCACTTTCAATGAAATCTATAATGCAGAAGTTCTTAAATACTGTTACAATCCGTTCCTCTCTCACTCATTGGTTACGGGTGTGTACATACTGTTACAATCCGTTCCTCTCTCACTCATTGGTTACGGGTGTGTACATACGGTTACAATCCGTTCCTCTCTCACTCATTGGTTACGGATACAAGTCTGCCCATTATTCCTTTCTAAAAGACTTCTACAGAATAACTCCACAACTCCTAAAACCAAAGATTTTCATATAAATATTATAAATCCTTTATAAAATTAATGTAATATCGAGCAATAAGGGGGGTGGGGGGGTGGTGGCTGAACATTTAACAAAACATGCATACAAGAATATAAGAATCCCAACTAGTGTTCCCTCCCTCATTACCCCCCCCCCCTCTCAAGCGCGCAACCGCACATATGTTTTTTCACGTCCCTGATCTATGTTAATATTCCATTGACCCACACGCTTTTACACCGCAGATTTATTTACTATTTCAGAAAAAACAAAAGAAAATATTACGCACCAAACGAACTTGCAATATTTTGTGTTTTAGACGATATCATTTAGCGCAGTTATCAGGAATTCTATGTCGTGGAATCAGTGGCGTCATACTTCCTTCTTCTTCTCCTTGAAAAAAAACTGATTTTTGGGGGTTGGGAAGTGGGGCTGAAAATTTAAAAAAATGTCCTTTTATCGGCAACCAGTCAATGAGCCAATTTCAGTTCGATAGGTTCCGGAAAGTGGGTCAATTAGTCGTCGAAACATTTTACCCTAAACACACCAAAGCAAAGTTAATATAAAAGATATTTAAAAAAAAAAAAAAAGGATTCATTTCGATAAGGAATAATTGACTTATTAGCTATAACATAATTAAAATGTTACCACCGAAAGAACAACATGCATCTCATTTACTGTCTGAATAACGATTCTAAGCATCCACACATTAGAAAAGGGACCACTGCACTCACTAAGTCTAAGACTTAGCTACCAAAGCAAAAGATCGTTTTGTTAACAAGACATCCATTCATTTGTTGAAAACCACTTTAATATTTTTTTTGAAAATGTATTATTAAGAACTATGATAGGCGAGTGGGAAGAGAGGGGGGGGGGTGACCCAGCTCGGCGTGGCGGTAACTATCTGGAAGATTTATATTTCTAGGAATGACGTAATGCCACTGATAATATGTGTTTAAAAATTATCCTAATAATTTCACTTGATACGTGTACATTTTCCTCATCCCGTTTGATTGTATCCTAACTGTTAAACCATCATGAGAAGCTTTTGACAGACGATTTTTAAACACTTTAAAATAGTTCAATCTATTCGTTTAGGAGTTTGGGGGGGGGGGGGGGGTCAATTAAAGCCTAGACATGAACAATGTTATCTCTTTTGAGTGCATCCAGTGCGACGTCCCGGGATGAACATTAAACAAAAATAGTTGACTATTCAACTTGAACGTGTCAGAAGTCGTTCATAAGATCACCGGTGAAGACGGATCAACGGTTGACAAGAAATGATGGCTCGCGTGACATTTTTATTGTCTTGAGATTTAGTCATCGTTTTTTCAACGGGAAGTGGAGGAGCGAAATGTCCTTGGAATGAAATCTGCCCACTTCTGTAATCCGCCGGTAATCTAAGTATGGCCACTTCTTTAATCCGCCGGTAATCTGAGGCCCAAGTGGATTATTGCGAATCTTTGCGAATTAACCCATCTTCAGTCATTTAAAAAAAAAAAATTCTAAAATGACAATACGACCGCCGTAATAACCCTCTCCCCCACACACACATGGGGCATAGGAAGGGGGTGCGGTGGGGCGGGCCTCCCTCGGGCGGCACATTAACTTTATGTGGCGGCATTTTCGGGTCTTTGCAAAGTTTTTTGTTGTTTTTTTTAAAGAAGGGTAGGCGGCACATATTTTGGACGACACTTACGCTCACACACCCCCCCGCCCCCCCACTAATCTCACATCCCAAACCCAAAGATTTGAATGTTTTCAATACAGAGAAAACAGAAAAGTGATTGATCGTTGCTCGGTGATCCGTTTCACCGACTGTTTTAATCATGACATTGAAACACTTGGACCACGAAGAGATTAGCCTGACTAAAATAGGAACTGAAATGTAAGACAGACATATCTTAAAACAGATTTACTCTGTGGTCACCAGACAACTGGTGGCCTACTAATTTTAATCGACTTATTCATTATTTGGTCCGTAAGATTTCGTTATTGCACTTTACTTACTTTTAAATTGTGTTCTCCGAATTGTGTCCGTAAATGATCGTGTGTCCTTAATCCCGTTTATAGGCGCACCTTTATTGCAATACAGTTAACAGAACACCACATGACGAAATGCTTCTCTATTTATTGGAAAATATAATACTCATTGCTTGATATTTAAAATCTTTGCGTGCACGGTGAATGTAAATGAGAGCTAGTTAAATGAACGCACTGAGTAATCTCGCTGTGAATGTCTGTCACAGACAACTATCTGCGTCAACTGTTCAGCCCAGCATATATCCCACCGGCTCGGCCACAGGGTTACCTTGTACTGGAACCTGATTCGCTCTCCTAGCCTGGGGTCCACCTGTTAGATTCGACGCTGTGGGGCAGCCCCCGAGATACGCTGTCCTTACCGGCCTCTGCTAAAGATGGCCGCACGGGTCCCAAATTAACCGGCTATTGTAGATTGGTAGTGGATTAACGGGGTTTGGGTGGGGCGAGGATTTTGTATGGAGTGAAAACATGAACTTTGATTGGATTAATTGAAGCTGAATTCATTGCTAGTGATTACCTTTATGCATGTATAAAGATAGTTGAGTGACTACGTTTATGCCTGTATAAAGAGAGTTGAGTGCTGACGTTTATGCCTGCATAAAGATAGTTGAGTGCCTACGTTTATGCCTGTATAAAGAGAGTTGAGTGCTGACATTTATGTCTGTATAAATTATAGTTGAGTGCCTACTTTTATGCCTGTAAAAGATAGTTGTGTGCCTACGTTTATGTCTGTATAAAGATAGTTGAGTGCCTACGTTTATGCCTGTATAAAGATAGTTGATTGCTGACGATAGAAATATGTTCTTAATAAATGTATAACTGAAAATCAATGCTACAGCCTGTTATTGATCAGTTCCAATACGAACAAATACCCAATTTTTAACGTGATTGATCCATCGATCAGCAGGAAATTTAACTACTTAATAACTACAGATATGAATGGGACTCAAAGCTAACCATTTAAGTGAGGCATGTTTGTATATTGCTGCAGGGTTTCCCAAACTTTGTTCTCGTGACCCGGTTATTTTTGGTTACCGGAAATTTGATCGAAAGAAATTTCACCGACGGAAAATTGATCGACGGAAATATGATCGAACGGAAATTTGGTCGAATCGTTTTTTTCAGTTTACACGTTAAAATTTTCGTAAAATTTTTTTTGAACGCACTATACTATATTGTAAAACAAAATAATGCGTTCAAAAAGAAATTTGACGCAAAATTTTAACTTGTAAACTAAAAAAAAATATCTTTTTCTTCTTCTATTTTTTGAGGGTACAAGATCAATGTATTTTGGCACCCTTATTTATAGTCTGGCACCCGGGGTCGTCTGTCACCCCTGCCCACCCTATCCCTTTCATCACGACACTGCCAAATCCCCTCCCTAAATAGTATCCATAAATAACATCAACTTGATGTTATCGCTTATGTCACAAGAACCCTTACAGTGCTTTTCAGTAAGTTTGTGTCTTATTTGACCAACTTGTCACTGAGGCCGTGAATCACAAGTTGACTAACTTGTCACTGATACCTTTAATCACACGTTGAACAACTTGTCACTGAGGCCGTTAATCACAAGTTGACCACCTTGTCACTGTGGCCGTTAATCATAAGTTGACCAACTTGTCACTGAAGCCGTTAAGAAAAGTTGACCAACTTGTCACTGAGGCCGTTAATCACAAGTTGGCCAGCTTGTCACAGAGGCCGGTAATCACAAGTTGACCAACGTGTCACTGAGGCCGTTAATCACAAGTTGACCAAAGTGTCACTGAGGCCGTCAATCACAAGTTGTGTAAAACGGTTGTTGTTGAAGCGCTCGTCCCTTGTTGTTAGAGCCCCATGGTTTATTTTTTTTTCGGGCATCCGCCATTGACTGTAATAACACATTGTTGACAATGAATAGTTGACATTGAATGACGTTACTAAAAACACTTGGTGTCTAAAACTTGACATTAAACGACGTTATTAATAGTACTTGGTGTCTAAAACTTGATATTGAATGACGTTATTAATAGTACTTGGTGTCTAAAACTTGATATTGAATGACGTTATTAATAGTACTTGGTGTCTAAAACTTGATATTGAATGACGTTGTTAACAACACTTGGTGTCTGAAACTTGATATTGAATGACTTTGTTAATAGTACTTGGTGTCTAAAACTTGATATTGAATGACGTTATTAATAGTAGTTGGTGTCTAAAACTTGATATTGAATGACGTTGTTAACAACACTTGGTGTCAAAACTTGACATTGATTGACGTTACAAATAGTACTTGGTGTCTAAAACTTGATATTGAATGACGTTATTAATAGTACTTGGTGTCTAAAACTTGATATTGAATGACGTTGTTAACAACACTTGGTGTCAAAAATTGACATTGATTGACGTTATTAATAGTACTTGGTGTCCAAAACTTGATATTGAATGACGTTATTAATAGCACTTGGTGTCTAAAACTTGATATTGAATGACGTTATTAATAGCACTTGGTGTCTAAAACTTGATACTGAATGACGTTATTAATAGTAGTTGGTGTCTAAAACTTGATATTGAATGACGTTGTTAACAACACTTGGTGTCAAAACTTGATATTGAATGACGTTGTTAACAACACTTGGTGTCAAAAATTGACATTGATTGACGTTATTAATAGTACTTGGTGTCCAAAACTTGATATTGAATGACGTTATTAATAGCACTTGGTGTCTAAAACTTGATATTGAATGACGTTATTAATAGCACTTGGTGTCTAAAACTTGATACTGAATGACGTTATTAATAGTAGTTGGTGTCTAAAACTTGATATTGAATGACGTTGTTAACAACACTTGGTGTCAAAACTTGACATTGATTGACGTTACAAATAGCACTTGGTGTCAAAAACTTGACTCTGAATGACGTTACTAATAACACTGATGTCATAACTTGACGATGTCTGACATTATTAATAACACTTTGGTCTCATAAATTAATATGCATGGGCGGCATTTTAGGTCAAATGAAGAGTTTTTTTTTAAATGGGCCAGAAAATTTATCTAGACACCCGGGGCGGCACCAACCCTGGTTAAGTCACTGACATTAACTATGTATTATTTGTATGGTCGTATTACCGTTATGGGGCCCAGTTTTGAATTGACCTCAGCGAGGTCAACTTCTCAGTCAGGTGAGGATGTCAGTAGATGATTTTACACGCCATCTGTGTGCTAACTGTTGTTGAATTTTCCAGGAATTCTCGGAGGTTTCATGACACAGTAGTTTTTGGCGCCCGTAGCTTTTCTGAAAACCACAAAAAAAAAAGAATAAAAAATACTCATCAAACGTGAGCAATATAAACAGTGGCGTATCTGAGGTTTTGGCCACCCCTTCCATGAACGAAAAAGCTATGGAGCTGGTCGAAAATGCCGACCCTAATAATGAAAAAAAAGTGCCGCCAGGGTCCGAATGACCCCCTCCCCACTTTCCAACGAAACTGCATACACAATTTTTGCGGTGTGACAAAAATTACGCAGCAAACCCCCCAACCCCCCCCCCCATTTTGCCCCTATCCTAGAAAAATGTGATCGCCACATCCACCCCCTTTGTTGTCTTCCTTCTTCTACTGTCCTCAAGCGATACAGTGATGGTCCATAGATGTGTTGATTTGGTCCACATAGGTGTTGATTGTTTGGTCCATAGATGTGTTGATTGTTTGGTCCATAGATGTGTTGATTTTTTGGTCCATAGATGAGTTGATTGTTTGGTCCATAGATGTGTTGATTTGGTCCACATAGGTGTTGATTGTTTGGTCCATAGATGTGTTGATTGTTTGGTCCATAGATGTGTTGATTGTTTGGTCCATAGATATGTTGATTGTTTGGTCCATAGATGTGTTGATTGTTTGGTCCATAGATGTGTTGATTGTTTGGTCCATAGATGTGTTGATTGTTTGGTCCATAGATGTGTTGATTGTTTGGTCCATAGATGTGTTGATTGTTTGGTCCATAGATGTGTTGATTGTTTGGTCCATAGATGTGTTGTTTGGTCCATAGATGTGTTGATTGTATAGTCCATAGATGTTTTGAATAACTGATCCGTATTTGTTTTTAGACATTATAATGGATAATAAAATCATGGTTAGTGTTCCGATAATTTTACCATACTCAGTGGCGTAGGGGACGGGAAAAAAGGTGCCGCCTGGTGAGGACCGCCACCTTCGACACCCCTTTCCTACGCCACTGTGTCGGAAAACTTGGTATTTCCATACAATCATATCTCGTGGCCCGATGCTTATACCATACGTTCACACGTGTCTTTCCTTTGTGCCCACCCGTCGCGGTAGCCACAATTCGTTAGACTGAGCACGGCCGGTCGTATCAATAGCACGCCTGGCCGTATAAATAGCGCCGGTGTATAATTTCACCCATGCAGTTTCTTAGTTTTCCCCCGCGAATTTGACTTTTTGCCATTATAAACAGGGAAATGACATGTCATGTAAGAAAACGGGAAATAAATCTTCGGCCATTCGTTGATTTTTTTTAGGTAACCGGATATCCGGAACAGAGACTTGTAAGCCACGTGTTGACAAGGAGGACAACTTGATAATTATCAGGATTGCCTCTCCAGGATAACACGTCATTGTGCTAACAATTCCCTTATAAAGTACTACATTATACAAAGTGAATTCGGTTGTTGGTCTTCAGCTTGGGTTGTCTGAATCAATCTAAGACGTCAGAAATTTTAACTTTAAAATGGCGCGTGAAAAAAAACAAAAGCAGCTCGGTTCGATAAAAATATTAATCGAAAATTTACCGCCAAATCAATGCTTTACCCCCCCCCCCACCCCCCCCCCCCCCGATTTTTATAGATTGTTTTTCTCAAGTCTGACAAAATGGTCTCCAACGGAAAACTTCGAATTCAGTCAGTGAGCTGATTCAATGCTCGCCATTTAGTTTGTTTCATCTGATAATAGTTTGCCATTGGCCATCGTTATGCCTCAGGTGAGGAAAGAGATGTCTTAGGGTACTAGCTGCGCTTAGATCATGAACACAAAATAATAATAATTGCCTTACTAATCCAGGTCAAAACATTCCTACTCTATGGAGCAGAAACTCGGAGAACGACAGCGAGCATCACGTAGAAAGTAGAGACATTTATAAATACACGCCGTAGAAAGATCCTGAACATCAAATGGCCACAAGCCATCACCAACTAAGAATGTCTGGAAAGGACAGAAAAGGAGCCTAGAGTTGAAGACATCATTAGGAAAAGATGGAGGTAGATCGGGCACACTCTCCTAAACTCCCAGATAACATCACCAGACAATCCTTAACATGGAATCCGCCTGGAAAAAGAAAGGGTGGGCCTAAGAATACATGGAGTCGCGAGCTAGAGGCAGAAGTATGAGATGCACCTGGAAGCCAATGGAAAGGAAAGCACAGGACCGAGATAAATGGAATATTCTTGGAAATTACGGAAAGCAAAAGCTGGGACCGTCGAAACTCGTTAAAAAGGTTTATATTAATGAGCAGATTTTACATGAAAAATTACGATTTTGGCCCCCTCTGAAGATAGTGCCCCCTGGGGCTGCCCCCTCGCCAACACGCCTTCGCACACATCGAATCCTGTGTTATGACGTCAATGAAATAACACGATGTCATCAAATCAATCCAGATATTTCATTAGAACTCCCAATCAAACACATGCTGTCAACGCATGCTTAGCACTCTCAATCAAACACACGCAGTCAACGCCTGCTTAGCACTCCCAATCGACAACACATGCAGTCAACGCCTGCTTAGCACTCCCAATCAAACACACGCAGTCAACGCCTGCTTAGCACTCCCAATCAAACACATGCTGTCAACGCTGATTGTCACTCCCAATCAAACACATGCAGTCAACGCCTGCTAATAAAAACAAACGCATACAAACACACAGAACCCGTACAAACAAAAACAAACAACGAGATTGCCAAGATGAGCTCTCAACTAAAATGTCCGACCTCGACCTCCCAATTGTCCGACTACAGCGAGGATCCGATGGCAGAGCGGTGGAATGTTTTTCTTGTACATTTTTGGGTCACCATGTTCCACTATTTTCACGGGATAACCCTGGAGAGGAAAGCCACCAAACCCCCCCCTCCCCCAAACAAAACTGACACTTCCGATCACCCGTTGATAAAGTGATGATGACATCGCATTTAAAGCTGGATTAATGGCATTGACATCGAGTTGGGGCTAGAGAGTACGTGATTAATAGGATGAACTGGATGAATGGCATAGACATCGAGTTTGGCTAGTGAGTAAGTGATTCATAGGATGAACTGGATGAAGGTACTGACATCGAGTTTGGGCTAGAGAGTAAATGATTCATAGGATGAACTGGATTAATGGCATAAACATCGAGTTTGGCTAGTGAGTAAGTGATTCATAGGATGAACTGGATGAAGGTACAGACATCGAGTTTGGGCTAGAGAGTAAATGATTCATAGGATGAACTGGATTAATGGCATAAACATCGAGTTTGGGCTAGAGAGTAAGTGATTCATAGGATGAACTGGATGAATGGCATAGACATCGAGTTTGGGCTAGAGAGTAAATGATTCATAGGATGAACTGGATTAATGGCATAGACATCGAGTTTGGGCTAGAGAGTAAGTGATTCATAGGATGATCACGGCGGCTTTCGTTCAAGAGTAGCTAGTGATTTATATCAGGCCCGCACAACATAAGGCCCGCGGGCCGCAGTCAGCACCCACTTTGCTGCCTGCGAAGTAACGAAATATTCTTTATTATTTTCTTAATAGCTTTCCCCACTGTCCTATTATCGTTCGGCCCGCACACGATTTTTCCCAACCACAAAATGCTTCATTCTAACTTGATCACAAGCTGGTGGTAGTATTGTCTTGTAACATAATCAACTTGTGAGAATGAAGACATAAAAATACTTGTGTCCGCCCGTCCCTCTTAACCCTAACACCACAATCACTTTAAAAAATAATAATAATAATAAAATAAAAAATAACATTAATAAAAATGAAAACAATAAATTCAATCAATCGAACTGATGTTTCCCTCCATATTGTATCAACCATCTACCACCCATCAGTTTACATGATATCCCTTGTTACTCTTGTTTAGTTCAACAACTGATGTATTGGATGGTCCAGTTTTTACATAGGATATAGTTATAGTGTGCACCTTGACACGGGAGAAAGTGACGGATTCCCTTTGGGGCAAAGGTACGACTTAAACAGGCAGATTGGGGAGGCTGCTCCATAGTGTCAGTGTCCTGGGGCTCTTTAAGTCACTTATATTTCAGACGTCCGGTTGCGGGGGGGGGGGGGGGGGGGGGGGGGCGCGGGTCGCACAGACATCCTTACCGACAGGGAAATGAGGATATTTTTCTTTTTGCCAAGCCCCGCCCCCATGTCACAGATAACAATGACGTTGAAAGACATCCACTGTACTCTAGTTTATTATGGGAGGGTTGAAGCTGGACTTATTGAAGAGCTCACATCAGGCTACTGCAGGTCAAGGCAACCCCACTTTAAGGCTACTTCACTTCAAGGCTACTATTCTTTAAGGCTACCCCACTTCAAGGCTACCCCACTTCTGGCTACCCACTTTAAGGCTACCGTATCCCAATGCAAGGCTATCATTCACCACTTCAAGCAAGACTACCCCACTTAAAGGCTACTTCACTTCAAGGCTACCGTACCCCACTTCAAGGCTATCATAAACCACTTCAAACAAGGCTACCCAAATGAGGCTACCCCACTTCAAGACTACTCCACTTCAACTCTACCTCAATGCGTATACCTTCACCGCCCAGGGGCGGACTCTACGAGTGACGTCGTTTTATTTTGTTACCTATGAATAAAGTTCCAAGCGCTGTGCACATCTTATAATATAATTCCCGAGTGAATGTTGTCTGCACCGTGATGCGCTCTCCTCCGCTGCTTCCCCAGGTCGTACGCACCAAATGCACACAAGAGAACTCATATAGAGTCACTATGACTAAAAACGTTCTTATCTTATTGTCCTGTCTTTCGATCCAAGCTTGCACACACCTTCCTCTACTATGTCAGACATTCTTCTTTCTTAGAGAGAGCAAATCTTTATTTCAGTCAGGAATAACCAGTCATGCCTTGGCTCCTTCGTTAATTTTTCAACTCATCCCCCCTCCCCAACCTGACTAGCGCTGCAGGCTACCAGACCACACCCTAGAAAACCCTGGAAATAGCAAGATGTTTTATGTAACATGTTTTGTATGGGGATGACACCATCTGAAGTAGATGTGGTATTTCAGCACAATCGGCACAGCCAAGCACCATTCCTGCGGACATCATGGCTGATTAGTCGGCACGGAGTGTAAGAGACCGAAATGTTAACAAGCAAGGGAAGGCAACTGGTGGAGGCATCTGTTTGGTTTGGGCCTCAATAAAAAGGTTAAATAAACGGAGGCGATAGAAAGGACAAGGGGAGACAATGGGTGTTGGTTTTATTAAGTGAATTAGAGAAAAGAGAGTTCTCTTTCCCTGTCCACGGTCAGTCCAATTATAGAGCGTAGCGCGAGTTCACACAAGGTATACTAACATCTGACAACAAAAAATTCTAGACAAGACGCAGTCGTAACACAGGTAAAAGAGTTCCTCGAAGGACAGCATCTGACTGATGGCTTCAAAAGCAAGGTTTTAAACTCACGGGGAATTGTGGGGCCCGCCAAATAGTATACTTTGGTGAGTTCTCAGAGGGATTTGAATCAAGAAGCTCAATTCGGTAAAGGTATACATTTTTTTGGTAAACGTATACATTTTTGTGGTAAATGTATTCATCTATATGGTAAAGGTACACATCTATATGGTAAAGGTATACATCTATATGATAAAGGTATACATCTAATTGTTAAATGTATACATCTATATGGTAATGTTATGCAGCTATATGATGAACGACTACATCTAGATGATAAAGTTAGACATCTATATGGTACAAGTTATGTATTTGTCGTAAAAAATATCGCTTTCCAAATTTGACCACGCCTCAGAGAGATTAATAACACCACAATCGATGTGCTGATTGGGGCTTCAAAAATGAAAGGCTATAGAACAATCTTACAGTAAAAGCTTTATTAGCAAGCAGATGCTTAGTTTGACAATCAAACAAATAGTTACAGTAATATATTGGGGCAGGGCATATTAGCGTGTCATTATTGTAAGGCAGGGGTGGCACAGCGAACACTTTCATTCTTGGCATAAATGCACTGTAGAAATATATGTATACAGCTTTTTGTGTGATGTTATGTCCTTAAAAATATTAGATTCCAATTAGATATCTAAAATCTTAAATAAAATTCTAAAACAATATATAATTTAGTAAAGACGAAAATGAAAGGATTTATATATATATATATATATATATATATATATATATATATATATATACGCAACTGGATTAAGGTAACTTTAGCAATTCTTCCGTTGTTCTCTACTTAAGTGTAGAATGATGCAAAACTAAATTCAGGTATGCTCCAAAATGCATCCCGGCATTCGAAAGTATCTAAAACTTGTCATTTTTCTTGGGAGACTTCAGAGGGCGTCTTCAATTTCCACTCCCCTACAACACATTCGTCGATCACAGTGGGAAAAAAAGGCATCTTTATATCTACAATAAAGCACTGTATATAAATATTATACAAGAGTTATATTTCGATTTAAATCTTAACAGTTTATATATGTGCTTGGCGGCAGTAATACATCTGAGATTTATTTGGTTTATCAATCAATCAATCACTGTGCACATTCTTGTTGATTTATTTGCTTTATCAATCAATCAATCACTGTGCACATTCTTGTTGATTTATTTGCTTTATCAATAAATCAATCATTGTGCAAAATCTTGTTGATTTATTTGCTTTATCAATCAATCAATCACTGTGCACATTCTTGTTGATTTATTTGCTTTATCAATCAATCAATCATTGTGCAAATTCTTGTTCATTTATTTGCTTTATCAGTCAATCAATCACTGTGCACATTCTTGTTGATTTATTTGCTTTATCAATCAATCAATCATTGTGCACATTCTTGTTGATTTATTTGCTTTATCAATCAATCAATCACTGTGCACATTCTTGTTGATTTATTTGCTTAATCAATCAATCAATCATTGTGCACATTCTTGTTGATTTATTAGCTTTATCAATCAATCAATCATTGTGCACATTCTTGTTGATTTATTTGCTTTATCAATCAATCACTGTGCACATTCTTGTTGATTTATTTGCTTTATCAATCAATCAATTAATCATTGTGCACATTCTTGTCGATTTATTTGCTTTATCAATCAATCATTGTGCACATTCTTGTTGATTTATTTGCTTTATCAATCAATCAATCACTCTGCACATTCTTGTTGATTTATTTGAGTTTTTAAAAATCATGTTTAGTGACATGAGGCCCGCGAAGAGTTCACTCGCGATCGAAGTGGCTCACGAATACATTTGAGTTTGCCGCCCTGTTTGTAGAGAATGTGTTTATAATTTTACATTTCAATAAACGCTCGTTTATAAATGGCATATCCAAGAGCCCCCTGCCCACGGAGCATCAAATGGTCATTATGCGGCCCCTGGGCTTATTCAAGTTTGAGACCCAAATACCCAAAAATAAAAAGGTTTTGAGAAAATGTAGAGTTTGCTATCACATAGTCTGCGATACAAGTCCTTGTACATTTCAAAACTGGCTTCCGTTGTTTCTTTTTATAGTTGTCATTATAACTGATATTCCTGTGTATTAATTGATGTAAGTTTACAACCATGTTAGTGTGTATGAATCGTTAGCCAATGGCATGTTTGTGTGTATGGATCGTTAGCCAATTGCATGTTTGTGTGTATGAATCGTTAGCCAATGGCATGTTGTGTGTATGAATCGTTAGCCAATGGCATGTTTGTGTGTATGAATCGTTAGCCAATGGCATGTTGTGTGTATGAATCGTTACCCAATGACATGTTGTGTGTATGAGTCGTTAGCCAATGGAATATTTTGTGTATAAATCGTTAGCCAGTGGCATGTTTGTGTGTATGGATCGTTAGCCAATGGCATGTTGTGTGTATGAATCGTGAGCCAATGGCATGTTTGTGTGTATGAATCGTTAGCCAATGGCATGTTGTGTGTATGAATCGTTACCCAATGGCATGTTTGTGTGTATGAGTCGTTAGCCAATGGAATATTTTGTGTATGAATCGTTAGCCAATGGCATGTTTGTGTGTATGAGTCGTTAGCCATGGAAAGTTAGAGTACACAAAATTTAGATGTGTACAAAAATGTATACACAACTGGAAAACTCAGCACTAACATTTTGGAAAGAAATGTAAACGTCGAATATGTTTTTCTTATATTAAAAAAAAAAATTAGTAAAATAATTTCAAAATCATACAAAAAATGAGATACGTGAATCATATTCAAATTATCATAGAAATACCAGGGACAAACTTTGGTATACATAGAAGTCTCAGACTTTTTTTTGTTCGTTGTTAAGAAACCACACACGTTGAATCAATTCTCTCCACATTCATATGTGTGTCCAACTTACTAGGGTTAATTCTTTGACAGGAAGATAATTCTTGATTAAAAACACTCAAAACATTTCATAGACTTGTGATAAAAACTTCAGTCATTTCTCAAGTAGCTGTCTCTCCGGGACCAGACGCGACGGACTCACAGGCAGAGTTGTGGTACCGCGAATCGTCCCGGCAGATGCGGGACCGGGGCTGGGAAGGGGAGCTCACGTGACGTGCGCCAAGTCTCCACCAGGCAGCCGGCGTGAAGATCTGGAGTGACGGGGTCAGCGGAGAGGTTATCAGAGCCACGGATACGTGAGCGAGAAATAAGGTTGTAGTGACTGGGGGACGGGGGAGGGGAGCAGGGGCGGGGGAAGCGTGTGATGGAATTAGAAATATATTTAGTGAACTATTCAAGGGGAATTAAGTGGCTTGATATTAATTGCGGGGAAATGCTGCCCGCTTGGAAAATTTCTGGCTCAACACGTCGCCACATGTTTCATGTTTGGCGTCCTCTTTTGTAATGCTTTAAATGTACAGTCAAAATAACAACTCAAAACGGACTTTTTAGATTTGTCATAAACTGAACACTTGAAGTTACACGCATATTCCGGGCGTCACCCTGTATATCAAACTAGTAATGGTCATTATCATTTCATATAGCCTGGTCATTATCATTTCATATAGCCTGGTCATTATCATTTCATATAGCCTGGTCATTATCATTTCATATAGCCTGGTCATTATCATTTCATATAGCCTGGTCATTATCATTTCATATAGCGTGGTCATTATCATTTTATATAGCCTGGTCATTATCATTTCATATAGCCTGGTCATTATCATTTCATATAGCCTGGTCATTATCATTTCATATAGCCTGGTCATTATCATTTCATATAGCCTGGTCATTATCATTTCATATAGCCTGGTCATTATCATTTCATATAGCCTGGTCATTATCATTTTATATAGCCTGGTCATTATCATTTCATATAGCCTGGTCATTATCATTTCATATAGCCTGGTCATTATCATTTTATATAGTCTTTTTCTTATCTTGCTCTGCCCCGTTTATTATATAGTTTGTGCTGTAGTAATCTTACATCTCAATTTGGACACACTTTCCCGAATTTGTACATTTTGACTAAAAAAATGTAAAAAAAATAAAACAAAAAATACTTTTTTAAAATACGCGCTTTTCCAAAAAAAATGTCCCAAAAAGTATCAAATAAATGTCACCTACAAGTTGTTAAGTCATGTGACTAAAAAAGCGTTGGACGATCATAATACAAAGGTGTCGCATGAGTTTTCCTTAGCTTGCTCTGTTTGTGTCTGGTCAAATCTTTCATCTCAGTTTGATCAACTTTCTGATCTGCAATTGAACTGAAACAAAGAACCTTGAGTTCATAAGCACCTCACGCTTGTTTAGTCATATGAAATATAAGAATAAGGTATGCTGAACTGGAATATTTAGACAGGACAAAAGATTTGGACGTCTCGGCTTAGAGCCTTCATCAGCAAACCAGACAGAAAGAAGTAGGACAAGTAACAGAGAAAAACTTTAGAGATCAATTATTATGTGTTAGTCAAATCACTGTAAAACTATACAGTTTTGAGAGACATTTATTTGATACTTTTAGTACATTGGTGGGAAAGAGTTTTTTTTTAAATTTCAAGTCAATAAGCCATTCGTAATGTGGCGGCCGTGTGTGTGGTGGGTGTGAGGTAATGTGGCGGCCGTGTGTGTGGTGGGTGTGAGGTAATGTGGCGGGCATGTGTGTGGTCGGTGTGAGGTAATGCAGCGGACATGTGTGTGGTTGGTGTGAGGTAATGCGGCGGGCATGCGTGTGGTAGGTGTGAGAATTAGCATCTATCGAAAATGTATACATAATAATGAATCGAACTGCATTGCATGCTGTGGCGTAGCTAGGGATAGTGCCTCCTGGAGCGGGTCAATATTTTTGCCGCTACACGCCACGAAAAAACTCTGCAGTAGGGCGAAAATGCGACCCACCATGTAAAAGTGCCACACCTCAATATGAAGAAAAATGTGCCACCCTCAATAAGAAGAAAAATGTGCCATCCCTCAGTATAAAGAAAAAAGTGCCACCTGGGGCGCAGCACCCCCTCCTTATATCCTTCACATGCCACTGAATGCATGCCTGGTGTAGATGGCACTCTGGTTTCAGGACCAGAGGAAGACCATGCCGTCGGGGGGAACAATTGTGTTAAGGACACCCTTAGACTCGGCAACATAAATGTTCAGCAGCCCTACACCTTGTAACATGACACCCTTAGGCTCGCCAACATGAATGTTCAGCAGCCCTACACCTTGTAACAGATCACCAACTGTACCTCCTCATACTACCACCGCGGTTTAAATGGACATAAGAATATCATCAAATTTATTTACCTATGTAAAATCTGAAGGCTACAAATTGAGGCTATTTATGTTTCTCAAAAATAAATAAATAAAAAAAAAATAATAATCTCTATCCCAAAAGTGGGAAAGTGTCAATGTGTTCTGACGTCAACAGGAAGCGCGTCTTGTCATTGTGTTGGAGATCGTCTCTGAGCACATCCTTCGCAACACGTCTTCCTAGCGCCTTGCCATAACAACATGGGCCCAAATATAGGCATCAACGGTTTCGGCAGAATTGGTAGGATTGTCCTGAGGGCGGCACTAGCCAAGGGATTGCCGGTTCTTGCCATAAATGACCCTTTCATCGACCTGGAGTACATGGTGTACATGTTCAAGTAAGTCAACTCACCAACGATTGAGTATGTTATTAGATCATTTAAGATGTTGATTTAGTTGTAAAATCTGTTCCTAAATGGACTTCGATGAGTCACTTCCTTGTTTTGTCACGTGATATGAGTAAGCCTTCGGTAGCCTATGCTACACATAACCACACATAACAACACATAACAGCTGATCAGCTATTATCATTAATTAAAGCAAAATGTTTGTCTCCATCAGCGCTTCCCCAATGTTAATTAAAAATTTTACTTTTCAAAATATGCTTGAATGCACGTGTTTTTTTTTAAAATGACATTCATAAATGTGACAATAATTATAATTCAGTTATGAAGAAAGGGCTAATTCCCAATTGTTTATCCATGACGTCATTTGCGTGGATTCACTCCCCTTAATAGAGTTACAAGTGGATTCACTCCCCTTAATATTGATTTTTATTGGTTGATTAATTATAATTTTTAAAATTTCATTGGTTGGCCTATTAAATACGTTAAAAAGCGCCGCCAAGCGGCGCCATTTTTTAAGATAATCTTAGAGGTTGACCACGCTGTGTTTCATTAATTTTTGGATATTCTTTTCGTTGGAACCTGAAATAAAGTGTGTAAAAGTGTATTCCATGAAAATGTAAGTTGGGTTTTCATTACTTCTTTATTTTATAATTAATTTTGGCCACCGTCATATTAATGAAAATGTAACTCTATTTTAAAAAATATTTAAAAAAATAAGGGGAGTGAATCCACGCAAATGACGTCACGGTTAACCCACTAGACATCAGCCACAACTTATATTGGACACATTGCTACAAAAATCACACGTTTCACGTTACATTCCTCGACACTTTGGCTACATTAATCCCATTGGTCATCTTAAACCCATCAGTCACATTAATCCCATTGATCATCTTAAACCCATCAGTCACATTAATCCCATGTGCCATCTTAAATCCACCAGTCACATTAATCCCATGTGTCATCTTAAACCCATCAGTCACATTAATCCCATGTGTCATATTAAACCCAAAAGTCACATTAATCCCATGTGTCATCTTAAACCCATCAGTCACATTAATCCCACGTGTCATCTTAAACCCATCATTCACATTAATCCCATGTGTCATATTAATCCCATCAGTCACATTAATCCCATGTGTCATATTAATCCCATCAGTCACATTAATCCCTTTGGTCATATTAAACTCATCAGTCACATTAATCCCTTTGGTCATATTAAACTATCAGTCACATTAATCCCTTTGGTCTTATTAAACCCATCAGTCACATTAATCCCATTGGTCTTATTAAATCCATCAGTCAAATTAATCCCATTGGTCTTATTAAATCCATTAGTCACATTAATCCCATTGGTCTTATTAAACACATCAGCCACATTAATCCCATTGGTCATATTAAACTCATCAGTCACATTAATCCCATTGGTCATATTAAACCCATCAGTCACATTAATCCCATTAGTCTTATTAAACCCATCAGTCACATTAATCCAATTGGTCTTATTAATCCCATCAGTCACATTAATCCCTTTGGTCATATTAAAGCCATCAGTCACATTAATCCCATTGGTCTTATTAAATCCATTAGTCACATTAATCCCTTTGGTCAGGGTACATTCCACATATTCCATTGGTCAAAGCACCTTACTCGTATCCTATTGGACAAATCACATTCCCATATCCCATTGGACCAATCACATTCCCATATCCCATTGGACCAATCACATTCCCATATCCCATTGGACCAATCACATCCCCATATCCCATTGGACCAATCACATTCCCATATCCCATTGGTAAAGCTCACTACCCATATCCAACTGACCACAGTCCAAGCACATCCCCCATCCTATTGACCAATGTCCAAGAACATTCCCCACATCCCATTGACCAATGTCCAAGCACATTCCCCACATCCCATTGACCAATGTCCAAGAACATTCCCCACATCCCATTGACCAATGTCCAAGAACATTCCCCACATCCCATTGACCAATGTCCAAGCACATCCCCCCATCCCATTGACCAATGTCTAAGCACATCTCCCACATCCCATTGACCTATGTCCAAGCACATCTCTCACATCCCATTGACCAATGTCCAAGCACATTCCCCACATCCCATTGACCAATGTCCAAGCACATTCCCCACATCTTATTGACCAATGTCCAAGCACATCTCCAACATCCCATTGACCAATGTCCAAGCACATTCCCCACATCCCATTGACCAATGTCCAAGCACATTCCCCACATCCTATTGACCAATGTCCAAGCACATCTCACACATCCCATTGACCAATGTCCAAGCACATCTCCCACATACCATTGACCAATGTCCAAGCACATTCCCCACATCCCATTGACCAATGTCCAAGCAAATCTCCCACACCCCATTGACCAATGCCCACATCTCATTGACCAATGTCCAAGCACATTCCCCACATCCCATTGACCAATGTCCAAGCACATTCCCCACATCCCATTGACCTATGTCCAAGCACATTCCCCACATCCCATTGACCAACGTCCAAGCACATTCCACACATCTCATTGACCAATGTCCAATCACATTCCCCAGATCCCATTGACAATTTCCAAGCACATTCCCCACATTCCATTGACCAATGTCCAAGCGTATCCCCCCATCCCATTGACCAATGTCCAAGCACATCTCCCACATTCCATTGACCAATGTCCAAGCACATCACTGACATCACTGGTACATTTCAGGTATGATTCCACGCATGGAACTTTCAACGGAGAGGTTTCGGCGTCCGACGGAAAACTTGTGGTCAATGGCCGTGAGATTAAAGTGTCCAACGAAAAGGATCCCAGCAGTATCCCATGGGGTCAGTGGGGTGTGGACTACGTGGTGGAGTCGACCGGCGTGTTCACAACCATTGACAAAGCAAAAGCTCACATTGAGGTAATCCTGGATCAACCTTTCAACATCATTCGATTTTTAACAAGATAGATTCACTGACATGTACACCTGTTATTATAGAGACCGCATGAACGTACATATCATATAAAGTTCATCACAAATATGTGAAACAACGAATCATTTATACGAATTGATAGCACAAACTGTAGTCCTAAACAGCAAACATGATACTAAGGCTAAATTGTATTTCTTAAATTCAACCATTGCAACACGATCAACGACAACACTACATATATATGTAAGGAATACATACAACAAACGTAATGCAATATGACACCAATGTTACAAGTTAAACAAATGTTCCACTTTAGGGGGGAGCAAAGAAAGTCATCATCTCAGCTCCATCAGCGGATGCTCCGATGTTTGTGATGGGGGTGAATCACACCAAGTACACCTCTGACTTAGTAGTAGTGAGCAACGCCTCTTGTACCACCAACTGCCTGGCGCCTTTAGCTAAGGTTATTCACGACAATTTCGGTATTGTCGAAGGTCTGTATCTCTCTCTCTTTCCCTTCTCCCTCTCTCTTTCTGTCTCCGTGTGTGTGTGTGTCTTTCTCGCCCTGTATCTCTATCTTAATTCCCACTTATCTCAATTTTTCTTACTCTATCTCCCTTTCTGTATCTTGTTTGTACAGTCTATCCCCCCCTGTATCTTGTTCCTACAGTCTATCTCCTACTCTGTATCTTGTTCTTACAGTCAGTCTATCAGCCCCGTCCATTTCTTTATCTACACTTTTCCTTGTTTTATATTGATCACTGGACACTAAACTTTGATGTTAAAACTATGAGATGACAATATAGGCAATTGATGTTAATACTATGAGATAATATAGGCAATTGCTGTTAATACTATGATATGACAATATAGGAAATTGATTTTAATCTTATAATATAGGCAATTGATGTTAATACTATGAGATGACAATATAGGCAATTGATGTTAATACTATGAGATGACAATATAGGCAATTGATGTTAATACTATGAGATGACAATATAGGCAATTGATGTGAATACTATGAGATGACAATATAGGCAATTGAATTCAAATACTCTTGACTTCTTTACACTGCCGCATTCCACGGCCTTTGAAGGTCATGGACCATCTTTCCCAGACTAGGTTTTTAGGTCATTAAATCTCCCACTATGTATAGATTCATAGGCCATCTATCGCCCCATTAGTTTCATAGGCTTTCTATTTCCACACTATGTTGAAATGCCATGTATTAAAACACTAGATTCATAGGTCATCTATTCCCACACTTTACATCATTTCATAGGCCATTAATTAATTCTCTATAAGATTCATATTCCACCTATTCACCATCAGCTGTATATTTTAGTAACGTATTTCTGGAGCTAAAACATGTTGACACAGGAACATTGCAGCTGTGTCCGATTCTCAACCAGTCGAAATTTCACTAGCGAATATTTTGTTCTTTTGCGGGAAAAGCACGGGGGTCAGTGGGGTTGCTTTACAACGAAACAGCTTTACTTATGTATCCACAAAAGCAGCTGACACAAGGGATGCCATCTTGGTATGATGTTCTTTAATACTGTCATCAAATGATCATGTAAACAAAAGTCTCCACTATTTTCCTTGCAGGTTTGATGACGACTGTTCACGCCACGACAGCCACACAGAAAACTGTGGACGGACCAAGTTCCAAGGACTGGCGAGGAGGTTGGTCAAATAGTTTGGGAAAAGAGCTCCTCCATTTCAAAATACATTTACAACTGGATCAAATGATTGTTAAGTTGATTTGCCATTATGTTCAATTGGATGAGCCGTGACTGTTCACATAACGTTTTTAAGCTACTGTCCACCACAGGTCGAGGGGCGGGACAAAATATAATCCCTTCATCCACGGGTGCAGCCAAGGCCGTGGGTAAAGTGATCCCCGAACTGGATGGCAAACTGACAGGGATGGCCTTTAGGGTTCCGACCCCCAATGTATCTGTCGTGGATCTCACTGTCAGACTAGAGAAAGGTGAGTTACCTGTCATTGACTTTAAGTAAGCTACTAGGAGTTACTGATTAATTTACCAGTCACTGACTTTAAGTCAGCTACAAGGAGTTACTGATTAATTTACCAGTCATTGACTTTAACTTTAAGTCAGCTACTAGGAGTTACTGGTTAAGTTACCAGTTACTGACTTTAACTTTAAGTCAGCTACTAGGAGTTACTGATTAAGTTACCAGTTACTGACTTTAAGTCAGCTACTAGGAGTTACTGATTAAGTTACCAGTAATAGACTTTAAGTCAGCTTCTAGGAGTTACTGATTAAGTTACCAGTCATTGACTTTAAGTAAGCTAATAGGAGTTACTGATTAATTTACCAGTCATTGACTTTAAGTCAGCTACTATGAGTTACTGATTAAGTTACCAGTTATTGACTTTAAGTCAGCTACTAGGAGTTACTGATTAAGTTACCAGTCATTGACTTTAAGTCAGCTACAAGGAGGTACTGATTAAGTTACCAGTCATCGACTTTAAGTCAACTACTAGGAGTTACTGGTATCGAAGGTAAAATAAAGTGGATGTTTCTTTAAAGAATATTCCACTTCAACAAACACAAGCACTTTTTTTACGGTTGTCCTGATGTAGGATGTCAAAGTGGCTAGAATGGCTGGTTTTTACGGTTGTCCTGATGAAGGATGTCATAGTGGCTAGAATGACTGTTTTTTACGGTTGTCCTGATGTAGGATGTCAGAGTGGCTAGAATGGCTGTTTTTTTACGGTTGTCCTGATGTAGGATGTCAGATTGGCTAGAATGGCTGGTTTTGTACGGTTGTCCTGATGTAGGATTTCAGAGTGGCTAATTTTTTTGGGGTTGCCGCAATGCATTTGAGTGTAAGGATAACTTATGAAACCGACCATGACCATTGTTGTATGGGAATCAAAATACTAATGTTGTTATGTCACAGGAGCTGATTACGAGTTGATCAAGAGTCTCATCAAAGCCTCGTCGGAGGGTGACATGAAAGGCATCATTGGATACACAGAGGATGACATCGTATCTACGGACGTGTGTGGGGAGACATACAGGTAAAACTTCTGTGGGGAGACATACAAGTAAAACTTCTGTGGGGAGACTTATAGGTACAACTTATGTGGGGATATTTACAGGTAAACGGTATGGGGCAGACATAAAGTAAACCCTTTTATGGGGAGACGCAGGTAAACAATCTGTGGGTAGATTTACAGGTAAAAATGTTAAGGGGGAATTACATGTACACATTTTATGTGAAGACATAAAGGTGAAAGTGTTATGGGGAGTTTTACAGGTAAAACTGCGGTGGAACGACTTTCAAGTCAAACGTGTATGAAAAGTGGTATGTGATTTTCATTGATGTGTGCTTTCTTTGTGTGTGAGCGGTGCATCTACTCTCTAAGGATTGTATTCCAAAAATGAGTCTGCTACTCCAGGTTCTGCTCCAAAAGTGAGTCTGCCACTACAGGTTCTGCTCCAATAGTGAGTGTGCCACTCCAGGTTCTGCTCCAAAAGTGAGTGTGCCACTCCAGGTTCCGCTCCAATAGTGAGTGTGCCACTCCAGGTTCCGCTCCAAAAGTGAGTCTGCCACTACAGGTTCTGCTCCAAAAATGAGTCTGCCACTCCATGTTCTGCTCCAATAGTGAGTGTGCCACTCCAGGTTCTGCTCCAATAGTGAGTGTGCCACTCCAGGTTCTGCTCCAAAAGTGAGTCTGCCACTCTATGTTCTGCTCCAATAGTGAGTCTGCTACTCCAGGTTCTGCTCCAATAGTGAGTCTGCCACTCCAGGTTCTGCTCCAATAGTGAGTGTGCCACTCCAGGTTCTGCTCCAATAGTGAGTGTGCCACTCCAGGTTCTGCTCCAAAATTGAGTCTGCCACGCCCGGTTCTGCACACCAGTCTGTACACCAGCGTGTACTCCAACAGTGAGTCTGTCTCACCAGCTTGTGCTCCAACAGTGAGTCTGTATCACCAGCTTGTACTCCAACAGTGAGTCTGTCTCACCAGCTTGTACTCCAACAGTGAGTCTGTCTCACCAGCTTGTGCTCCAACAGTGAGTCTGTCTCACCAGCTTGTGCTCCAACAGTGAGTCTGTCTTACCAGCTTGTTCTCCAACAGTGAGTCTGTATTGCCAGCTTGTACGATCCAACAATGGGTCTGTCACGCCAACTTGTTCTTCAACAGTAAGTCTGTCTCACCAGCTTGTTCTCCAACAGTGAGTCTGTAACGCCAGCTTGTACGATCATACGAAGTGTGCATAGCTAAGTGTGTATAGCTAAGTGTGCATAGTTAAGTGTGTATAGCTAAATGTGCATAGCTAAGTGTGTATAGCTAAGTGTGCATAGATAAGTGTGCATAGCTAAGTGTGCATAGCTAAGTGTGTATAGCTAAGTGTGCATAGATAAGTGTGCATAGCTAAATGTGCATAGATAAGTGTGCATAGCTCAGTGTGCTTAGATAAGTGTGCATAGATAAGTGTGAATAGCTAAGTGTGCATAGATAAGTGTGCATAGCTAAGTGTGTATAGATAAGTGTACATAGATAAGTGTGCATATATAAGTGTGCATAGCTAAGTGTGCATATATAAGTGTGCTTAGCTAAGTGTGTATAGCTAAGTGTGCATAGCTAAATGTCCATAGATAAGTGTGCATAGCTAAGTGTGCATATATAATTGTGCATAGCTAAGTGTGCATAGATAAGTGTGCAGCTTTTAGTCATTCTTTAAAACGTTTTTTTTTCTGCCCACCAGTTTGAAGTTTCTCTCTTGAGATTTCACCGAAAAGAAGTTGTTCAGGAAGTCTGCTGTATGGCATTCTAAAATCGTGCCCTGTCCATCTGGCTACTAACTTTGTAGTAACGTTTGGATGCTGATTTAGTCAGCATGTTGGACTTTTGTTTCAGGGATTTGTCCTGACACCGTATGCCAAGAATTTTACATAGCGTAGGTGGAGATGGTTTAGAGGTCTAGCATGCCTCCATTACACTGTCCACGACTTGATAATATAAAGTAGAGGTGCTCTGTATACTTTCACCTTAGTGGCTACAGTAAGACTCATTCTACCAGACACTCTTGCGCAGCCTTCCGAATGAATGGAACATTTGCTTTAGGAAATCGGCTGTTGATCTCATCATCATTGCTACTGCCTTGTAGAGGGTGTTGTCCAAATATGGGATTTTTTCTACTGCTTGAAGATTCCTTACCTTCACAGATATGTTTCGTTCTTAGTAAGCTTTACTTGGAACTGGCTGGTGCATAATCTCTGGTATTTTTTCCTAGTGAAGTATTTGCTTGCATTAAGGGCGCAATCATCAGCAAATAAGCAATCTCAAATAACTGCTTCTTTAACTGTCGAAAAAGAAAGTACTGTTATATATTAACTTGACGAATATTATAGCATGTGAATATATTCTGATTGATTTTCCCGTTCGATGCCAAGGTTGGGATAGGTCTAAATGATAATGTATTCTGTTTCAGCTCCCTGTTCGATGCCAAGGCTGGGATAAGTCTAAATGATAATTTTGTCAAGTTGATCAGTTGGTACGACAATGAGATGGGCTACAGCACTAGACTAGTGGAGCTGATTGTTTATATGAACACAGTGGACAATTAGTGGATGATTAATGGTAGTCAAGTGATTGTGAGTTGATGGTCAAGTGATGGTGTGGAGATATAGATCATATTTTTGGAAGAAGGTACTCGGCCAGTAGTAGATGTATAGGTGACGCTTTAGACATGGTGTAACATTAAGGGCATGTTCGTTTACACATAGTGGTCAGGTGACTTTAAGGACATATGGGTTTATACATAGTGGTAAGATGACTTAAGGACATATTGGTTTAAACATAGTGGTCAGGTGACTTTAAGGACATATAGGCTCATACATAGTGGTGGGGTGACTTTAAGGAAATGTTGGTTTGCACAAAATGGTCAGGTGACTTTAAGGACATTTTGGATTGTACAAAATGGTCAGGTGACGTTAAGGACATGTTGGTTTACACAAAATGTCATCATAATATTGGCGCACTCGATTGTTGTGTTATTATGGCAAAAAGTCATTTCTAAGAACATGGCTCTAGTATTGTGGTTGTTTTTTTCAGTTGAGCGTGGGAGTGGTAAAGAAAAGGTGGGGGGGGGGGGGGGTGTGACCACTTACCATTAAAATAGGTAAGTGTGCAAGTAATTTATCCTAATTCCAGTCCATATTTTATTCTGAAACTCAGGCTTCTAAAGCTAAAAGTATTATCGCCAAAAACAGAGACGCACTATTTTTTTATAAACAATGCGCGTGAGGTGAGGTGGTTTGATCAGTTTCGAGTTCTGCGTCAAATGATTGATTCAAAGTGTCGCACGGTAGGCGTATGAATATTTACAAAGGGTGGAACGAAATGAATGACAATAAATGAACGAAGAAGTCTGATTAAATACATTTTCTCTTTGAAATGCTCAAATGTTTGATATACCTGTATACACTTGCTATGAAAAAAAAATACTTTGGTACTACGCTATATTGATGTCTTTGACATTAAACCTTCTTACAGTACCAAAAAAAAGGTTGTTGTGTCATTATTACCTTTGTATTACTATTAATGTTTGAGTTAAAAATCAATCTATGTCCATTATTTTAAACACTATTATCCTTATGATTCAGAGCACATACACATCTTTCAACTCTAAACAATGACCAAATTGTCGATCAAATTAAAAATTCATGGCACTGGTGAGTTCAGAGAGTACATGGTGAGTTCAGAGAGTACGTGGTGAGTTCAGAGAGTACGTGGTGAGTTCGGAGAGTACGTGGTGAGTTCAGAGAGTACGTGGTGAGTTCAGAGAGTACGTGGTGAGTTCAGAGAGTACGTGGTGAGTTCAGAGAGTACGTGATGAGTTCAGGGAGTACGTGGTGAGTTCAGAGAGTACGTGGTGAGTTCAGAGAGTACGTGGTGAATTCAGAGAGTACGTGGTGAGTTCAGAGAGTACGTGGTGAGTTCAGAGAGTACGTGGTGAGTTCAGAGAGTACGTGGTGAGTTCAGAGAGTACGTGGTGAGTTCAGGGAGTACGTGGTGAGTTCAGAGAGTACGTGGTGAGTTCAGAGAGTACATGGTGAGTTCAGAGAGTACGTGGTGAGTTCAGAGAGTACGTGGTGAGTTCAGAGAGTACGTGGTGAGTTCAGAGAGTACGTGATGAGTTCAGGGAGTACGTGGTGAGTTCAGAGAGTACGTGGTGAGTTCAGAGAGTACGTGGTGAATTCAGAGAGTACGTGGTGAGTTCAGAGAGTACGTGGTGAGTTCAGAGAGTACGTGGTGAGTTCATAGAGTACGTGGTGAGTTCAGAGAGTACGTGGTGAGTTCAGGGAGTACGTGGTGAGTTCAGAGAGTACGTGGTGAGTTCAGAGAGTACATGGTGAGTTCAGAGAGTACGTGGTGAGTTCAGAGAGTACGTGGTGAGTTCAGGGAGTACGTGGTGAGTTCAGAGAGTACATGGTGAGTTCAGAGAGTACATGCTGAGTTCAAAGAGTACGTGGTGAGTTCAGAGAGTACGTGGTGAGTTCAGAGAGTACGTGGTGAGTTCAGAGAGTACATGGTGAGTTCAGAGAGTACATGCTGAGTTCAAAGAGTACGTGGTGAGTTCAGAGAGTACGTGGTGAGTTCAGAGAGTACGTGGTGAGTTCAGAGAGTACATGGTGAGTTCAGAGAGTACGTGGTGAGTTCAGAGAGTACGTGGTGAGTTCAGGGAGTACGTGGTGAGTTCAGAGAGTACATGGTGAGTTCAGAGAGTACATGCTGAGTTCAAAGAGTACGTGGTGAGTTCAGAGAGTACGTGGTGAGTTCAGAGAGTACGTGGTGAGTTCAGAGAGTACATGGTGAGTTCAGAGAGTACATGCTGAGTTCAAAGAGTACGTGGTGAGTTCAGAGAGTACGTGGTGAGTTCAGAGAGTACGTGGTGAGTTCAGAGAGTACATGGTGAGTTCAGAGAGTACATGCTGAGTTCAAAGAGTACGTGGTGAGTTCAGAGAGTACGTGGTGAGTTCAGAGAGTACGTGGTGAGTTCAGGGAGTACGTGGTGAGTTCAGAGAGTACGTGGTGAGTTCAGAGAGTACATGGTGAGTTCAGAGAGTACGTGGTGAGTTCAGAGAGTACGTGGTGAGTTCAGGGAGTACGTGGTGAGTTCAGAGAGTACATGGTGAGTTCAGAGAGTACGTGGTGAGTTCAGAGAGTACGTGGTGAGTTCAGAGAGTACGTGGTGAGTTCAGAGAGTACGTGGTGAGTTCAGAGAGTACATGGTGAGTTCAGAGAGTACATGCTGAGTTCAAAGAGTACGTGGTGAGTTCAGAGAGTACGTGGTGAGTTCAGAGAGTACGTGGTGAGTTCAGAGAGTACGTGGTGAGTTCAGAGAGTAAGTGGTGAGTTCAGAGAGTACATGGTGAGTTCAGAGAGTACATGCTGAGTTCAAAGAGTACATCGTTGCAAAAAAAAAAGTGATCTGATTTCATTCTTTGTTTGTTTTTTAAACGTCATTAATCAATTATCTGTCATTTCATTATTTCACAATGTCATAAATATGAAAATTGTATCAGCGTTGCTGTCACTTATAAAGGGCAAGTCCGAGGTATTTCGAAAATGAGTCTCCCGAATGTCACGCCAAATTTTTGGTTATTTTGTTTTACATTTCATTAGTGGAAAGGAAAGTACATTTTTCTTTCACGTGATCTAACTAAATGTTTTCAAATTTCGTTTTAAAGTTATACGTTTCTCCTGTAAATTGTTGGGAAAACGGGCTTTACTTGTTTTAGAAAGTGAGCGCGATGCAGTGCATTAGCTCCGATGTGAAAGTGTTGTCATTAACATTAAGACGTGAGTGTGAGACCGAGTGCCTATGTGTTGTTACTGAGACACGTGAGAGTAAATCAGTAATGAGACCTTATGCCTATGTGTTGTCATTGAGACGCGTGAGAGTAATGAGACCTCATGCCTATGTGTTGTCACTGAGACACGTGAGAGTAATGAGACCTCATGCCTATGTGTTTTCACTGAGTTGAGACGCGTGAGAGTAATGAGACCTCATGCCTATGTGTTGTCACTGAGACACGTGAGAGTAATGAGACCTCATGCCTATGTGTTGTCACTGAGACACGTGAGAGTAATGAGACCTCATGCCTATGTGTTGTCACTGAGACACGTGAGAGTAATAAGACCTCATGCCTATGTGTTGTCACTGAGTTGAGACGCGTGAGAGTAATGAGACCTCATGCCTATGTGTTGTCACTGAGTTGAGACGCGTGAGAGTAATGAGACCTCATGCCTATGTGTTGTCACTGAGACACGTGAGAGTAATGAGACCTCATGCCTATGTGTTGTCACTGAGACACGTGAGAGTAATGAGACCGCATGCCTATGGTCGTACGAAGAATGAAACGTCTGCTCTCTGTGCAGGAAACTCACCACCTTTATTGTTTAATTAAATGTTTCTGTTATTAGCCCCACGACTTTGACAGCTCTCTCAAAACAGCTCCAAAAACGTCTGCCACGGCTGACGAGAAAATAATTGCAGACACATGAAAGGAGTTCCAGATGACTGGTTTAAGGAAGGTCACGTCTGGTCATGGTAGAACCGTACGCGGCGTGAACGCAAGGGGGCGACTCCCTTCTTAGAAGTGGACTGGTACCAGCGTGACAGGGTCAATCGGTTCATCTTTGGACAGGACTGTACATACATAGAAACTGACCAGCATGGACTTTGTGGGTCAGATCTGCTTATCTTGCTCGAGTTTGTCATTCTTTCGCTAGTTTGTTACTAACAGTGTTGGCGCCAAACCACAAATAAAAGTTTAGAAATACAATTTGAAAAGGCCATGTAGGAAATATCTCTGATGGTACATTTAGAGGCGTGGCCACATTCTATGCGAAAGTTTAATGTTATGAATCTAGATTTGTATTTCAATCCATACTTTTCCATTTACGTTCATTTTCATTACTTTTAACGGATGTTTCTAAGAAGACATGTTTCAAAATATGTTTTAATGTGTTTTTCTTCTGCATTCGATTAAAATGTTAACTAAGGTTAGGAAATGGAATAACTACTTACGGGATATTTCAGGAGGCATTCCAATACAAGTGTTAAATATGAGAGACGTTGTTAAGTGTGTGAGACTCTTTCAAATTGGTAGTGTAAACGTTTGCCATTATGGTTACAAATAACATTCATTCCAACTCTCAAACTCAAAGCCATATTATATGTAGGTCAACGCAAGGAGAAGATCTCATTTGTTGACGGCGGACATATAGATGATTCGTTGGGAAAGATATTGGGTGTAATCACTGGCATTGATATTTTCAGAAACTTAAGGCAAATGTTTAACAATGTGTGCTGAAGTTAAAAGGGTTAGCTCCTTTCGAAACATGTTCTCTTTTGTCAAAGGACTTGGACAGACTGCTCGGTCAGTCATCAGAACGTAAGAAGTCCGGTGGCAGCAGATATCAGGCAACCCATCTTATCTGGCCGCCAACTGCAGGATGGCAATAGAAAATAGATTCAAAGTATGTTATTTAAGGTCTTACTTCCAACTGACCTAGTGCAAACGTCCCTGGCTTGATAAACACATACAGTCTGATAATATACAAAAGAATTGTTTTTAAAAAAGCAAGTGAGTAAACCCCCCCCCCCCCAAACACACCATTTTTCTTCTCCACGTCTCCCTCTCTTCTTTTAATTTCCGGATAAAAACGTCACCACATAGCCGACTCTGAACTGTGAAGGAACCATCGCGTCTGTCATTGAGTACGTCCTTACAAATGGCCCGCTCAGACCTGGTACCGGTGCTGTCAATCATGTTAACAAACCAATGAAATCTAGAAATCTAGCTCAATGGCGACCTGTTGGGCTAATTGTTACTAAACTGTTTCAAGTGACATTTTCACATTCAGTCGTCTGCTCCCCCAGGCACGGCATATTATCTACCCCCACCCCCACTACACCCTCCTCTCAATACAACAAAATCCCATGGGCCTTAAGCGTTTGTTGAGTTGTTGTTGACTTCTTTGATATCACAAGCAAAATATTTTACGATTTTTTTTGGGGGGGAGGGGGGGGGGGAGGGGGCGGGCATTCTATTTTGAGCGCTTTTTTGTGTCTCTCAAATATAAAAAAAAACCATTGCTTTGAAATAGAATTATTGTATATAGCCGATTTCAAAACAAAAATTAATTAGCAAGGTCAGGATTATGAATATTGATGTTTTAAAACAAAAACTAAATTTACAAACTTTGTGAAGAAAAAAAACAGACAGATGAAACCATTAAAGTTAGAAACACACTCTTGACTAAAAAGTAAATCAATTCAAATACCTGGGATCTGTATAAATGAAAGAAAGAAATTACTAACAGAAATTTAAAAAAAATTTTTTTTAAATGAATATCGGTCGGAAACATGGCATCCTACCTATGTAAGAAAATACACAAAAGTAAAAAAAAATACAACATTACAAGAAAAACAAAGAAAACTTTACAGAAAACTGTTATCAGACCAGTTGTAACATACGCAAGTGAACGATGGACACAAGAAAACTTTACAGACAACTGTTACCAGGCCAGTTGTAAAATACGCAAGTGAAACATGGACCCAAGAAAACTTTACAGAAAACTGTAACCAGACCAGTTGTAACATACGCAAGTGAACGATGGACACAAGAAAACTTTACAGACAACTGTAATCAGACCAGTTGTAACACACGCAACTGAAACATGGACCCAACAAAGATTTGGAAGAAAATTGTTATTAGACCAGTTGTAACATACGCAAGTGAAACATGGATCCAAGAAAACTTTACAGACAACTGTTACCAGACCAGTTGTAAGCAACGCAAGTGAAACATGGACCCTACACAAACAGCTGAAAGCCTATTAAACAGGAAAATATATCGACCAACAAAAATGAATATCGATGGAAATAATGAACCAACTAGGAATTGTACAGTCTATATCAGGATCCCACGATAGTAGTGGCAAAAAAAGAGCAGGCTACGCTGGGCAGGACACTTAAAGCGAATGCTAAAGGACAGAGGAGTGAAGAGGTTTCATCACCAAAACCCCAAAGGAAAACGACTTAAAAGCAGACCTAGTCTGAGATGGATGGCTGATGTAGAGAGGGATATACAGCGGCTGGGAATCCAAGCATGGAAAACAAAAGCAACAGTTAGGTCTGAGTGGAAGGGGGTAGTGAGGCAGGCCAAAGCCCTACATGGGCTGTAGCGTCACAGTCGCGGGATAGATGGATGGATGACGTTTTTAAAATCTATTTTCAAAGGGTGAGCAATATGGGCAAACACAATGCATTTTTATTTAAAAGCATAAAGATAGTTACGTAAGATATTTATTGATATGTATTTTAATTTATTTTATGCAACAGTTCAGAAAGATGTGAAGGCACTTTGTTTCTTTGTTTTTTAATTTTTGTAAAAAAAAAATTGTTATAAAAAAAAAGTCAGCATATTTAATAATATTTCGATTGACTCCATTCGGGAGATGTATGTATGTGTATGTCACCAATGCCACAGTGTGTATTCAATGTTACCATTAGTTTTAAAGCTTGTGCTAAAAAACTGTAAGAGTTAGAACGAGTTGGAGAAGACTGCAAGCGTCTGGAACTGGAAGGCATAGACAAGGTTTTCTTAATGTCATACCGGTACGACGTCCCGACTGGGAGGTAAGGAGGGACATAAAAAGGATTCATTGAAGAGTAAAGACATGTCTTTACAATCCGGGCACTTACCCTAACTCAGTCTGCTCTTTAAAACTAATTCAGTAAAAAATCAAGGGAGGTAACGCACTATTTCTGAAAATTCTATGAAGTCATTCAATTAATTCCCATTGCACATTCATTAGAAGGAAGAGCAAAAAAAAAAAAAAGGAATATTCTCTCATACCATTCTAGGAAGATAACAATAACTTAATAATGAATTGGTAAAAAGTGAAGATTGAAATTATTTTTTAAAAAAAAACCATTAATGACGTCTCACTATTTTGGCCGATTTTCTTTACCCCCAACCCCTTTTAAACTTTTCTAGGGTTGCCAATAGGGTTGCGAATAGGGTTGCCAACAGGTTTGCAACTAGGATTGCCAGTAGGGTTTCTCTCTCAGGTTTTTGACATGCCACACTATTTTGAGTGACTTCCCGGAAATGTTCATATGACGGTTACACACTTTTAGCATACAATTTTCTTGTTGTTTTTTTTTAAATATCACAAGCGACAGATTGTGACAAAAGGTCGCTATAAGCCAAGCCATGTCCAATCTCGTTAAATGCGCAGAATTAATGCGCAGTTGGTCTTTAAATGAATGTATAAAAAAACATCAACTTGGAAATGAGAATTCTTAGTTGTGAACCGCCTGAAAAAAACATGACACGATGGTCTCAATGACAGACATCTAAAGTTCAACATGACACGATGGTCTCAATGACAGACATCTAAAGTTCAACATGACACGATGGTCTCAATGACAGACACCTAAGTTCGTGTGATGCTTAATAATTGAGGCCATCGAAACACGCTTTCATAAGCTAAGGCCATCGAAACACGCATATGCTAAGGCCATCGAAACACGCAGATTTAGCCTTGGGCCATCGAAACACGCAAATTTAAGCTTAGGCCATCGAAACACGGATATTTAACATGGGGCCATCGAAACATACATATTTAAGCTAAGGCCTTCGTAACATACATTAGCTGAGTTTCAGTGTTCCCAAGAAGAAAAAAAGATAAGTATAGATCAAGTTTGACTTTTACTTTACCAGTTTTTGTCCCAAAGCCAATGGCCCAATCACTAGGCTACAATACAAAGATTTGTCTTATTGTATTTGTATAGAAAAATCTGAACAAATCTGTGGACACTTTATCACGAGCCAGACAGTTTTAGCTTAAGAGAATAGAAACAAAAATACTTACCCGACATTTTATTATTTCATTCTTTGCCCGTTGTTTCATAGAGCACTGTTCCAGTTCTTTAGTTGACTAGCGTCTTTGCCCGTTGTTTCATAGAGCACTGTTCTAGTTCTTTAGTTGACTAGCGTCTTTGCCCGTTGTTTCATAGAGCACTGTTCTAGTTCTTTAGTTGACTAGCGTCTTTGCCCGTTGTTTCATAGAGCACTGTTCTAGTTCTTTAGTTGACTAGCGTCTTTGCCCGTTGTTTCATAGAGCACTGTTCCAGTTCTTTAGTTGACTAGCGTCTTTGCCCGTTGTTTCATAGAGCACTGTTCCAGTTCTTTAGTTGACTAGCGTCTTTGCCCGTTGTTTCATAGAGCACTGTTCTAGTTCTTTAGTTGACTAGCGTCTTTGCCCGTTGTTTCATAGAGCACTGTTCTAGTTCTTTAGTTGACTAGCGTCTTTGCCCGTTGTTTCATAGAGCACTGTTCTAGTTCTTTAGTTGACTAGCGTCTTTGCCCGTTGTTTCATAGAGCACTGTTCTAGTTCTTTAGTTGACTAGAGTCTTTGCCCGTTGTTTCATAGAGCACTGTTCTAGTTCTTTAGTTGACTAGCGTCTTTGCCCGTTGTTTCATAGAGCACTGTTCTAGTTCTTTAGTTGACTAGCGTCTGACTTTCATGCATTCTTACTTGGCCCACACGCAGTACGACAAAACGGTCTAGTTGTTTCGTTGACTAGCGTCTGACTTTCATGCATTCTTACTTGGCCCACACGCAGTACGACAAAACGGTCTAGTTGTTTCGTTGACTAGCGTCTGACTTTCGTGCATTCTTTCTTGGCCCACACGCAGTACGACAAAACGGTCTAGTTGTTTCGTTGACTAGCGTCTGACTTTCGTGCATTCTTACTAGGCCCGCACGCAGTACGACAAAACGGTCTAGTTGTTTCGTTGACTAGCGTCTGACTTTCGTGCATTCTTTCTTGGCCCACACGCAGTACGACAAAACGGTCTAGTTGTTTCGTTGACTAGCGTCTGACTTTCGTGCATTCTTACTAGGCCCGCACGCAGTACGACAAAACGGTCTAGTTGTTTCGTTGACTAGCGTCTGACTTTCATGCATTCTTACTAGGCCCGCACGCAGTACGACAAAACGGTCTAGTTGTTTCGTTGACTAGCGTCTGACTTTCATGCATTCTTACTAGGCCCGCACGCAGTACGACAAAACGGTCTAGTTGTTTCGTTGACTAGCGTCTGACTTTCATGCATTCTTACTTGGCCCGCACGCAGTACGACAAAACGGTCTAGTTGTTTCGTTGACTAGCGTCTGACTTTCATGCATTCTTACTTGGCCCACACGCAGTACGACAAAACGGTCTAGTTGTTTCGTTGACTAGCGTCTGACTTTCATGCATTCTTACTTGGCCCACACGCAGTACGACAAAACGGTCTAGTTGTTTCGTTGACTAGCGTCTGACTTTCATGCATTCTTACTTGGCCCGCACGCAGTACGACAAACGGGTAGAGGGTTGATAGGCGGCTTTCTATCTTTTAACAAGACACCGTCTCCACTGCCATCTGCTCATGATGAAATAAAGGCCCAAGCAAATAAATGTATCTTATTCTTCTGTCCACTTTATTGGGGGGGGGGGGGGGGGTAATAGTTGACGGATTGCCCCGAGGTGTGAGGCATGCTGAAGGTTCATATTGTGAATTTTTAGGATGTCCTTTACACAGTCGAACTACACACTTTGTGGTCCTCTTCTGGGCCTGAAACTAGGTTGCCTGCTACTGTACTATTGCAATGCAGATTGATTGACAGGCATTCTGACCAGGTGAGAAAACCAATGTAGGGAGATATACTGGAGGATTGGGATCTCACTTATTTTCTCGTTCCGAGTGATCTCCTTTCTTGTTAGCTGCTCGCCTTAAACATCTCATTTCGCAGGTGAATATTTGTCTCTCTAGAGTCTAGACAGAGCCCAGGTTTGACGCTGGTAAGGGTTGGAATAAAGACAGCGTAACTTTAGAATTTAGATTAATGCTATTTTCATAATTCTCTAAGTAACAATGTCACTAACGCTACCAGATGGCGCTGAATTCACTAATTAAAATTCTCAATAACTGCGCTAAATGAGATTCTTTTTAAAAAAGTGCATTTGGTGCCTACTATTTTCTTGTTTTATGGAAATAGTCTCTTATATTATATTATATGGTGTTATAAATCTGCTGTCTTAATATATTTAAGGGGGTGGGGAAAAGGTGCGTTTTACTAACCAGTTTTGTTTTTGTCTTTTGGGGGGTGGGGGTGTAACTAATTGGGACTTTTATAAAGTGCGTCAGTTGAATGTATGTTTTGTCAAGTAACTTTAGTAGATGGCAAGTTCACGCATTGCGGCCACCATTGCTTGGCGGGCTTTACATGTTGGTGTAATAAATCTGAGGGGTAAAAGCGGGTGGGATATTAGAATATTAATTCTTGAATGCATCTTTTGTCAAGTAACTTTAGTAGATGGGAAGTTCACGCATTGCGGCCACCATTGCTTGGCGGGCTATAGATATTATTTAAAAGATATTCATCATCAAATTAATTTAATGTGCCACTAGCAGGGGCACTTAAAGCACCTTGAATGACGTCATGAGTTGTTTAAATCGGTGACAGGAAGTATCGTGGTTCTTCAAAATGGCGACTTCAAACAATCCAAGAATGAAGCGCTTACACTTACACGTCCACTGTCAGAAACATTCATCTTTAAATGCAACTCATCATTCAAATGTCTTGTATGGTCAATAAAGATGCTGATGGGAAGAACAACAACGAAAATATCCAGCTATATTCATAGATAATTAAATTCCAAATAGTTTTCGCTCATAATAATAGACTCCCCTTCCTTTCTACGTAAGACTTTGTTGTTTATAATATGATTTTTATATTAAAAGAAAACATTCTCTGGTAAGTGTGAAGAGATAACGCCGCGTTTTTTACCATAGCCACTATCTTGGTTGCCTCGACCCGCGAATGTATGTCCTAAATTTATCCCTAAACCTAACCTGACCCCTAAATCTATCCCCAAACCTAACCTGCACCCTAAAATTATCCCTAACCTGGGTTTTGACCCTATCTGACCAGGGTTTTGACCCTATCGGAACCAGGGACAAAACACGCAAATGACGTCATGGCAATATCTCTTCGCATTAGCCCATTTTCTCAATGCTTCTTCTAGTTGGTAATATTCTAAGCAATTCAGCTTTATACAAATCAGGTTTTTTTAAATATTCATTTTCCTACGCCTAAGTTAATTTATTTTAGAAGCCCATTTCCACCCATCTCCTTCCTCCCCCCCCCCCCCCCCCCCCCCAATATGCCTAAAAAAATAGCAATGAATAAAATCTAACATTTCTTTCTAGTGACTGTCAATATTTGAAAGCAAGCTGCAGATCACACTTAGATGGATGAGGTGCACGAGTCGTTCACAAAGAGGAAGAAGCAGGAGAAGACAACAGCAGATGACCCTCGTTGGAAGAGACCGGATGCAAACCTACTACATTACATGTCGAAATTAAAAGAGCAATATCTCCAGGTGGGGCATCTATGGTCAGGTGATATCTGATAGTAATACCTATGGTGGGGCATCTATGGTCAGGTGATATCTGATAGTAATACCTGCTGGTGGGGCATCTATGGTCAGGTGATATGTGATAGTTATACCTGCTGGTGGGGCATCTATGGTCAGGTGATATCTGATAGTAATACCTGCAAGTAGGTCATCCGTCTTCAGGTGATACTACCATCTACCAGTGCCTGGATGCCATTGCTTGTCAGCCCAATAAGGCGTCCACTTTTGGGGGCTGAAAGCCAGGAGGCAAATACTCCCTAAAACATTCTTACAACTGCCACCTTACAGTTCCGACACTGGTCGAACTTAAATGGACTTTTCGTGTCAGCTATAGCTAGATTGCTGCCGTTCCACTATACTTAGATTACTACCGTACAACTATACTTAGATTACTGCCGTACAACTCTAGTTATGTTACTGCCGTTCAAGTCTAGGTAGATTACTGCAGTACAACTATACTAAGATTACTGCCGTACAACTCTAGTTAGATTACTGCCGTACAACTCTAGTTAGATTACTGCTGTTCAACTCTAGGTAGATTACTGCCGTACAATTCTAGTTATATTACTGCCGTTCAACTCTAGTTATATTACTGCCGTTCAACTCTAGTTAGATTACTGCCGTACAACTCTAGTTATATTACTGCTGTACAACTCTAGTTATATTACTGCCATTCAACTCTAGTTATATTACTGCCGTTCAACTCTAGGTAGATTACTGCCGTACAACTCTAGTTATATTACTGCCGTACAACTCTAGTTATATTACTGCCGTACAACTCTAGTTAGATTACTGCCGTAAAACTCTAGTTAGATTACTGCCGTACAACTCTAGTTAGATTACTGCCGTTTATAGTTCAACTCTAGGTATATTATTGACGTACAACTCTAGTTAGATTACTGCCGTACAACTCTAGTTAGATTACTGCCGTACAACTCTAGTTAGATTACTGCCGTTCAACTCTAGTTAGATTACTGCCGTACAACTCTAGTTAGATTACTGCCGTTCAACTCTAGGTAGATTACTGCCGTACAATTCTAGTTATATTACTGCCGTTCAACTCTAGTTATATTACTGCCATTCAACTCTAGTTAGATTACTGCAGTACAACTCTAGTTATATTACTGCTGTACAACTCTAGTTATATTACTGCCGTTCAACTCTAGTTATATTACTGCCGTTCAACTCTAGGTAGATTACTGCCGTACAACTCTAGTTATATTACTGCCGTACAACTCTATTTAGATTACTGCCGTAAAACTCTAGTTAGATTACTGCCGTACAACTCTAGTTAGATTACTGCCGTTCAACTCTAGTTAGATTACTGCCGTACAACTCTAGTTAGAATACTGCCGTTCAACTCTAGGTAGATTACTGCCGTACAACTCTAGTTATATTACTGCCGTTCAACTCTAGTTATATTACTGCCGTTCAACTCTAGTTATATTACTGCCGTACAACTCTAGTTATATTACTTCCGTACAACTCTAGTTATATTACTGCCGTTCAACTCTAATTATATTACTGCCGTTCAACTCTAGGTAGATTACTGCCGTACAACTCTAGTTATATTACTGCCGTACAACTCTAGTTAGATTACTGCCATACAACTCTAGTTAGATTACTGCCGTACAACTCTAGTTAGATTACTTATGTTCAACTCTAGGTAGATTACTGCCGTACAACTCTAGTTAGATTGCTGCCGTACAACTCTAGTTAGATTACTGCCGTACAACTCTAGTTAGAGTACTGTCGTACAACTCTAGTTAGATTACTGCCGTACAACTCTAGTTAGATTACTGCCGTTCAACTCTAGTTAGATTACTGCCGTACAACTCTAGATAGATTACTGCCGTACAACTCTAGTTAGATTTCTGCCGTACAACTGTAGTTAGATTACTGCCGTACAACTGTAGTTAGATTACTGCCGTACAACTCTAGTTAGATTACTGCCGTTCAACTTTAGTTAGATTACTGCCGTTCAACTCTAGGTAGATTACTGCCGTACAACTATAAGTTAGATTACTGCCGTACAACTCTAGTTAGATTACTGCCGTACAACTCTAGTTATATTACTGCTGTACAACTCTAGTTATATTACTGCCGTACAACTCTATTTAGATTACTGCCGTACAACTTTAGTTAGATTACTGCCGTATAACTCTAGGTAGATTACGGCCGTTCAACTCTAGTTAGATTACTGCCGTACAACTCTAGTTAGATTACTGCCGTACAACTCTAGTTAGATTACTGCCGTACAACTCTAGGTAGATTACTGCCGTACAACTCTAGGTAGATTACGGCCGTACAACTCTAGGTAGATTACGGCCGTTAAGTGAAGTTCAACATCCAAGTAAAGAACATAAAGAATAAATAAATCAATACAGCAAACTCAACAAAAACCAAATTAGTTTGAACGTTAAAAAAAGGGTAGGATCAACTCACTTACACCTTTTTAAACAGGGGTCGGGGTCACTGTCCCTCAGACACTGTTGGGGGCTGGACTATAGAAAGAAAAGAAGGAACGAATTGATATCAACTCTGCACATACCTTTATGGTACTTGGGGGGGGGGGGCGAAAATCAAAATCATATTTTAAATTAAGAATAATATTAACAAACAAAAATTGTAGGTTGCGTTTTTTTAATGAGATCGTCAATGGCAGGTTCCATCCATTTCTGACACTGCTACACGGGTACATTGCCGGCACCCATTAAGTGGTTTATTCATATCTAATACTGCTACACGAATACCGTGCCGGTGACCGGTAAGTGGTTCTATTCATATCTGATACTGCTACACGGGTACCGTGCCGGTGACCAGTAAGTGGTTCTATTCATATGTGATACTGCTACACGGGTACCGTGCCGGTGACCAGTAAGTCCGTTCAATAACACTTTTCGAGCAGAATCTGACCCACGGTCCGTAATTTAAGGACCCCTGAACTTATCAATAAAGTTTTATCACGTCAGAGAATAAAACCAATAAAAGACAATACTAAACAAACAACTGAGATTGTATTTGACATTCCAGAGACAAACAGAATACGACCAGCAGGCAAAGCGAATACAAACTGAGTACGACCAGCAGGCCAAGAGAGGACAACCAGATTACGACCAGCAGGCGCAGAGAGGACAACCAGATAACGACCAGCAGGCGCAGAGAGGACAACCAGATTACGGCCAGCAGACACAGAGAGGACAACCAGATGACCAGCAGGCGCAGAAAGGACAACCAGATAACGACCAGCAGGCCAAAAGAGGACAACCAGACTACGAACAGAGGGCCAAAAGAGGACAATCCGATTATGATCAGCAGGCCAGGAGAGGACAACCAGATTACGACCACCAGGCGCAGAGAGGACAACCCAATTATGACCAGCAGGCCAAGAGAGGGCAACCAGATTACGACCAGCAGGCCAAGAGAGGACAACCAGATTACGAACAGAGGGCCAAAAGAGGACACTCCGATTATGATCAGCAGGCCAGGAGAGGACAACCAGATTACGACCAGCAGGCAAAGAGAGGACAACCCAATTATGACCAGCAGGCAAAGAGAGGACAACCAGATAACGACCAGCAGGTCAGGAGAGGACAACCAGATAACGAACAGCAAGGGAAAAGGGTGAAAGTGTCGGATGTTTGGAAAGAGGAAGCCAAAGATGCCAAGCTCGTGAGTATACAATATCTTAAGTACTATAGGACTACAACAACAAAACAACACTATCTAGCTTAGAATTTAAGAGGTCAGCAGCAATATTTGTATAAATACTGCTTTAAACTAGGTTGAGCCGGGTGCAGTGATTTTAAGAAAATACTCGAATGTATTTTTTTTAAAAAATTGAATGTATCTGGTGTATTCAGATTGTTGACAAAAAATAAGGCTACTCCAATGAATGTAAACAATCAAAGGGGGACCATGACCCATATGTCAAGAACCACTGGCCTAACCCATAAACACAATAAACAGTACCGAAGCCAAACATGAAGCGGCGCTTCGCCTAGGCATTAGTGTGGCTGGTCGCTAATTGGAAGAAGTTCTCATTTTTCTGATACCAATGTAGGCCTTTTATTTTAATCAGACCTGATTACCCCCAAACTCTTAGAATCGTACAATCTCATCACAAAATCGTTCAATACATTATCTTAATACTAAAAAAAAATTAATCATACAGTATATATAATAATGTATACATCTCAAAATCGTACATTGTAGGCCAAAATCGTAAGAGTAAACAGGTCTGATTTTAATACATCTGTAAATCCTTTTCAGAGATTTGCAACTTCATTCAGTTGAGTTTCCCAACAATGGCTCGTCGGTTTTCTAGTATTATTTAATGACTTCAGGTACATTGTACACATATATCATGTAAACAAGGTTGTACTGTTCAATGCGTATACTTGTCAATTCTTCATATTGGGTACAGCACAGTATAGACAATGATAGTGGAACTTATTTTTATCACCCGGTTCTGTTGTTTCAGGGTAAGGGTAAATGCCGGGTGTGCTAATATTCGATACTTCCGGCTATCCTGGTCAGTAACTTGCCCAGCCCTACTTAAAACACGTGCTATCTTTGACCTTTAGGGACATTTTTAACACCTTTCGTCAAGATAGAATAGTTCATGCGAATTGTCATGACATTCGCTTGATGCCATTGGATATGTAATTTTAGTATATTCTTCTTCTTCTTCTTATATATTTATTCTGCTTGACCAGAATGTCCATTTCAATAAGGCTATTGAACCCATTCCGTCTGGCTTGTACGCCTCGCTAATCGAGATGTCCGCCAAGCTCAAGAAAAGAACACGTGAGCTTAGCAGGGCATCACGTGACTCTAGCAAGCCATCTCGAGCTGTAAAACATAAAAGTATGATCCCCGTTCGTTCACCGCCAAAACGAAAGTCAGGTTCTCAAAACAATGACGCGAGCCACCAACAGAAAGAGGCCACGGCTGCGTCTCAAATGAAGGAAAGAAGTCATCAAGATCAAGCAGACGTGAAACAAGAGAAGCCGAAGGGCGAAGGAAGCTACACCATCTCGCAAAAACACCAATTAAATTTACGTCCCGAGAAACCGGAAGACGCGTTCAAACACGGAAGTAGCGACAACGAGGTTCCGACGAACACTCACAGAAACAGACTCAGCTTTGCCTCGTTCAAGGACAGCCGGGCAGCGACACAGCGGCGTAACAAGTCGGCCCCACGCGGCAGCCCGGAACCGATCAGAAGCATTAAACAAATCAAAGCGGAGCCGAACCAGTTCGAATTTACTCCGTTGGTGGCATCACCGCGACCCCAAACAGGCAACGACTTGGGGGCTGGCCCCGAAACAAATGTAGTTAGCAGCTTAAGAGACGAGCGAGAGAAAAGCACGGATAATAAGAGCACAATAAGAGATACGAGAAAGGATGCATTCAAGAACTTAAAATACAATGGCATGTTAAAGAAGTCGCCTAGCAAGAAAACAAGCCCATTCCGGGGAGCTGCGCCTCTTGAAAAAAACAAAGTTCAGGCCAGTATACCAAGGGGAATGAACAGGGAACAAAAAAGTGTTGTAATAAGATCTAGTCCAAGGCAGAAACTGGTTGTAGAGAAACCAGTGAAAATATCCAGGTGGTCGGGGGTGGTGGTAACGGAAGACATGGACAAACCGTTCGGGCCGAGACGGCCGATCAAGTCGCCGGTGAAACTTAACGCCGTCAGATTGCGAAAGCCTCAGGGCAAGCTACAAAGACGAGATTCCGTGCTCGCCAAGCCGGTAGCGCCAGCAGTGAAATTAAAGTCGTCTCCCTCGAGGCAACTATTCTCAAAGCAAGATCCCATTTGGAAAAAGCCTTCAGGTAGCATGGCCGGCCAACAGAACAAAGAGCCTTCGCCACAGCTAAAACCAAAAAGTGCCTCACCGCAATTTGACGGTGTGTCAAACAAAGAAGTACCATCAGGAAACAATCCACAGACAGCAGTTTCCGCTAAGACAGCACCTCGAGCACTCTCACCGCCTCAGAGAAAAAAAGCTTCCCCGGCGGGCTCACCTATGTCAAGCAGTTACAACAGCCGAGTGTCAAATGACAGCATACGCAGCCCACTCAATTCTAAGAAGCGTGTGGGGAGCTCGGCCAGTTCAGCAAAAGGAAAACCCCCCTCATCGATGGAAAGTGCGAAGCAGCGATTGAGCGCCAAACAGAAGTTAATGCACAGGAGTACGTCAGTGCCTTGTAACAGTTTGTCGCCCATCGCCAGCGTCGAATTTCAGTCAGGATCAGATTCTCAACTGCCCCGTAAGGTGATTTCTATCAAGTCAATATCACCAGTTGACAAGAAGCATTGGTCAAAGTCGCCTGTTAGGAAAACACCAGCGACATCCTCCGAAATATCAAGCGCTAAAAGGGCGCGCCTCAGGAAAGATCGCTTGGGAAGGTCCTTAGCTAATCAGGTAAAGGAGAAAAAAATAGCATCGTTTGCGTCGGAGTTCAATGACTTGGCGGCGGGTGAGCAATCGTCCTCCCTTGATCGAAGCAAACCAAGTTCACGTAAGGACCAAATGCCCGTGAAACAAGAGATAACTCGTCCGTGCTCTCAATCGTCAAAGAAAAAAAGATATGAAGTCGAGAAGGTCTTTAAACACGAGAATCAAACGAGGCAAATTGCCTACTCGCCGGAAAAGAAATTATCACCCACTGAAAAACTAGATGTGAAAGCAAGGCGTAAGCGAGACCTGATCGAGAGGAGGCACAGCTCCTCGCCGGATAGAGCACGCAATGTGACAGCGGTGCAGTATCACAAAGAGGCACACATCCCCTACGGACACAAGGTGCGACGCCACGGCCACCACTGCTGCAGGGGCGTTCACCTGGTTCATGACGGAAGGAAGAGGAGATCGAACCGAGGTCACAGGGCGAGAATTTTCACTTCAGACCGAGTGCGCCCAAAGCGATGCCTGCACAGCTGCCGGCTCGGGAAACACGGCTACAAGACGAACACGAAACTTGTGTCTCACAGAATGAGGATGCGACCAGTCTCCAAACTTACACACCGAGGCTGGAACGAAAGCGACACCGATTACTCGGAGATAAAACACGCCCGCCACAGACGCAAATACGCCTTGCATCTCGGACACGCCGCTGAAGACATGACCTCCGACAGCTGCTGCTACACCTACGACTTTGAGCCCAACAGTGGCGAGTACAGCACCGACGATACGGATACCGACTCCCCGTATATCTTCTCGGACAACGGCGACGCTTCGGAATTGATGGATTCCACGTATTCAGATTGCTGTGAGTTCGAACCCCGAGGCTCTCCCCCGTTGAAGCAGAGGGACGCCGTTCAAGTGACATGGAACATGAGTGAATCCAATGTACCCGTTCATTCTTCAACGTACACGGCCCTCAGGCGATTCCCGGAGAAACGCATCGATTCTAAATACAACCGAGGGGCCAGGTCACGCCCAAATCTTTGCGGAGAACGAGGTGTCGCTAAAACTAAAGATCCTGACCGAGTCACCAGGCAAGGTTCGGTGCCACTCAAGTACAAAGCTCCGTCACGGCTTCTAAGACACAAAACGACGCTTCAGTCGACACAGCCTGGCTTCACGCAGAGACACACGGTGGATGACCAGCCACACGAGGGTCAGTTCAACTCTGACCATTTCACCGCGTCCAGTTCCGACCTGGTCGAAGGTGATCGTGTACGGAAACCGTCCGACAGTTACCCAGGAGGGAACCAAGGAAATGAGATGATGGACGAGATAGAGGCGGAGATGAGTGATGTACTTGCCAGCCTCTTCCAGTCGCAGTACAACATCGCTATTAGAGTGGAAGCTCTGAAGGAAGATCTCGTGCAGCAGGTGGCTAGACTCCAAGCCCCGCCCATACCAGTTAATTTTGTTAACGAGCCAATAGCGCGACCGGTGGCCAAGTGGGCAGGGACTTACTATGACTACATTATGATGGTAGGGTTTATGGTCGTGCAGTTTGTTTTTCAGTTTGTAATTGTGAAAAAATACTAGGAAAGACAAAACTCAGAACAAATGCTTGTTGAGTGAACAAAAATAAAACATATGTTCTAGAAATGTGGCACAAAAAAGAGCTGAAAGTAACTGTAAGTTCTATTTATAGAGCTGTGTGTATTTGATAGGGTATTTTACGACTCATTTGAATTTTTTTATACTTTTATAAAACTCTCATAAACAATTAAAGAAAATCAGAATAATCTTGACAAAAAGCTTACTTTTCTCTTGTTGAATGTTTCATCTGCTGCCTTTCATAACCCTGGCTAGTTTCAGTGTTACATGAATACAAGGTTGGTCTCATTGTTAGACCCTCATTGGTGGTCCTTGTCTTACATCCATACAGGGTTGGTCTAATTGTTACACCCACATTGTTGGCCCTTGTCTTACATCCATACATGGATGGTCTCATTGTTACACCCACATTGGTGGTCCTTCTCTTACATCCATACATGGATGATCTCATTGTTACACCCACATTATTGGTCCTTGTCTTACATCCATACCTGGATGGTCTCATTGTTACACCCACATTGTTGGCCCTTGTCTTACATCCATACATGGTTGGTCTCATTGTTACACCCACATTGTTGGTCCTTGTCTTACATCCATACATGATCGGTCTCATTCTTACACCCACATTGTTGGTTCTTGTCTTACAACCATACATGATTGGTCTCATTGTTACACCCACATTGTTGGTCCTTGTCTTACATCCATACATGATTGGTCTCATTGTTACACCCCCATTGTTGGTTCTTGTCTTACATCCATACATGGATTGTCTCATTGTTACACCCACGTTGTTGGTCCTTGTCTTACATCCATACATGGATGATCTCATTGTTACACCCACGTTGTTGGTCCTTGTCTTACATTAATACATGGATGGTCTCATTGTTACACCCACATCATTGGTCCTTGTGTTACATTCATACATAGATAGTCTCATATATTTGTGAGTTTAAAAAAAATAAGATTCTGTTCATTCTGGTATAAGACAAATTGAATGTTAAACAACTATTTAACAATTTTAAAAAAATATAGCCTTTCAGTTGAACAATACAATGCTTCTTCAAAGTCGTTCTATATCATTAGGCAAGGAATATCTCTATGCAATCTCTATTCTATTACAATATTATTAACATTGAAAAGCAATAATTTATTTTTTAATATGAAGGAATAGGAAATATATACAGGCAACAAATGACATATTAAAAAAATTCATAAAATCATCCCTTGAACAGAGCCTATAAATTATAAACTTAATAAAATCATCCTTTGAACAGGGCGAATAAACTTAATAGAATCATCCATTGAACCGGGCCTATAAACTTAATAAAATCATCCTTTGAACAGGGCGAATAAACTTAATAGAATCATCCCTTGAACAGGGCCTATAAACTTAATAAAATCATCCATTGAACAGGGCCTACAAACTTAATAAAATCATCCCTTGAACAGGGCCTATAAACTTAATAAAATCATCCCTTGAACAGAGCCTATAAACTTAATAAAATCATCCCTTTAACAGGGCCTATAAACTTAATAAAATCATCCCTTGAACAGGGTCTATAAACTTAATAAAATCATCCCTTGAACAGGGCCTATAAACTTAATAAAATCATCCCTTGAACAGGGCCTATAAACTTAATAAAATCATCCCTTGAACAGGGCCAATAAACTTAATAAAATCATCCCTTGAACAGGGCCTATAAACTTAATAAAATCATCCCTTGAACAGGGCCTATAAACTTAATAAAATCATCCCTTGAACAGGGCCTATAAACTTAATAAAATCATCCCTTGAACAGGGCCTATAAACTTAATAAAATCATCCCTTGAACAGGGCCTATAAACTTAATAAAATCATCCTTTGAACAGAGCCTATAAACTGAAACATTTGAATCATTTCACCCAAATTTAAAACACATTTTTATATAGAAAAAATTTAATTGTTTATTTGAACATTTCACATGCCAAGACAATAGATGACAAGTAAATGACTAAACTAAACTTGAAATGAACATTCAGAAATAGATGCTGGACAGAAGTGAAAGTGCAACAAAGTGAAAAATATATAATTTATAATAAAATTTTATACAATTTGTATATCATTATGGAAATAATAAAAACAAGTTATTGGAAAAAAAATGTTTTTATTTTCTTTAAATCTAATGAATTTGGTGATATAACTTTTTTTATAAGTGTTTGAAAAAAAAAATTATTGAATATTTGAGTTACACTTGATAAAATTAAAACATTCTTGAAAAAATCGAAACATTTTTATATCACATTTGGGAGAGATTAAAAAAAATATTACAACTTTGATTTTAAATGATTAAAAAAAATCAAAACAAAATCAAGTATTCTGCAAAGCTCTTTCAATAAACTTAAAATAGAAATTGGTCAAGTGGCTCTCAAATTGTGGAGGGAGGATTGAGCCCACTATTCCTTGGACCAACTATGACCAAAAAAAGATTTGACACAGCGACTGTTGCACAAACAGCTTCAAACATGTTTAAACTGTCACAGTGATTGTTGCCCAAACAGCTTCAAACTTGTCCTTAACTGTCACAGTGATTGTTGCACAAACATATTCAAACATGTCCTTAGCTGTCACAGTGTTACACTCATTCTTATTCAGATATGTATTAAATACTTGACACCCTTACAATATAATGAAAATAATTTTTTTCAATTTTTAAAAAATTATTAGTTAAGAAAATGAGACTTTTGCCACTGAACAGTTCCATGAAATGGTTCAGTTTGTTTTTCATGGCTATTAAAACAATGACATCATTTGATAGTTTCATTGTAAGCAATTGAATGTGTCTTAATTTGGAAGACCTTTACTGAAATATACGACAGGAAATTATATATTTCTTAATTCCCTAATTTTCATGGTCTTTTGACCTGGTCAACATTACTTACTAATTGGTGGAAGAAGTTATTGGCATTGAATTGTATAGTTAGCTTAAAAGGAATAAATGCAATGAAGAATAAAACTGTCTTTTGAACAGATTTAGTAAATGAACATTTATGGGATTTAACAATTTTTTTATTTTACATTATCTTATGCCTAGTTTGCATATAAAGAGAATAATTTAGTGAACTGTCTACAAAAAGTAGTGGCGCACATACAGATTCAGTAGACATACTAAAAAAAGCAGACAGTCTATAAACAGCAGACTATAAACAGCAGACAGACTACAAATAGTTATTCAAAATACCAAGTTTGTCTTTATTTAAGAATTGCTTCGGCAAATATTGGATGGAATATTCAATATTTGTTTTCTTGTACGAAGATCCAACATTTGTAAGTGTAAGGTAGTTATTTGATCACAAGGCTGCAAGCAATAAAATTAATTACATATTATAGTTTTATAACACAACGGAAAATAAAATTAGAATAATGGTATAATTTATATGTTCAAAATCAATTAAGAAGTGCTAAATAGTGTAAATAAGTGCAAGGTTACTGTAAACGTATATAATTTAATAAACTTTTGTGTTGTTCCAAAATAGAGGAAAAGCACTGATGTGCTTATAAGGAACTTTTGAGGAAATTACAAAAATGAAAAAAAGTATTATTTTTTAAACACATCAATGATTGTATATGTTATAAAGTGAAACAATTATAACATAAATATATTGCTATTGTCATGTCAGCACATGCACAATGTAAATACAACTACAAAAAATTATAACTATACAGCCACTGAATGCTTGCTGTTTAATTCAACACACAAATGTAGGTTAATTAAAGACCAGTGCAGATTAAATCAAGTACAAGCTTCAATTTCAAGGGTTGACAATAAAATATCACACACAAGAATATTTCAAGACTTCATTTTCTTTAAAGCGTTACATCCTGACTGGTCAACAAAATCAACAGGGATATTGCTTCATGTACTTAGAACTTGATCACTGTGGAGCTGACATGTATTACAACAGTTTGTGTGCAGGTAGTCAAGTAAAAAACAAATAAAAATGATACTATTCTCTCCCCTGTGTGATGGTTGTCTCCCTTGTGTATGACACGCTGTGAATGTAATGTGTGCTAATGGTGGGATACAGAAAATAAGATTGGCTTTAAGTTTCTAGCCCAGATTTTTGTGACTGACAGGAGGATCATTTCATTCATTGGTCTACACAAGGAAAGTACAATTTAAAGAAATAACATCATAGGGAACACAAATAGAAGAATGGCAGAGCTAGGCTTGTACGAGGATGGCTGGTGATAGAACTAGGCTTGTATGGGGATGGCTTGTGATAGAAATAGGCTTCTATGGAGATGGCTGCTGATAGAAAACTATGAATATAAGTGATTTATTCACTTCAACTCATTCCCCCCTCCCATTTGCACAAAACATAGTAACATTTGCAGTGTTAAGCTTACAGCATTTTTCTTAGATGAAACACATATTTTTACTTTAACATTTACAAAGTTCATGAAATTTCACAAGTGATTTGGCTATGTTTGAAATACATAATAATGTAGAGGGACAAAAATGCCATACAAAAGATTCCAAAAATTATGTATTCTCTAAAATCCAAACTTAGGTCTCTTTAATTTGTCATGCATTTGTGTAACTATTACTTGACAAGCACAGTTACTATAGTAAGGTTTAGCAGAGACCAGAGGAAAACATACATTTTAAAGAAGAGCTATATTTTTAACCCTTTGAACCCGCTTTATCGGTCTGCGCCTTAAAAATCCACAACCCGCCAGACCGATATATCGGTCTCCCATACCTTACCATAGATTGACAGTCCGTATGTAAAATGTGCTATAAATACTGAGTTCATGGTTTATCACGTGACTTGGGAAAGGTCACAGTAATGGCCGCGCCCATGGTTGCATTGTTTTTGTTATGTTTTAGTAATGTTTTTCGATGTATAGAAGTGGCGAAAATGCAATAATTACTTTTCTCAAGGACACAAACTAGAGTAGTTTTATGATAATGTAAATAATTTAGATAATATTTATTTGAAAAAGGAGTGAAACAATAGACAATGATAGTGACGATCGATTGACTACAACTTCTAGTTCTAGTGCTATCGATGTGTTGTTAGGGAATAAACTAAACAAGGTCTACCTCCTAGTTCTAGCCTTGGCTTTTATGAAAAATCAGGGCCGTATAAATGACCTTTTACTATGACATTTTACAACATTTCTAAGACAATTTTATTTCTGTGATACATTTTATAATACTAATGGACTACTAACAGACACATTTAGATTGAAATAAATAAAATTTCTTTAATTGTATAATCATTTGATTTTGTTTGTTTGTGTGTCAGTGTGTGGACATTTGTTCCCAGGAGCCCAGGGGATTGGGTATTTTAGGCCCAGGAGCCAAGGGTTCAAAGGGTTAAAGGTATTGATTCCAATCCCATTCAAAGTGCTATCATCAATCATAATAAAAGGCACTTGTCCAGGACTCAGTAATATGTCAATGAATGAGTTACAGAGAAGTCAAGAAGCTGAAAGGTATTTTTGTATGAAACTCTTGTAACCCGTCAGTTTTGTTGATCTATGAACATATACCTTACAGTGCTCCCCACACTATTTCTTTAATGTAGACACTTTTTAAAGACATCATTTTTGCATTAAATGTAATTAAGGTCAAGGTATTCATCAATTAATCTGAACACATAGTTTTGTTTAAAGATATCTTCATTGCTAACTAGTTATTGGGTGGTTCAAGTTAAGAGACATGTTTTTTTTTATTCCAATAAGAATTTTAAGCACACCCATTAGACTAAGAAAATACTCATTTTAACATAGGTCAATACTGAATTCCCATCTCATTCAGCTGCTGGCAGATGTCTAGTATGTAAAAGCTGTACAGACATTTGACACAGAAAACTAACAGAATTAAGAGAGACTATTCAAATGACAATGTTAAGACCTAAATCTTTCCATAATAGAGATTCTAACATTTGTGCAAATGGTCCAATAGTGTAAATAAAAATTATATATATATATGTTTTAATTCAACACAAAAGTTTACATTTTATAAAGTAATGTGATCCCAAAAATAAGATAAGACCCATCTGAGATTAGACAATGTTTTAGTTGAAATGTGTTAACATTTCATTGACCCATCTGAGATTAGACAATGTTTTAGTTGAAATGTGTCAACATTTCATTGCTTTATACAGGAAGATGCCTGCATGCTTCCATTTGTGCTTAAAAAAATAATTTCTAAATTTTTTTCTCTCTTAAATGTAAAGATCATTGTACTATATTCAAGTGAACAATTAATTTGTGGAGAGACTGGAATTACATTTATAAATAATGGAATGATTTTAACACTTTTATTATGTACAAAGCTGTCAATAATAAATTAAACATATAAAGACAATGTCATATTAGGCCAACATACAGTTATTATGACACACAAAGACAATGTCATATTAGGCCAACATACAGTTATTATGACACACAAAGACAATGTCATTAGGACAACATACAGTTATTATGACACAGAAATACAATGTCATATTAGGACAACATACAGTTATTTATATTGCTTTATCCCACAAAATGGTGGTGTCAAAAATCTACAAGACACATACTCACAAAATATCTCCTCCCTTTACAAAATTCTATTTTAATAAACCGTTTATTTTGAACAACACTTTAACTTTGCCTTGAATACTTTTTTGTCCGCATAGATTATTGGTTAAATCCCCCTAATTGCATTAAGTGGTTAAATCACTACTTACTGCAATAAGTTGTATTCCTGCACACTAGAAAAAGTTCCTAACACAAAAACTAACAACACAGTAATGGAAGAAATGTTGGTAAATTGAGATGTGCAGGAGGAGTCTGAGATAAATTGTCCCCCACCCCCTCATGTTTTAATAATACATGAATTGAAATGTGAAACCCCAATAAGACCAATATCAGATGTCAAAAGGGAGCTAAGCACTTCAGACTTCTCATGGACATCTCCAATCATGGACATCATCTCCAATCATGGACATCTTCCATTGACAGAATATTACAAATGGAAACTGTTTAGTCTTTTTTTTAAGGGTGTATTGCATTTAAAATGATAACAAAGTCATGAATAATTCCAGACGCAAGTGAGATGGTCGGAAGGTTGGCACTGAGACTTTGTTCATTGTTGCTACGTTATAATAACTTTTGGTATTTTTATATAAAGAAACAAACTGGATGATGCCACTGGGCAACGCACAATTGTCCGGATTATATTGAGTTATATAAATAGGCAACATGTGGATATAAGGGAGAAGAAAAATTTGCTGATGCCATTGTGCATTATTTGTCTATACATAAATCATTGGTTGATTCCATTGGGGACAATCTGGCTGTAAAGGGCAATTGATACAAAAAATAACAATTCATAGGAATTTCCACAGCAACTGATATAGAGTTGATAAAACAGCTCCATTCCATTTCTTGAAGTAATAACACATGAAAAGATCATATTAAAAAATAAACATCTTTGCATGTCGGCCGACTGATTAATAAATATTCCAAGTTAAGACATTTCACATTATGACTTCATTCTTTTTACAATAAAAATTGACACAAATGAAATGGTGAGGAGTCAATGATAAATGACAATTGACACAAATGAAATGGCAAGGAGTCAATGATAAACAGAACAGTATGACATGATGCCCAAGATTCAAGCGTTTCCTTTCTTCTTCAGCACACTCCTGTAGTCCAGGTGGGGTGTTGCTTCAGAGATTCTCACCTTGGTGTCAGAGGTGTAGTCGAACTTGGTCTTTCTGAGCCTGGCTCTGATCTCCTCTAGGGCAGAGTTGGTGCCGTCACTGGAGCTGGTCATCTGGGCCAGGGGTATGGTTGGCCTGAAAGAAATCATGCAAGCTATGGAATTTACAGTTCTTTGTTTATAGGTTAATATTTTTGAAATATCCAACTTTGGCAAAAATATTCAGGTGTAGGGGAGGGAATACTGGGCAGAGGGTGCATTTTTTCCAGGCATTAGGGTGTCCATTTTAAATCCCTTACATTAACTTTGCTTTCGAGCAGAAACTTGGCACGTAGACTTGTGGCTGTTGATAACACATTCAAGTAAATTTTCAACCCCATACCCAACCCTTAAAAATCAGTTTTTCCTGTTTTTCAAAGGGAGGAGGGGGGTGGGGGGGGGGAGAGAAATGTTATTGATTTGTTCAATGGGTGCGTGTTTTGGTGAGGAGATTAATTGTGTAGCTGTTGCTATGTGCTTTGTAATGTGATGTATTTGGACAAGGGAGATGACTTTGTTATGAAGAATCATATGTAATTTTGATCTTGAATTTGTTGACTAATTACCCTTAGACTTAACGAAGTCATTGAACTGCAAATCAAGGATTGATAGAAAAACTGTTTTCATGGGTTGGTTTGATTTTTTGTCCACAATGGAATTACCCACTAGCTTATTTTTTATATGTATCCTGATTTTTGTAGATTGGGAAAAAAAAAGGAAAGTGGGGGGGGGGGGGGGGGGGGGGGGGGGGGGAAATTAAGCACCACACCAGGTGGATGTATAAGCGCGTATGAGCACCAAACAAATTTGTTCACTTATTTACCGTTTTTAAAAATGTCACTGTCATCTTTAATTAACAGTAAGAAGCATCATATGCACAATGGGACTATGCATTGGTTCTTCTGTTTAATTCATATTCTTCTTATGTCAAAACTACAGTGTTTTATATGACACATATGCTGAATGCTGTAAAAAATCTTTATGGCTTCATGTGTTAATAGTTATGGAATAGTTGAAGCGAATACACATTCGTTTTTTTTTTTTTAATTAATGTAAATTTAATTTTTAAGTTCATGATTATGTTTGTTAAATTGTATGTACAGCGTGGTGAGCCCAGCCCTAGGCTGGAGTACCACGCTATAGAAAACTACAAATAATAATAATAATAATAATAAGAACAAAAGATAAGCGTGTAACAGCCTTTCAGAATAAAACTCGATCATGAACAGGGATGCCTACACGACAAGCTTGTCTCACGTTGAGCCATCCCACAATTTCTAACTAACTATGAACTATGCCACCATCTCACCTGTTGCCATTTCTGTCAATGGCTTTTGAACTGTACGCATGAGTTACTGGCTGTGGTATGACGGAGGGGTCGTCACCGTTAGGAGAGGGAGGCCCCGCGCTGTTCCCTTCTGACTCGGAGGCGTACTCGATTTCAATCTCTCCTTCAAAGGATGAGGACTGCGTCAGCCTCTGCTGCCACAATGCCAAGATGCTGCCGGTCAGCTCTGACTCCAGTCTCTTGGCCAGGTCGCTGGCGGTGTCCTCTTCTGAAATAAAACATGAGATAAGATGCTTTTATTTATGCAAAGAAATGGAGGTGACTTCTTAAAATTTTATTTTTAGTGGATATACCCCACCCTCTTCATCACAAATACCTGTGATCAGGGCCAATTCTTTCCCTCAAAGTAAGGGCTGAAAGATACACAAAATTCATTTGTTGCCCAATCTATCAGAATCTACCAGTATGCTTCCTCAGCTGCAACAAAATCTAAATAATCCCTATTCAAGTCAAAATTATCAGTAGTTTAGTGCTGATCTTTGGACTTGAGAAATACTTTAGATGTCTTGTGTTAAATTGTTCAACTTCTAGTTTAAAAATGTTTTTCTTGGCAAGAATATTTATATTTGTGCTGAAATTGTCATCAAAAAACATTTACATGTATTTGGATCAATAAAAGAATCTTATCCATCATACAGGAATGAATAAAGTTGGTTAACATTCTTGACCACGACAATTTGACAGGACTAAATGAAAATCAAAATACACAATTCTCTATGTAACAATGTCTCTAACGCTACCAGATGCCATTGATTTTACAAAATAAGCTTCCAGATAACTGGCTAAATGAGATTCTAAGAGTAACAGCAAGCATGTTTGGTGCTGGGTGCCTAATAGTTTCTTTTATGTTACGGAAATGTTTGGTGTAATAAAACTGGTGTAAATGGGGTGTGGGACATTATAATATTAATATAGTTCAGGGGGTGGTGGTGTCCTGGGGGGGGCTAACACTAATCTTATGAAGTGCGTTACTTGAATGTATGTTTTGTCAAGTAAGTTTAGTACAGTGGAAGTTCGTTCATGGCACGCCACCATTGTTTGGTGGGCTATAGCTGGTAATAAACATAATTGTGAAATTAGAAATTGCTGGGTGATAACTCTTGAGACTCAATTTTTAAAAAAAAGTGAATTGAATATGAAATAATTTATCCAATAAAACAGAATTAAGAATGAAGTTGTCAAGGTTGGGCAAGTTAAATGATGGCTAACTAAAGAAAAGTGTTATTGAGACCTGCCAGTTAAATGATAGCTAACTAAAGAAAAGTATTATCTAGATCTACCAGTTAAATGATGGTTACTAAAGAAAAGTGTTATCTAGATCTACCAGTTAAATGATGGTTACTAAAGAAAAGTGTTAACTAGATCTATCAGTTACATATCCTACCACCATAGCGATACTACAGATTATCTATGTGAGAGCTTTATGCCTCCCTTAACACCATTGTTAACTGTACAGATTTAGGTACAGTGCAGTGTTAGATTTAGTACAGTCAAATGTTAAATTTTTGTACAGTGGGTTGTGAGATTTTAGTTAACAATCCAAGGTTAGATTTGTGTATAGCTGAATTTTACATGTGTTTAATAATGTTAGATTAGTGTACAGTCCAATTATGAGATTATTTAAAATAAAAGTTAGATTTTTTTTACAAGGTCCAAAGATAAATTTATGAGCAGTTGAATTTTAGCTTTGTGTACAGTTACATGTTAGAGTTGTGTATGGCTGAATGTTAGATTTGTATAGAGTTCAGTATATTTGTGTAGAGTACAATGTTTCTGTGAAAGTTAACTCGCTGACTTGAAGTAAAACCAAAGCGGGCTACCATAAGAATGTGACTCACATAAAACACCAGATTGTTTTCTATTGCTAAGTTTGCTCTCAAACATTTGGTCACATTCAAGCATTCAATCAAACCATTGCCGGCTCTCTTTAACTCTTGACATTAACTGATTAAGAAGTCTTGAATAAACAAATTGATTGCTAAAGTTGATCATCAAAATCCAAATAGATGTATTATTTTAAAAAATTCTCATAAATGATTTCATTTCAGCCAGCAGCACAAAAACAACAACAAAATAACAACTTTGATAGCAATAGAAATTACCACACCTGCTTCTATCCTTTCACGGGAATGACTTACTAAATTAAATTGGAATGACTTACTAAAATAAATGGAAATGACTTACTAAATTAATTTTTTTTTTACCATGGCAACCATCATTTCAAATATGTGGAATAGATATTCTTATTAATGTATAAATACACATGCTTTTATTGTGGACAGGCAGAGGGCATGATCCCAGGTCTTGATGATAAGGGTTATAATAAAATTGATGGAAGAAACGGATTCTTTATTGATTAATTGATCATAAGACTTTGAATTAAGTGGCAGTGGGGAGGGGAACAGCAAGGGTGGTAGGGGAGGGCAGGAGGGTAGTGGGGAGGTGGGAGACAAAAAACACAGCAATTAAACTAGCCATTTTGAAGTCCATCTTGTAGATAATTTTGTTGTGCCTCTGAGAGTGTTTCAGTCATACTTGTGTGCTGTGTACTTTGTTCTGTGTGCTTTGTATGGAGTTCATGACAAAATATAGTTTAAAAGTCGGAAATGTTTCTTTACCACACAAAAGTATCTTTGATTAGTAAAATGACATCTGTGTTGGATAACCAGGGTGTTCATGTTTTGATTGCAAATTGTGATTTTGATGACAGAATGGGGATATTTCCAAGCGCATTGTTTAGAAAAATAAAATCACAAAATGAACCAAAAGAGTTTAATTTCTTGATGTTCTAATAGGATCAGAGGCTTGTTGTCAGCGCAAGGAATAGTTGAAACATCTGATAGCAATGAAAACAGAGAAGCATATCAAAGCTAAATAAAGGAACAAAAAATTTAATTTAAAATAAAAATAATTTTTATTTTCAATTTTTTCAATATAGTTCATTTAGCAATTTAGTATAAAAAAATTAACAAAACAAAAAAACAACAAGAATAAAAAATAACTAAATTGTAGCTTTGCATTAAAATATGTCCAAAAAAATTAATTAAAATAAATTGTGCAGTTGGTTTGATTCTGTAATTTGAACTATTTCTGTACTTCAGACTTGAGGTTTAAACTCTTGCTCTGTCAGATACAGAGGAAAGGGAGAGCACCTTATTTATCTGCAGTGCTGGTTTCTGAAAAAGGTTTGATTCAAAAACAGAATCAATTGCTTTTCCAGCTATTATTTAGAAACTGGTTTCTTTTTAAATGTTCATTTTTTGCTTCAAAACCTAGAATTAAGCATTCTTGCAATCTAATGTTAAAACTTGTGCTAGTCTTAGAGCTGATGCTATTAAATTATGGGGTTAACACTGTTTTATTTTAATACAAAGAAATCAAGACAATTCTTCTGTTTATAATATATATTGAAAATACTTTTTATCCATAACTCAATGATTTTGTTTAAATATGGACTTGTGACATGTCAGTATCAGTACATTTGAAAGGGATTTGTTGATGACATTTTGTACCCCTCCCTTTTCTGTGAGGTAAAAAGGAATATGATAAAATATGAATTGAAGACGTTTTAGTGATACGATCTGATACAGGTCAAGGCCAATTTGTATAGCAGATGTTTTAGTGATACGATCTGATACTGGCCGAGACCAATTTCAATAGCAGATGTTTTAGTGACACGATCTGATACAGGTCTGTCCATATTTGAAGAGCAGACATTTTAGTTATAAGATCCGTTATAGGCCAGTGCCAATTTCAATTTAAGAACTAAATAACTCAGAAGGAGTTTCATAGTCATTTTTTATGGTTACCTGTATTTGATAATTATTTCAAGGCCTGGGATGCCTCAAATAATAAGATACATAAATATATCAATCAATATTAATTATTAAAAAAAAAAGTTTTTTGGTACATGGAAAACAAATTGAGTTAAGAAAACCAAAACATGCTTGATTTGCAGGCAAAAAGAACTAAACCCATGCACAATAGAACCAAGACAGATCTAAATGATCAATACTATTGAAAACGAAAGTTACCTAGAAGATCCTCCCTCTCTGTTTGAAGATCAGGTTCAATGCTGTACTCACTGTGGCGACTGATGCGGCCGCTGACGTTCTCACTGAAGGAAAGACAGAATTCACAAATGACATTTAGTTCTACTTGACCTTCCATCGGTTCTATGACTATACATGCTATTTTATGAGCCAATACACTTACCCCTGCTCTTCAATTGAACATACTATTTAACATCTGATAACTGGACCTGATCTCAAACCAATTCTCCTTTCTGGCTTCTCTCACCTTTCCTGTTATTTAATCAAAACCTCTCTCCCTGGCCATGTTTTCTATAAACTATGTTCATATACAGATTGAAAACCTGAGCCATAATATTATGAGCCTATAGACTAAAAACATGAGCCATCATATTATGAGCCTACAGATTGAAAACCTGAGCAATCATATTATGAGCCACCAATCTAAATACTCGTAACATCAACCATTAATCCTTGACAACATTAATTCAGAGTGTTAAGTAAGTCCATACTATGACAATAGTTCAGTGTATAGAGTAAGTCCATACTATGACATTAGTTAAGTGTATAGCCAGTTGTGGTCTATGAAATTACCTAAGTATATACAAAAAGGCCCTATTTATGAGTACATGAATTAAGCATTATATACATAGTAAATCCCTGACATCTCAAAGGGACAGCTAATCCATTACACATGGCATGACACGTCAAAGGGACAGCTAATCCCTAACACATGGCATGGCATGTCAAAGGGACAGCTAATCCCTAACACATGGCATGACATCTCAAAGGAGCGGCTAATCCCTAACACATGGCATGACATGTCAAAGGGACAGCTAATCCCTAACACATGGCATGACATGTCAAAGGGACAGCTAATCCCTAACACATGGCATGACATGTCAAAGGGACGGACGATCCCGCAACAATGGTATTAATGCTTGAAGTGTACAACATACTTGTAATCATCGGGTGCAAGGGCATTTTCCTTTGCTGTCCTCAGAGGTGCATCCCAGGCCAGGCTTCCCGTGCTCTCACTCAGTGGGACACCTTTGTTGTCCTTTGCCTGATTATCGTCATCATTGTTTCGCTCTGGTTTACTGGGGTGTCAATGAAACATGATGTTTTAACCAAAGTAACATGATGTGAACACCAATTGGTATCAATGAAACATGATTTTTTAACCAATGTAATATTATGTGAACACCAATTGGTGTCAATGAAACATTTAAATTTATCAACAACTGTAACAAGATGGGAACACCAATTGCTGTCAATGAGAATTTAAGATATAAATGGTATTAATACCGGACCCCATTTGATATCATTGGTATCAATAGAACGATTAATGAATTCAAACACATTCTGAACATGTAACATCAATAGAGAAAAAATACAACATAACAAAAACATTTGATGTATAATAAAGTTCATCATCCATCTGTTGGATCCAGGTTTGTTTTTCAAATGGCAAGCATAATATTCTTTGGATGATTCGAAATAAATTTAACAACATATCGCGTGGTTATATGGAGAGTTTGATGCAGGGTGCATAACTTGGGGAGTTTGATGCAGGGGGCATAACTCGGGGAGTTTGATGCAGGGGGTATAACTAGCCTAGAATTATACAATACCCAATTAAGAATTATGTTACTATGTATTTGATAAAATCTCTGCCATATCACTGATGAGAGTGAAGGAAATATGTTATGTATTTGATAAAATCTCTGCCAAATCACTGATGTGTGTGAAGGAAATATGTTACTATGTATTTGATAAAATCTCTGCCATATCTATCATATCACTGATGTGAGCAAAGGAAATACGTTACTATATATTAAAGAACAATATATGCCTTCCCGTTTGACTCAAACATTCTTTGAGTCACAGGAAATTGAGTTCGAAAAAAAAAAAAAAGAAAAACAACTAACCATCACAAGAGGACATGATACTGTAACAGGAAATAGATATTGGCAGACGCGAGCTGGGAAATATCAGTATGACACGAAGTTCAAATGTAGCCTCGTTGCCATTAAAGCAAGACACTAGAAATGACGTCATCAATATGTGCGTTGAGTCTCGTGTGTCCCGCCGGGCTATTCAGGCTAATCTAACAAAAGCTGTCAGCCTATATTTGTCAACATTTCCTTTTTTATTATTCATTAGTCTTCCTATAAATGGGTTGTAAATACTTTTAAATATTATTTGCGTTTCATATTTGATCTGTTCGTGCCCACACTTTCTTCCTAAATAGACCGCACCGATTTAGAAGTATTTATTTAGTTTTTTTAAAGAATAAGAAAAAGAAGACGAAAGGTGATGGGTGGATGACAACAGAAGATGAAAATTTAATTCATTAAAGAGAAATATCACAAAACTAGAATGTGATGAATATAAATAGTGTTTAGTCACTTTGCGTCAATTGTTTGTTTGTTGTTTGTGTGTGTGTGTTAATTTACAAGCATTCTGGCAAGATTTCAATGACGTCAACTAAGTCATTGAAACCTGGCAAACGAGAAGAAGACAAAGTTTAGGCTAGAAAAAGGCAACAAAAAGACCAAAGAAGGGTGATTGATTGTCGTTGAACTACTGTAGCTTCATTCTGCTGGTCAATATGACCGTCGAAAACTAAAGAGTACCCTCACGACACAACATCAAAGACAATAGCAAGAGTTTCATTTACACACGAACCGGTTCAATCTCAGAAGCCCTTAACAACTAAAACGACAGGGATGAACCGTACCTGTCACTAACGACAGGGGTGAACCGTACCTGTCACTAACAAGATTTGTGCACTTTAGAGCAAGCGCCAAACAAACACAAATACAAGACCCAGAAGTAGATCAAGGACAGTTATTGAATAAGATGACTGTATCTTATTTGGCGGTGTGTGCCATTTAGGCTCAAGTCCATTACATTTAAAAAGCGGCCTGGGTAAGAATTCATTGAGCTATTTGTTTATTTACTAAACACCAATCGCTGAAACTCGGTTAAAGCCTGTAGGAATTCAATGTAAGGACAATGATTCAACGGTGAGTCTGTCACGCCAGAGTGTACCATCCAAAAGTGAGTCTGTCACGCTAGCGTGTACCATCCAAAAGTGAGTCTGTCACGCTAGCGTGTACCATCCAAAAGTGAGTCTGTCACGCTAGCGTGTACCATCCAAAAGTGAGTCTGTCACGCCAGCTTGCACGATCCAACAGTGAGTCTGTCACGCCAGAGTGTACCATCCAAAAGTGAGTCTGTCACGCTAGCGTGTACCATCCAAAAGTGAGTCTGTCACGCCAGCTTGCACGATCCAACAGTGAGTCTGTCACGCCAGCTTGCACGATCCAACATTGAGTCTGTTACGCTAGAGTGTACCATCCAACAGTAAGTCTGTCAAGCCAGCGTGTACCCTCCAACAGTGAGTCTATCACGCCAGCGTGTACCCTCAAACAGTGAGTATGTCACGCCAGCGTGTACCCTCAAACAGTGAGTATGTCACGCCAGCGTGTACCCTGCAACGGTGGGTCTGTCACGCCAGCTTGCACGATCCAACAGTGAGTAAATGTTGTGTGATGTTCATCTCGACACAGTTTGGAAACATTGCCCAAGAAATATGGGCCGACACATTGGCATTGTTCTACTATATCTCCAAGTTAGACATCGTCACACTTGTTTGTTAAAAACTTTAACATATTGTCCTCGTGACCTGTGGGGCAAGGAAAGCAAGGGATTTATGGGGGGGGGGGGCAGAGTCATTCTTAGACATAGGCAAACAAGGCGACCGCCTAGGCCTTTAGCCTACAACTTGCAAGTCCATATATTTCAGAAGTAAAAATGTTCTTTAGGTGCGGAATTGTCAATATGGTTAGTGGTTGCACGCGGGCGAGATTGATGATCAGTACCAGCCCGCTGGGGCCCCACCCACAACTTGGGCACCTCTATTCTGCCTTCGTCACTGTTTCCTCTTGCTCCTCAGCTCCGGGGCCCCATACCTACGCTCCATGCCTAGGGCCCCATACCTACACTCCATGCCTAGGGCTCCATACCTACGCTATATGCTTAGGGCCCCATACCTACGCTCCATGCCTAGGGCCACTAAAATCCTAAGAACGGCTCGGGGGTCGGGGAAACTTTGACCAATGACTCAGCTGTCCCCCCCCCCCCAAGCAATATTATGTTTTGAATGAATAGTGACGTGTCTGTAACAGCGTTCATCCAAGACTTGAGGACACCAATATCTGCAGCCCAGCTTCAACGCCCCCCTCTCTTGATGACTGACAATTGGTTTGAAATATAGACGCTTAGACTGATTGACAGCACATACTCAGATCAGCACACAGCTGACACCAAGTTTTTCTGTAACTGACAGCACATGACACCAAAAATGACACCAACAGACAACAACCCTCACCAAGTTGTTCTGTCGCTGACAGCACATAATGACACCAAGAAGGACACCAATAGACAACAACCAACACCAAGTTGTTATGTCACTGACAGAATATGACACCAAGAATGACACCATTAGACAACAACCAACATCGAGTTGTTCTGGTACTGACTTGGCCATGAAAGCCTCGGCCACTTTCTTGGCCAGCAGAATTCGGCTCAGCTGATTCCTGGCGGTGTCTTCCTGGACGCTCTCGCTGCCATGGCAACCAAAACAAAAAAACAACAACAGGAAAGCAATGATAAATTTAATGGAAACGAAACAAAATCAAGATACAAACTCCCCAATTCTCGATGTCCCTACAAATAAAGAGACGAAATGCTAAGTAAGAAGTAAAGACCAAGGACCGGGTAATACATACAGGCTAAATAATATCGTGATTTTTTTGGGGTTAGTGTGGAGGATCCATTTATGCAAGGATGGAACACGGACTACTTCTATTATCTGAACTGCTGACTTTACGCACGTCTGTCTACATAAACAGTCATTCTAAAACAGTGGTTCTCAACCTTCTTAATGCCGCGACCCTTTCATACAGTTCCTCATGTTGTGGTGACCGCCATACACAAAATTAATTTCTTAACTACTTCATAACTGTATGATATATGTGTTTTCCGATGGTATTAGGCGACCCATGTGAAAGGGTCGTTCGACCCCCCCCCTCCCACAATTGGGTCGCGACCCACAGGTTGAGAACCACTGTTCTAGAAAAGTATGATATTTTTGTGTACAGGGGTCGATTTAACTATAGAACTTTTTTTTAAAAAATGGGTGGCTGTTAATGCAAAGGTCCAAAAGTATAAAGGTTGATTACATGTGGACTGCATGCAGAGCCCGAACTATTTGCAGGGAAACTAGCAAGTAAGAAAGGGAGCTTAAACCAAGTATCTAAAACAGTCATTCACGAGTGGCCGCTGTCCGTCCCGCTCAAGAAAGGTAACACAGTTTAATCCCTTAAACTGTTTCTACGGCTTAACTCCCCTAACTAAAGCTTTTGCAGTAAAAAAAAATGACATTTTACTATTTCAATGTCAATTATTGTTTTTAATTTTTTAAAATTCATCCTTTATTTTTTAAATGTACTAATAGCGACACCCACTGGGCTTTCCAGATGGCGGTTCATCGTGTCCTGTCGTAATGACGGAATACAGAGAGAAATCATACAAACCTTTGGTAATCTGGGTCGTTGTCCATGGCTTGACTAATGGTTGGAGGCAGTGTAAAGAAATTGTGAGCAGATGTTAACTAGCTATTTAGTTAGTATAGTCATACCAACGATAAATGAACGAACTTTAAAATAAAACATAAAAACAAAAACTGCATTGGAAAGTCTCTTTAGCTCCTATTCCACTAAAAATAAAAATAAATAAGATGATACTTTTTATTCTTTAAAAAGAAAAAAGAATTAACACGTTGTGAAATAATTACGATAGTGAAAGTTGAAATTTTGGAGTTGTTATTTAAGAAGCGTTCCTAAGAAAAAAAGAAAGAGTTCAATCTGTGATAAAGTCAATGACGAGAAGCTGATAGTGTTGTTGTTTTTTTTTGGGGGGGGGGGGGGGGGGGTAACATCAGGTGGAGCAAAGCTAAACCAAGGTATGAACAAAGCTAAACTAAAAGTGTGGACATAACGAGCAGCAGTGGCAAATGAACACGGCAGGCAGAAGTATCTAATCTAGTGCTTCACAAAATAAAAACAAATAGAGGAGGAAAAAAAGTAAAGGGACGGGGTGGTAGTGAATAATTAACTAAGACTACAGGGATCAAAGCCATGCGTACTTCAAATAAAACATGGCTGAAAATAAAACTAAACAATGATGAGTCCCATAAACCAAGTAAAGTTGTCATTGTCATGTGCGAGAACAAGAGACAGCAACCGAGTGACAACTGTCACAATGACAAGCCCCGCAACCCCCACCCCCTTTTAATGAAAGTCATGTGTACCAAATTGTTTTTCTACCAATCCAACGTAGAGATGTCGCGCTCAGATAAGTAAGTACTCGTCATTTGTCACGTGCCCAGCTCCTAACGTAACACCAGGTTTCACGCCTGTAGGTCGAACATACTAGGGGTGAGGGAGACAGTGAAGGTGTTGTGTACCCCCCTCTCCATGCATCTGTTGAAACCCAGGGAACATCAAGTGGATGATGTAGCTTGGCACCATGGACGTCGCAGGAGTTGCAGGAATTTTTCTTTGAGTTAGTCATACCTCCTAAGTTACTCCATCTCCGGAGTATCTAACCAATGTATGTATCAAATGTCATACCTCATACGGGACTCCATCTCCGGAGTATCTAACTATGTAAGTATCAAATGTCATACCTCATAAGGGACTCCATCTCCGGAGTATCTAACCATGTATGTATCAAATGTCATACCTCATACGGGACTCCATCTCCCGAGTATCTAACCATGTAGGTATCAAATGCATTTTACAAGCAGCATTCTTTTCCCTTTTACTTTATGTTTTTATCACATCGCAAGGTATTGATTGCTATTACAATAAGCATCCACCCATTTCTGACGCTAAAATGTCTGTTTAACTGACTCACTGCGGGGAGAGGACGTTGTAATGGGGCCTGCAACACCTCAGAACTATTCAGCGACAAGCTTGGACGAAACGAAATCAATCCAGAATGAGCAGTTCTGGTAGACGGCCAAGAGCAAACACGTGATTAGGTGAAATGCTGAGTGAAATAGTCCGTCAAGTGTCCATTGATCTGTGGCGTCAAATTGAAACATCAAAGTCCAACGGATGCCAAACAGTTTGGCAGGGAGACATCATAGTCAGTCTCTGACAAATAATGACTTAGTTTTGTAACACAGCACGCCAATATGACGTCTGCCAATTTTTAGAGGGATTCAAACAAGATATAGTAGGAGAACATAAGAGCCGCGCCATAGAGCCACGCCATAGAGCCACGCCATAGAGCCACGTCATAGATCCACGTCATTGAGCCACGCCATAGAGCCACGCCATAGATCCACGCCATAAAGCCACGCCATAGAGTCAAGCCATAGAGCCACGCCATAGAGCCACGTCATAGAGCCACGCCATAGAGCCACGCCATAGAGCCACGCCATAGAGCCACGCCATAGAGCCACGCCATAGAGCCACGCCATAGAGCCACGCCATAGAGCCAAGCCATAGAGCCACACGCAAGATCACTGATGACGTTCAAACACGTTACGAACGATCAAGACTTGTAACATTGGAAAAAAAAAGTTTTGGTGTCATAGGGCTAGGACTTTGTGTCATAGGACTTTGTGTCATAGAAGGGCTAGGACTTTGTGTCATAGAAGGACTAGGACTTTGTGTCATAGGAGGACTTAGACTGTGTAATAGAAGGACTAGGACTTTGTGTCATAGAAGGACTAGGACTTTGTGTCATAGGAGGACTTGGACTTTGTATCATAGAAGGACTTGGACTTTGTGTCATAGAAGGATTAGGACTTTAAGTCATAGAAGGACTAGGACTTTGTGTCATAGGAGGACTAGGACTTTGTGTCATAGAAGGACTAGGACTTTGTGTCATAGAAGGACTTTGTGTCATATGAGGACTAGGACTTTGTGTCATAGGAGGACTAGGACTTTGTGTCATAGAAGGGCTAGGACTTTGTGTTATAGGAGGACTAGGACTGTATGTCATAGGAGGATTAGGACTTTGTGTCACATAGGGACTAGGACTTTTTGTTATAGGAGGACTAGGACTTTGTGTAATAGAAGGACTAGGACTTTGTGTCATAGAAGGACTTGGACTTTGTGTCATAGAAGGACTAGGACTTTATGTCATAGAAGGACTAGGACTTTGTGTCATAGAAGGACTAGGACTTTGTGTCATAGGATAAATAGGACTTTGTGTCATAGAAGGACTAGGACTTTGTGTCATAGAAGGACTAGGACTTTGTGTCATAGGAGGACTTGGACTTTGTGTCATAGAAGGACTAGAACTTTGTGTCATAGACGGACTAGGACTTTGTGTCATAGAAGGACTAGGACTTTGTGTCATAGGAGGACTTGGACTTTGTGTCATAGAAGGACTAGAACTTTGTGTCATAGACGGACTAGGACTTTGTGTCATAGAAGGACTAGGACTTTGTGTCATAGGAGGACTTGGACTTTGTGTCATAGGAGGACTAGGACTTTCTGTCATAGGAAACGTTTTGGTGTCATAAAAGGACTAGGACTTTATGTCATAAAAGGACTAGGAATTTGTGTCATAGAAGGACTAGGACTTTGTGTCATAAAAGGACTAGGACTAAGAACTTTTACAGAGAGAAGGTCTAAAATTGTATGTCACGATAGAAGGACCACCACTTTGTGTTTCAGATGGGGGTTCTCAACGTGGGGCATATGGTCTTCGGGTGGGGCTCTTCACATTTCTCCAAAGTTTGAAAAATTATTTTTTTCTTTTAAATCATTTTTTTAAAATATTAATAACAGGGAATACTGGTACGGAGATAAATAAAATGTTAAAGTGGATCACTAGCAAAAAAAGGATAGAGAAACACTGATCTAACCTGTCAAAGATAAGTTGAACTGTCGTTCTTGGAATATTTAATAGTTTATTAAATGCCTCTTAAAACAAATGCCCCCCCCCCCCAACTCCCGGCGGAATTACATACATTTGCAACATTACATCAAAAGCGGTAGTTTCTATAATTTTCGTTACTACAGGATATTAAAAGAATCATCAATCATGTGTCATGGAATCAGTGCCACCCTTTAAAGAGGCAATGATAAAACGCTATCTCAATTATCGATATGTTGCTATGGTAACGGCTTGCCAACTGGTGATATTGGGAAGAGGAATATTGGGGTGGGGGTTGAGGTGTGTGGGATTGCGTGTCAGATTTATTGAACTGCGCATTTCCCCGGAGCCATGTCGAAATCTTTTTTCAGAAACGTTGAGATCACAACAACCAAAACGTGGCTATCACTACGACAGAACATAACCGATTTTCTTTGATTATAGCTTGAAGAGAGTTGAAACTCTTAGATGTATTTGTACAGGTTGGAAAAGATAAGGTGTGATGTCACAATAGTCAGGGGAGTCGATTCCGTAACAGTTGGGACTCCGAATCAGAGGCAGAGAATGAAAGATTGTTGTTATCATCGGAGATGCAGTGATTGTTGTTAACTTCAGATATTGTTGTTATCTTCAGAGATTGTTGTTATCTTCAGATATTGTTGTTATTTTCAGATATTGTTGTTATTTTCAGATATTGTTATCTTCGGAGGTTGTGGTTATCTTAAGAGATTGTTGCTATCTTCATAGACTGTTGATATCTTCAGAGTTGCTCAGATTGTTTCCTGTTTTCGCTACTCTGATCACTGCCCACTTCCTTGACTGTCCAGTGCCACAAAGTCATGCTACTCTGATCACTGCCCACTTCCTTGACTGTCCAGTGCCACAAAGTCATGCTACTCTGATCACTGCCCACTTCCTTGACTGTCCAGTGCCACAAAGTCATGCTACTCTGATCACTGCCCACTTCCTTGACCCGTGTTTAGGACAAAGACAAAGAAAAAGATGGGAAGATAACATCAAGGAGTGGACGGGATTAAAACTAGGCGATGCTGTACGCAGTGCAGAAGACAGAGAGGAATGGAGAAGGATAGTTTTCTTATCATCTGTGGCGCCCCAACGGTCCAACGACTAAGGGACATGATGATGATGATGATGATGAAAGTCATGCTACTCTGATCACTGCTCACTTCCTTGACCCGTGTTTAGGACATACAAAGTCATGCTACTCTGATCACTACTCACGACCTTGACCCGTGTTTAGGACATACAAAGTCATGCTACTCTGATCACTGCTCACTTCCTTTACCCGTGTTTAGGACATACAAAGTCACGCTACTCTGATCACTGCTCACTTCCTTGACCCGTGTTTAGGACATACAAAGTCACGCTACTCTGATCACTACTCACGACCTTGACCCGTGTTTAGGACATACAAAGTCACGCTACTCTGATCACTACTCACGATCGTGACCCGTGTTTAGGACATACAAAGTCATTCTACTCTGATCACTACTCACGACCTTGACCCGTGTTTAGGACATACAAAGTCACGCTACTCTGATCACTACTCACGACCTTGACCCGTGTTTAGGACATACAAAGTCATCTACTCTGATCACTACTCACGACCTTGACCCGTGTTTAGGACATACAAAGTCACGATACTCTGATCACTACTCACGACCTTGACCCGTGTTTAGGACATACAAAGTCACGCTACTCTGATCACTACTCACGACCTTGACCCGTGTTTAGGACATACAAAGTCATGCTACTCTAATCATTGCTCACTTCCTTGACCCGTGTTTAGGACATACAAAGTCATGCTGCTCTGATCACTGATCACTACCTTGACCCGTGTTTAGGACATACAAAGTCACGCTGCTCTGATCACTGCTCACTACCTTGATCCGTGTTTAGGACATACAAAGTCATGCTGCTCTGATCACTGCTCACTTCCTTGACTGTTCAGTGCCGTTAAAACACAGGAATAACCACATATACAATGATGTATTGTTAAATCCTTTCTACTAACTTCGCTTTTCTTCTTGGTGGTCTCGCTGGGTGGCAGGCAAAATCTTCGGACGTCTAACTGAATCACTTCCCGTCAAGTTATCGAGCTGAAAATCGGCACATAAATTCGTTGCCGATGACAACACATTCTATCAAATTTACCGTCCCACCCCCACTCCAACTTCCAAAGATCAGTTTTCCCCGTTTTTCAAGGGGAACGTAAAGGAAAGTTCCCGATACTTGCGCTAAATGAGACTCTTAAGAAAAATATCGCAAGTGCATTTGGTGCGTATATTTTCTTTTGTTTTTCTGAAATAAATTTACGCTGTGAACAAGCGGGTGGGTCATTAGAATATTAATACAGTTCAGAGGCGTTAAAAATGTGCGGTTGTGAGCCTGGGGGGGGGGGGGGTACTAATTGGGATTCTTATAAAGTGCGTTACTAGTATGCATGTTTTGTCAAATGTTCAGCCTTAGCCCAATTGCTCGATATCACATTTTATGAAGGATTTATACGAACCACTGATCTAGGGTTTTTTTTCATTGGATTAACTTGAAGCCTTGCTATCATAACGTTATGAAGTAGAGCTGGGCTAAGGCTAAACATCCATCTTCATGACCAACTTATAATATGCACTGAAGACTATCAAGAGGCTTTGCCGAGTTAAATCGAAAATTAGAATACATTTTTGTAAGTGAAAAGCTCAGATCGATCAATACCAGGCGAGCATTCTAACAGGCTGACATTTACCAACACTTAGGTGGACTTAAATCCATATTCTGGGTGGGTACCGGTATTTTTGTGGTTTGAGCAACACATATCTGAAACAGCAAATACTTAGCTGCATCTACCACGCAATAGAAGCAAAATGGGGCTGTAAATAGTTTTCCATTTGGATTGGTTATGAGCAATAATATTCTCCATTAGATTTACAGTACAGGCAGTTCTCTCCATTAGATTTACAGTACAGACAGTTCTCTCCATTAGATTTACAGTACAGGCAGTTCTCTCCATTAGATTTACAGTACAGACAGTTCTCTCCATTAGATTTACAGTACAGAAAGTTCTCTCCATTAGATTTACAGTACAGAAAGTTCTCTCCATTAGATTTACAGTACAGACAGTTCTCTCCATTAGATTTACAGTACAGACAGTTCTCTCCATTAGATTTACAGTACAGAAAGTTCTCTCCATTAGATTTACAGTACAGACAGTTCTCTCCATTAGATTTACAGTACAGACAGTTCTCTCCATTAGATTTACAGTACAGACAGTTCTCTCCATTAGATTTACAGTACAGGCAGTTCTCTCCATTAGATTTACAGTACAGGCAGTTCTCTCCATTAGATTTACAGTACAGACAGTTCTCTCCATTAGATTTACAGTACAGGCAGTTCTCTCCATTAGATTTACAGTACAGACAGTTCTCTCCATTAGATTTACAGTACAGACAGTTCTCTCCATTAGATTTACAGTACAGACAGTTCTCTCCATTAGATTTACAGTACAGGCAGTTCTCTCCATTAGATTTACAGTACAGGCAGTTCTCTCCATTAGAATTGCAGTACAGGCAGTTCTCTCCATTAGATTTACAGTACAGACAGTTCTCTCCATTAGATTTACAGTACAGGCAAATCTCGATTTACGAGCGTTCGATTTATAAACTTTCGCTACAACGAATAGCACAATTTAAAGATGTTATGGAACTATATAACTTTGTAAAGATTTGAAATTGCTTTTATAATCATCTTTTCTCTCAGCATTTTTCAGTTATATTTTAGGATACTAGCTCATAGTTTAGACGATTCGACGCATTGCCAACACAAACACAGCCAACGAACTCTAAGAGCAGAACTTGTTCGTATATCGAAAACTTCATGTAATCTATTGACCTGAAGCAGATAGGGTCCCTTCGTTCTAGCGTTGAGAGAATATACACAGTAAAGCCTCGGATTAAGAGTAACTTGGTTTGAGAGTGTTTCGCCAGACGAGCAAGATTTTGAAAATAAACTTTGCTCGATAAACGAGTGATGTCCCGCAATACGAGCCTACCGTGGATTTGCCGAACATGTGGCGCGCTGACCAAGTTCGTCCACAACTAGGATTACAGTCAGTGTCGTATCCAGGGGAACACGAAAAGGGGAAACGACATGATGATCATTTGTTTCTGACAATAAGGCCCCAATAGTGAACACGCGATGGCCTCTTCACTAAGAATAAGACATAATCACGGCCACCGGGGGCTGAGTGGTTGCTTGGGTCATTCTGTATTGTCTTATGACTGAATGCTGTAAACATACGGCCACCAGGGGCTGAGTGGTTGCTTGGGTCATTCTGTATTGTCTTATGACTGAATGCTGTAAACATACGGCCATCAGGGGCTGAGTGGTTGCTTGGGTCATTCTGTATTGTCTTATGACTGAATGCTGTAAACATACGGCCACCAGGGGCTGAGTGGTTGCTTGGGTCATTCTAAATTGTCTTATGACTGAATGCTGTAAACATACGGCCACCAGGGGCTGAGTGGTTGCTTGTGTCATTCTGTATTGTCTTATGACTGAATACTGTAAACATACGGCCAACAGGGGCTGAGTGGTTGCTTGGGTCATTCTAAATTGTCTTATGACTGAATGCTGTAAACATACGGCCACCAGGGGCTGAGTAGTTGCTTGGGTCATTCTGTATTGTCTTATGACTGAATGCTGTAAACATACGACCACCAGGGGCTGAGTGGTTGCTTGGGTCATTCTAAATTGTCTTATGACTGAATACTGTAAACATATGGCAACCAAGGGCTGAGTGGTTGCTTGGGTCATTCTGTATTGTCTTATGACTGAATGCTGTAAACATACGGCCACCAGGGGCTGAGTGGTTGCTTGGGTCATTCTGTATTGTCTTATGACTGAATACTGTAAACATACGGCCACCGTGGGCTGAGTGGTTGCTTGGGTCATTCTAAATTGTCTTATGACTGAATGCTGTAAACATACGGCCACCAGGGGCTGAGTGGTTGCTTGGGTCATTCTGTATTGTCTTATGACTGAATGCTGTAAACATACGGCCACCAGGGGCTGAGTGGTTGCTTGGGTCATTCTGTATTGTCTTATGACTGAATGCTGTAAACATACGGCCACCAGGGGCTGAGTGGTTGCTTGGGTCATTCTAAATTGTCTTATGACTGAATGCTGTAAACATACGGCCACCAGGGGCTGAGTGGTTGCTTGGGTCATTCTCAATTGTCTTATGACTGAATACTGTAAACATACGGCCACCAGGGGCTGAGTGGTTGCTTGGGTCATTCTGTATTGTCTTATGACTGAATGCTGTAAAAATACGGCCAAGGGGGCTGAGTGGTTGCTTGGGTCATTCTGTATTGTCTTATGACTGAATGCTGTAAACATACGGCCACCAGGGGCTGAGTGGTTGCTTGGGTCATTCTGTATTGTCTTATGACTGAATACTGTAAACATACGGCCACCGGGGGCTGAGTGGTTGCTTGGGTCATTCTAAATTGTCTTATGACTGAATGCTGTAAACATACGGCCACCAGGGGCTGAGTGGTTGCTTGGGTCATTCTGTATTGTCTTATGACTGAATGCTGTAAACATACGGCCAACAGGGGCTGAGTGGTTGCTTGGGTCATTCTGTATTGTCTTATGACTGAATGCTGTAAACATACGACCACCAGGGGCTGAGTGGTTGCTTGGGTCATTCTGTATTGTCTTATGACTGAATACTGTAAACATACGGCCACCAGGGGCTGAGTGGTTGCTTGGGTCATTCTGTATTGTCTTATGACTGAATGCTGTAAACATACGGCCATCAGGGGCTGAGTGGTTGCTTGGGTCATTCTGTATTGTCTTATGACTGAATGCTGTAAACATACGGCCACCAGGGGCTGAGTGGTTGCTTGGGTCATTCTGTATTGTCTTATGACTGAATACTGTAAACATACGGCCACCGTGGGCTGAGTGGTTGCTTGGGTCATTCTGTATTGTCTTATGACTGAATGCTGTAAACATACGGCCACCAGGGGCTGAGTGGTTGCTTGGGTCATTCTGTATTGTCTTATGACTGAATGCTGTAAACATACGGCCACCAGGGGCTAAGTGGTTGCTTGGGTCATTCTAAATTGTCTTATGACTGAATGCTGTAAACATACGGCCACCAGGGGCTGAGTGGTTGCTTGGGTCATTCTAAATTGTCTTATGACTGAATGCTGTAAACATACGGCCACCAGGGGCTGAGTGGTTGCTTGGGTCATTCTGTATTGTCTTATGACTGAATGCTGTAAACATACGGCCAACAGGGGCTGAGTGGTTGCTTGGGTCATTCTGTATTGTCTTATGACTGAATGCTGTAAACATACGACCACCAGGGGCTGAGTGGTTGCTTGGGTCATTCTGTATTGTCTTATGACTGAATACTGTAAACATACGGCCACCAGGGGCTGAGTGGTTGCTTGGGTCATTCTGTATTGTCTTATGACTGAATGCTGTAAACATACGGCCATCAGGGGCTGAGTGGTTGCTTGGGTCATTCTGTATTGTCTTATGACTGAATGCTGTAAACATACGGCCACCAGGGGCTGAGTGGTTGCTTGGGTCATTCTGTATTGTCTTATGACTGAATACTGTAAACATACGGCCACCGTGGGCTGAGTGGTTGCTTGGGTCATTCTGTATTGTCTTATGACTGAATGCTGTAAACATACGGCCACCAGGGGCTGAGTGGTTGCTTGGGTCATTCTGTATTGTCTTATGACTGAATGCTGTAAACATACGGCCACCAGGGGCTGAGTGGTTGCTTGGGTCATTCTGTATTGTCTTATGACTGAATACTGTAAACATACGGCCATCGTGGGCTGAGTGGTTGCTTGGGTCATTCTGTATTGTCTTATGACTGAATGCTGTAAACATACGGCCAACAGGGGCTGAGTGGTTGCTTGGGTCATTCTGTATTGTCTTATGACTGAATGCTGTAAACATACGGCCACCAGGGGCTGAGTGGTTGCTTGGGTCATTCTAAATTGTCTTATGACTTAATGCTGTAAACATACGGCCACCAGGGGCTGAGTGGTTGCTTGGGTCATTCTGTATTGTCTTATGACTGAATGCTGTAAACATACGGCCACCAGGGGCTGAGTGGTTGCTTGGGTCATTCTGTATTGTCTTATGACTGAATGCTGTAAACATACGGCCACCAGGGGCTGAGTGGTTGCTTGGGTCATTCTGTATTGTCTTATGACTGAATGCTGTAAACATACGGCCACCAGGGGCTGAGTGGTTGCTTGGGTCATTCTGTATTGTCTTATGACAGAATACTGTAAACATACGGCCACCAGGGGCTGAGTGGTTGCTTGGGTCATTCTAAATTGTCTTATGACTGAATGCTGTAAACATACGGCCACCAGGGGCTAAGTGGTTGCTTGGGTCATTCTAAATTGTCTTATGACTGAATGCTGTAAACATACGGCCACCAGGGGCTGAGTGGTTGCTTGGGTCATTCTAAATTGTCTTATGACTGAATGCTGTAAACATACGGCCACCAGGGGCTGAGTGGTTGCTTGGGTCATTCTAAATTGTCTTATGACTGAATGCTGTAAACATACGGCCACCAGGGGCTGAGTGGTTGCTTGGGTCATTCTGTATTGTCTTATGACTGAATGCTGTAAACATACGGCCACCAGGGGCTGAGTGGTTGCTTGGGTCATTCTGTATTGTCTTATGACTGAATGCTGTAAACATACGGCCACCAGGGGCTGAGTGGTTGCTTGGGTCATTCTGTATTGTCTTATGACTGAATGCTGTAAAGATACGGCCACCAGGGGCTGAGTGGTTGCTTGGGTCATTCTAAATTGTCTTATGACTGAATGCTGCAAACATACGACCACCAGGGGCTGAGTGGTTGCTTGGGTCATTCTAAATTGTCTTATGACTGAATGCTGCAAACATACGGCCACCAGGGGCTGAGTGGTTGCTTGGGTCATTCTGTATTGTCTTATGACTGAATGCTGCAAACATACGGCCACCAGAGGCTGAGTGGTTGCTTGGGTCATTCTGTATTCTCTTATGACTGAATGCTGTAAACATACGGCCACCAGGGGCTGAGTGGTTGCTTGGGTCATTCTGTATTGTCTTATGACTGAATGCTGTAAACATACGGCCACCGTGGGCTGAGTGGTTGCTTGGGTCATTCTGTATTGTCTTATGACTGAATGCTGTAAACATACGGCCACCAGGGGCTGAGTGGTTGCTTGGGTCATTCTGTATTGTCTTATGACTGAATGCTGTAAACATACGGCCACCAGGGGCTGAGTGGTTGCTTGGGTCATTCTGTATTGTCTTATGACTGAATGCTGTAAACATACGGCCACCAGGGGCAGAGTGGTTGCTTGGGTCATTCTAAATTGTCTTATGACTGAATGCTGCAAACATACTGATCAATATATACTCGTTTATGGCATGTGCTATTACCACCATATGTTGGCATAATTGAATCCACCCCCACCCCCAAAAACCAACCCCCATATCGGGCTTATTTACATTCAATTTCTTTTCTAGACACAAGGCACACATAAAAGATCAAAGTTTGAAATCGTTTGTTCATGAACATTGACTAACCAAACTGGGAGACGGGGGAAGGATTTCTGCTTGTTTAGCTGGATGTTATCAGATGGAACTTACGACAGCTCTTTTATCAACAGTAATCGATTAAGGGGTGAAAAGAAGGTGGGATTTGGAAATGTGCGGGGGGGGGGGGGGGTTAAATGAGATTGACATTTTTCAATTTAAATTTTAAAACTTTATTTTCTTAAGATGGAGGCTGATAGGGTGGCAGGAAGGAAGCGTGAAATTTAACCAAAAATTGGGAAACCAAGAAAATGGAAACTATGATCTTAGATATCAATGTTGGAAATTGAAAATTTTCTAATTTTTCAAACAGGAAAGTCTCTTTTTCTGTATTATTATTTTTTAAACAAATAATTACTGGACATCAATACGTACAGAATAGAAGTGTTGAGAGATGTTCTAATAGAAGTATTGAGAAATGCTCTAATAGAAGTATTCAGAGATGGTCTAATAGAAGTGTTGAGAGATGTTCTAATAGAAGTTTTGAGAGATGTTCTAATAGAAGTGTTGAGAGATGTTCTAATAGAAGTGTTGAGAGATGTTCTAATAGAAGTGTTGAGAGATGTTCTAATAGAAGTGTTGAGAGATGTTCTAAAAGAAATGTTGAGAGATTTTCTAATAGAAGTGTTGAGAGATGTTCTAATAGAAGTGTTGAGAGATGTTCTAATAGAAGTGTTGAGAGATGTTCTAATAGAAGTGTTAAGAGATGTTCTAATAGAAGTGTTGAGAGATGTTCTAATAGAAGTGTTGAGAGATGTTCTAATAGAAGTGTTGAGAGATGTTCTAATAGAAGAGTTGAGAGATGTTCTAATAGAAGTGTTGAGAGATGTTCTAATAGAAGTGTTGAGAGATGTTCTAATAGAAGTGTTGAGAGATGTTCTAATAGAAGTGTTGAGAGATGTTCTAATAGAAGTGTTGAGAGATGTTGTAATAGAAGTGTTGAGAGATGGTCTAATAGAAGTGTTGAGAGATGTTCTAATAGAAGTGTTGAGAGATGTTCTAATAGAAGTGTTGAGAGATGTTCTAATAGAAGTGTTGAGAGATGTTCTAATAGAAGTGTTGAGAGATGTTCTAATAGAAGTGTTGAGAGATGTTCTAATAGAAGTGTTGAGAGATGTTCTAATAGAAGTGTTGAGAGATGTTCTAATAGAAGTGTTGAGAGATGTTCTAATAGAAGTGTTGAGAGATGTTCTAATAGAAGTGTTGAGAGGTGTTCTAATAGAAGTATTGAGAGATGTTCTAATAGAAGTGTTGAGAGATGTTCTAATAGAAGTGTGGAGAGGTGCTCTAATAGAAGTGTTGAGAGATGCTCTAATAGAAGTATTGAGAGATGCTCTAATAGAAGTATTGAGAGATGTTCTAATAGAAGTATTGAGAGATGTTCTAATAGAAGTATTGAGAGATGTTCTAATAGAAGTGTTGAGAGATGTTCTAATAGAAGTATTGAGAGATGTTCTAATAGAAGTGTTGAGAGATGTTCTAATAGAAGTGTTGAGAGATGTTCTAATAGAAGTGTTGAGAGATGTTCTAATAGAAGTGTTGAGAGATGTTCTAATAGAAGTGTTGAGAGATGTTCTAATAGAAGTGTTGAGAGATGTTCTAATAGAAGTGTTGAGAGATGTTCTAATAGAAGTGTTGAGAGATGTTCTAATAGAAGTGTTGAGAGATGTTCTAATAGAAGTGTTGAGAGATGTTCTAAAAGAAATGTTGAGAGATTTTCTAATAGAAGTGTTGAGAGATGTTCTAATAGAAGTGTTGAGAGATGTTCTAATAGAAGTGTTGAGAGATGTTCTAATAGAAGTGTTAAGAGATGTTCTAATAGAAGTGTTGAGAGATGTTCTAATAGAAGTGTTGAGAGATGTTCTAATAGAAGTGTTGAGAGATGTTCTAATAGAAGAGTTGAGAGATGTTCTAATAGAAGTGTTGAGAGATGTTCTAATAGAAGTGTTGAGAGATGTTCTAATAGAAGTGTTGAGAGATGTTCTAATAGAAGTGTTGAGAGATGTTCTAATAGAAGTGTTGAGAGATGTTGTAATAGAAGTGTTGAGAGATGGTCTAATAGAAGTGTTGAGAGATGTTCTAATAGAAGTGTTGAGAGATGTTCTAATAGAAGTGTTGAGAGATGTTCTAATAGAAGTGTTGAGAGATGTTCTAATAGAAGTGTTGAGAGATGTTCTAATAGAAGTGTTGAGAGATGTTCTAATAGAAGTGTTGAGAGATGTTCTAATAGAAGTGTTGAGAGATGTTCTAATAGAAGTGTTGAGAGATGTTCTAATAGAAGTGTTGAGAGATGTTCTAATAGAAGTGTTGAGAGGTGTTCTAATAGAAGTATTGAGAGATGTTCTAATAGAAGTGTTGAGAGATGTTCTAATAGAAGTGTGGAGAGGTGCTCTAATAGAAGTGTTGAGAGATGCTCTAATAGAAGTATTGAGAGATGCTCTAATAGAAGTATTGAGAGATGTTCTAATAGAAGTATTGAGAGATGTTCTAATAGAAGTATTGAGAGATGTTCTAATAGAAGTGTTGAGAGATGTTCTAATAGAAGTATTGAGAGATGTTCTAATAGAAGTGTTGAGAGATGTTCTAATAGAAGTGTTGAGAGATGTTCTAATAGAAGTGTTGAGAGATGTTCTAATAGAAGTGTTGAGAGATGTTCTAATAGAAGTGTTGAGAGATGTTCTAATAGAAGTGTTGAGAGATGTTCTAATAGAAGTGTTGAGAGATGTTCTAATAGAAGTGTTGAGAGATGTTCTAATAGAAGTGTTGAGAGATGTTCTAATAGAAGTGTTGAGAGATGTTCTAAAAGAAATGTTGAGAGATTTTCTAATAGAAGTGTTGAGAGATGTTCTAATAGAAGTGTTGAGAGATGTTCTAATAGAAGTGTTGAGAGATGTTCTAATAGAAGTGTTAAGAGATGTTCTAATAGAAGTGTTGAGAGATGTTCTAATAGAAGTGTTGAGAGATGTTCTAATAGAAGTGTTGAGAGATGTTCTAATAGAAGAGTTGAGAGATGTTCTAATAGAAGTGTTGAGAGATGTTCTAATAGAAGTGTTGAGAGATGTTCTAATAGAAGTGTTGAGAGATGTTCTAATAGAAGTGTTGAGAGATGTTCTAATAGAAGTGTTGAGAGATGTTGTAATAGAAGTGTTGAGAGATGGTCTAATAGAAGTGTTGAGAGATGTTCTAATAGAAGTGTTGAGAGATGTTCTAATAGAAGTGTTGAGAGATGTTCTAATAGAAGTGTTGAGAGATGTTCTAATAGAAGTGTTGAGAGATGTTCTAATAGAAGTGTTGAGAGATGTTCTAATAGAAGTGTTGAGAGATGTTCTAATAGAAGTGTTGAGAGATGTTCTAATAGAAGTGTTGAGAGATGTTCTAATAGAAGTGTTGAGAGATGTTCTAATAGAAGTGTTGAGAGGTGTTCTAATAGAAGTATTGAGAGATGTTCTAATAGAAGTGTTGAGAGATGTTCTAATAGAAGTGTGGAGAGGTGCTCTAATAGAAGTGTTGAGAGATGCTCTAATAGAAGTATTGAGAGATGCTCTAATAGAAGTATTGAGAGATGTTCTAATAGAAGTATTGAGAGATGTTCTAATAGAAGTATTGAGAGATGTTCTAATAGAAGTGTTGAGAGATGTTCTAATAGAAGTATTGAGAGATGTTCTAATAGAAGTGTTGAGAGATGTTCTAATAGAAGTGTTGAGAGATGTTCTAATAGAAGTGTTGAGAGATGTTCTAATAGAAGTGTTGAGAGATGTTCTAATAGAAGTGTTGAGAGATGTTCTAATAGAAGTGTTGAGAGATGTTCTAATAGAAGTGTTGAGAGATGTTCTAATAGAAGTGTTGAGAGATGTTATAATAGAAGTGTTGAGAGATGTTCTAATAGAAGTGTTGAGAGATGTTCTAATAGAAGTGTTGAGAGATGTTCTAATAGAAGTGTTGAGAGATGTTCTAATAGAAGTGTTGAGAGATGTTTTAATAGAAGTGTTGAGAGATGTTCTAATGGAAGTATTGAGATACGCTATTATTTATGTTTTATATATAGATACTTCAGGTCTGCTAAATGCTACACGCTCTATAAAACCCTTCAGTAACAAAACATGAGTTATGCCCAAGAGGTTAGTGTGCAACGACTCACAACAGATATATATCTTAGTTCAAAGTTTGAGAATACATATCCAGTTCTATGTATAGGTGGGATGGGTGGAACGCATGGCTAGTGGAAATGATGTATATGTATATGTTTTACTATCTATATATGTATATGTCTTACTATCTATATATGTATATGTCTTACTATCTATATATGTATATGTCTTACTATCTATATATGTGAATGTCTTACCATCTATATATATATATATATATATATATATATATATATATATATATATGTCTTAGTATGTTGATTTTGGAAATAGAAAACACGACATAATATAAAGGTAGTTTGACATGAATATCTTGGGGTTATCAAGTTACTACAAAACACAGTTTCCCAGCCAATGAAAGGTGACCTCAAATGGGGTTGCCAAGGGATTTATGTCGCGGTCGCCGACTGAAACAATAGATTGAGAGAAAATGCGAATTTTTTAAAAAGTTTTCTTTTTTTTTAAAGTAGTGTCTTAAATTGTACACTTTCCATCATGGCATTACATTAGTGTCTTAAATTGTACACTTTCCATCATGGCATTACATAAGGGTCTTAAATTGTACACTTTCCATCATGGCATTACATTATTGTCTTAAATTGTACACTTTCCATCATGGCATTACATTATTGTCTTAAATTGTACACTTTCCATCATGGCATTACATTATTGTCTTAAATTGTACACTTTCCATCATGGCATTACATTATTGTCTTAAATTGTACACTTTCCATCATGGCATTACATTATTGTCTTAAATTGTACACTTTCCATCATGGCATTACATTATTGTCTTAAATTGTACACTTTCCATCGTGGCATTACATTATTGTCTTAAATTGTACACTTTCCATCGTGGCATTACATTATTGTCTTAAATTGTACACTTTCCATCATGGCATTACATTATTGTCTTAAATTGTACACTTTCCATCGTGGCATTACATTAGTGTTTTAAATTGTACACTTTCCATCGTGGCATTACATTAGTGTCTTAAATTGTACACTTTCCATAATGGTATTATACTATTGTCTTAAATTGTACACTTTCCATCATGGTATTATACTATTGTCTTAAATTGTACACTTTCCATCATGGCATTACATTAGTGTCTTAAATTGTACACTTTCGATCATGGCATTACATTAGTGTCTTAAATTGTACACTTTACATCGTGGCATTACATTAGTGTCTTAAATTGTACACTTTCCATCGTGGCATTACATTAGTGTCTTAAATTGTACACTTTCGATAATGGCATTACATAGATCGCCGATTACAGAAAAAGTAAAAAAAATAACTTTTAAAAAGCCTTTTCTTTCAAAATATCGTAGAAAAGCCACTTTGTTTCTATATGAATGAGAACAGGTATAAATGAGCTACTGAGCTTAGTTTTTCAGAGCAGTTAAATTCGATTTTAGAGTTCTTGTATTATAGCTACAATTTTTGCCAATCTTGACAACTTGTGACACCGTCACTTGATGAAATGTAAAAAAAAAAAAAATTATTAGAAAATTGTATTCTAAAAGTGTGTATCCGGGATTCCCCGGGATGGGAAAAATTCCCGGGCAGTCTTTTGTTAGCTAAAATCGTGCGGAATCTCGGAAGCGTTTTGTGGTGTGGTGGTTGGGATGGATGTATTGGGGGTGGGGGGGGGGGCAATGTTCCCTTTAAGCCGCGCGGCCGCGCAGCTACTTCACAGATGCCGCTCAGCAGTTTTGAGCATCCGCGCAGCAAATTTTTTATAAAAATCAATTTGAACAGATACGCTGCACTCTGCAAAGTAAAACTTTGCACACATGCAAAGTAAAACTTTGCACACAACTTTATGATTTTGCACTTGAACCAGCAAACCTTAGAGCAAAAATTGGTGGGGGTGGAAAGGATACGAGTAAAACCAAAAGTGCAGACAATATAATGACTGTATTTGACATGTTACACTTTTTACAAGACAGCAAATTTTAATAAATATAGTGTAGAAATCCAAAGATTGTGTCTGACATATTACAATGACTGTGTCTGAAATGTTACAATGACTGTGTTTGACATATTACAATGACTGTGTTTGACATGTTACAATGACTGTGTCTAACATGTTACGTTTCTAATCTCACGAGTTCTCAGTTAAAATTTCCATCTAAAAAATTACGAGATAGAGAAAGCCACCTGTTGACATTGCCATGTTGACAAAATGTTGCTGACCCAAACAACACACAATACTGAAATACAACGGATACAACGGCGAACCACATCAACATTGCTGTGGGATACCAGTTGCGACTTGACCACATAGACGAATTTATGGCTACCATAACACCATATGGCTACCACAATAAATGGCCAAATGACTGCAGTGCTACTCCATATAAGAACAAGGTAGCCCTGTGAATGACACCAAAACTAGAAGCTGTGACCAAACAGAACGGCGTGCAAGACACAGTGTAGGCACATGAGGATACCTATAGTCAAAGGTTTCTTCTTCATCGGCAAATACGTCTTCATCGTCCCTGGAAGGCAGCAGGCCGAACAGGGCCGAGCCTCGAATGACCTCCTCGAAATAGGCCTTGGTGTCTTTATCCATGAGGCCTTGCTCACGCTTTGGTGCACCCCATGCGCCTTTATCGGTGAGCTTCATGAGCTGCCTTGAGTCGGGGGGGAGAAAGAGGTGGACAGTGATACCATGAAAACCAATAGTAGTGGGGTGGAAGGTGATTCATCAGTACCAATAGTAGTGGGGTGGAAGGTGATACCATGAGTACCAATAGTAGTGTGGTGGAAGGTGATACCGTGAGTACCAATAGTAGTGGGGTGGAAGGTGATACCATCAGTACCAATAGTAGTGTGGTGGAAGGTGATTCATCAGTACCAATAGCAATGGGGTAGAAGGTGATACCATCAGTACCTATAGTAGTGGGGTTGAATGTGATACCATCAGTACCAATAGTTGTGGGGTGGAAGGTGATACCATCAGTACCAATAGTAATGGGGTGGAAGGTGATACCATCAGTACCTATAGTAGTGGGGTGGAAGGTGATACATTAGTACAATAAGAAGTGGGCTGTAGGATGGCACCGTTAAGACCATCAACATAAGATACATTCCTGGGCATTTCGGACATGACTGAGCTACAAATCCACTTAAACATGCACCTGGCTCGCGTTATTTAACTATCTCAGTGACCAAAAAGCTGGCAAAATGGACAACAGAAATTATTGATAGGTGATAGAAAGACCCAAGCATGAGGAGTCCTATACTGCCAGAGAAAGGAAATAAGCATGGTGCGCCCTACACTGCCAGAGAAAGGAAATAAGCATGATGCGCCCTACACTGCCAGAGAAAGGAAACAAGCATGAGGAGCCCTACACTGCCAGAGAAAGGAAACAAGCATGAGGAGCCCTACACTGCCAGAGAAAGGAAACAAGCATGAGGAGCCCTACACTGCCAGAGAAAGGAAATAAGCATGAGGCACCCTACACTTCCAGAGATAGGAAATAAGCATGATGCGCCCTACACTACCAGAGAAAGGAACTAAGCATGATGCGCCCTACACTGCCAGAGAAAGGAAATAAGCATGATGCGCCCTACACTGCCAGAGAAAGGAAACAAGCATGAGGAGCCCTACACTGCCAGGGAAAGGAAATAAGCATGATGCGCCCTACACTGTCAGAGAAAGGAAACACGCACAAGGAGCCCTACACTGCCAGAGAAAGGAAACACGCACGAGGAGCCCTACACTGCCAGAGAAAGGAAACACGCACGAGGAGCCCTACACTGCCAAAGAAAGGAAACACGCATGAGGCGCCCTACACTGCCAGAGAAAGGAAACACGCATGAGGCGCCCTACCCTGCCAAAGAAAGGAAACACGCATGAGGCGCCCTACCCTGCCAAAGAAAGGAAACACGCATGAGGCGCCCTACCCTGCCAAAGAAAGGAAACACGCACGAGGAGCCCTACCCTGCCAAAGAAAGGAAACACGCATGAGGCGCCCTACCCTGCCAAAGAAAGGAAACACGCACGAGGAGCCCTACCCTGCCAAAGAAAGGAAACACGCATGAGGCGCCCTACCCTGTCAAAGAAAGGAAACACGCATGAGGCGCCCTACCCTGCCAAAGAAAGGAAACACGCATGAGGCGCCCTAAACTGCCAGAGAAAGGAAACACGCATAGCAGAAATGCTTGTAGTAGAATCAAATTCGACATATCTTACAGACACTGCGTTGTCCGACTTGAGAAAACCCTCCAAGCCCAAGCAACAGACGCCCTTTTAGACAAGCCCAAGCAACAGACGCCCTTTTTATCCAAGCCTATACAACACACACCCAAACGGGCATCTGTTTGAGAATGCAGCCCACGCACTGATCTTATTTAATTAATTATATAGTGCGTGTATGTTAATAGGCCTAGTGGCCAGACGGGATCAAAGTGGATTAGTCCATGTATTTGGATCACTGTGCGTGAGCTCCAGCTTTCGGCAGGGATGTGTTAGGTGAGTGTGTGTCGGGGGGGGGGGGGGGGTCATGACTGGATAGATGTCTTGGTTCACTATTGGCAGACACGGACTTGAGTGTGGGGAAAATATCTGGATTTTGTGGGTTAATTTGTTTCAAATTCCGGGTGTGTGATTATTCTTGAGTATTTCTCCTAACTCAGTACTGCTGCACGCTACATCCTTTTACGCTGTAGCAAGATGTAGGCAGAGATGGTCTTACTCAGTACTGCTGCACGCTACATCCTTTTACGCTGTAGCAAGATGTAGGCAGAGATGGTCTTACTCAGTACTGCTGCACGCTACATCCTTTTACGCTGTAGCAAGATGTAGGCAGAGATGGTCTTACTCAGTACTGCTGCACGCTACATCCTTTTACGCTGTAGCAAGATGTAGGCAGAGATGGCCGAGCACTTAAGACTCGGGCTAGTTTGGCCATTGTCAGCAGCGCCAACGCTGTTTGCACAACAGAATACATTGGGCAATGATCCCAATCAGGAGTCTATGCAAATAGTGATGCCAGAAGTAAGCTGATACCAAACATTGAAAGTTAGACGTAAACGAGAGATCAACTCATCTGAAAACACTATTATTGAAACAGAACTTGAATCGGTTACTCAAACACAAAAAATTATGTTAATGTAAAGATGTCTGCAAATAAAAAAAATAAGAAAAAAATAAAAATAAGAAAAAGAACATCGACACACACAAAAGGTAAACATAAATCTCTTATTAAAAACCCAACAACAATCACTTGGCTAAAGATTGGAATATTGGTAGAATGGAGAGTTGGCCGTGACGAGAGTTAACATGATTGAATCATTAGGGACAAGAGTTGACATGATTCAATCATTGGGGACAAATGTTAATATGATTCAATCATTAGGGACAAGAGTTAATATTATTCAATCATTAGGGACAAGAGTTAACATAATTCAATCATTAGGGACAAGAGTTAACATAATTCAATCATTAGGGACAAGAGTTAACATAATTCAATCATTAGGGACAAGAGTTAATATTATTCAATCATTAGGGACAAGAGTTAATATTATTCAATCATTAGGGACAAGAGTTAACATAATTCAATCCTTAGGGACAAGAGTTAACATGATTCAATCATTAGGGACAAGAGTTAACATGATTCAATCATTAGGGACAAGAGTTGACATGATTCAATCATTAGGGACAAGAGTTGACATGATTCAATCATTAGGGACAAGAGTTGACATGACTCAATCATTAGGGACAAGAGTTGACATGATTCAATCATTAGGGACAATCTGTCTTACTTAGATACAGAATCAAGTTTAACGTTTAGGCCACGTTCAAATGTCATATGTCATGCGACACCACTGGGGACAAAGTGGTCGTTAGAGTTCCGAAATATAAGAATCAACAGACCAGGACTCTTGTATTTATTTATCAATCTGTAGGTTTAGTGTACATGGGGCTTACAGCACCAACGGTACAGTAATGGTGGTGCAATGATTGGTGATTGTTTCATAGTATGGGACCGTGTTTTGATTGAACTTCAAATACGCTTCTCTTACAAAATGTGTTTTACAGATGTTTCATTTTTTAAAAACAAATGAACTCAAATCTACCAGTACATTGTATATCAATGAATCCCCCACGTGAGATGGGTGTTTGGGCTGGGGGGCAAAGAGGGTTAGAACATTATAGATTGACATAAGGGTTGACTCACTTGTGGATATGACTGTGCATGTAGCTCATCACCTCGTCATCCATGTCATACTCTCTGTGGAGACACAAACAATGTTATCTTACTCTATGTGGATACAATCACTGTTAACATATTCTCCGTCGATACAACCAATGTTATGACGATACGATTTTGTTAATAACAATCAACTTCACAGACAGCCGATGGCCAGTGGTGTAGCGAGCTTAACTCGCGCCCGGGGCACAATACCTTTTTAGCGCCCCCCAATACCGTTTTAGCGCCCCCCCTATTCGAAAACAATACAATATTATAGTAAAATATAAAATTTGGCGCCCCTTTGTGAGTAGCGCCCGGGGCATGATGCCCCCTTGCCCCCCTCACTACGCCACTGCCGATGGTCAATAGCTTATTTACTTTAATGTATTCGTCCAAGCGTTCTATTTAAAAACACAAATCAACTGAGAATTAACGTTATCTTTTTCAAAGCATTCTCTTGTTTTTACCACGTTAACACAATACAATCCATTTAACACTACAATCCCTTTAACACTACAATCCCTTTAACACTACATCACTTTAAAACTACATCCCTTTAACGCTACATTCCGGGACTAAAGTGAAACCCAATCATCTCTACTCACGGTTCGACTGAGCCATCATCTCCATTGACAATAACAGAAGGATTTAGGCTGATGCCGCCAAGATTGGCCAGGTTGCTTAGGGCACTCAGTCCGCCCAGGTTGACCTCTTCCTCGTTGACCTGAAACACACAGTGTCACAAATCTTAGTAAAAAACACATTGTCAACACAGTGTCACAAATCTTAGTAAAAACACATTGTCAACACAGTGTCACAAATCTTAGTAAAAACACATTGTCAACACAGTGTCACAAATCTTAGTAAAATCACATTGACAACACACAGTGTCACAAATCTTAATAAAAACTTATTATCAACAGACAGTGTCACAAATCTTAGTAAAAAAGACATTGTTAACACACACAGTGACACAAATGAGTAGGATTATAGCACTAGATTTAGACTACAGAGATATAAGCCACAGGTGACCACGCGGTACATAATTTAGGTTACAACAAACATAGTTTTGTTTTCAAAAATGCACCTATGACCAATCTTCGCATGCTAACAGAAAGATTACATAGCAGGTTCCCTTGTATCCTTTGTCGACATGGAACATAGCAGGTTCCCTCGTACCCCTAGTCGACGACATAGAACCCCAATGACCAATCTTCGTATGCAAACAGAAAGATTACATACTAATAATAATAATAACGTTCTTTTGAAAAATCACACTTCATCCCCAAAGGCTCGAAGCGCGGTACAAAAACAAAGCTGGGAGTTAATAACTAGCTGAAAAGATGGTAGACAACTTCACCCCAGAAGGTGTTTGCGAAATAGATGAGTTTTTACATTTGTTTTGAAGGACTCCAGCGTCTGGCTGTTTCTGAGAGCGTCAGGAAGGGTGTTCCTAATGGTTGGGCCAGCAAATGCGAACGTGCGCTTTCCGTAAGTCTCAAGGCGAACACGCGGTAATTAGAGTTTGCCACTATCGGATGAGCGGAGTTTTCTAGTGAGTACATAAGGCGTCATGAGCGCTTTGAGATAGGACGGCGCCAGGTCATGCAAGCAGCGGTAGCACAGAGTTGCAATTTTGTACTCAATGCTAGCGCGGACCGGCAGCCAATGTTGCTCTCTCAGAGGAGTTTTAGCATGGTCGAATTTGCGTTTACGAAGAACAATTCGAGCCGCATTATTCTGTGCTTTTTTAATTTTATCCAGGAGCGTAGCTGGAAGACCCACCATGAGAGCATTGCAGTAGTCCATGCGTGATAGCACGAATGCAGACATCAGCCTCTTTGATGGATTCAACGTTAAGAAAGGTTCTGCGCAGCTCTAGAAAAATCGTCCTGCAAATCATTTGAATGTGATTTTCCATAGTTAGTGTTCTGTCTAAGTATAAGTAGACACCCAGGTTTCGCACTGTTTGGGAAAACTCAATCTGCATGCCTGAGAGAGTAAGGGATGGTGTATTTTTTAAAGATTTTAGCTTTTGAGCGGTAGCAAAGGGGATAAGCTCAGTCTTTTCATCATTCAATTTGAGCATGTTTATTGTCATCCAGTGCTTAACTGACTCCACTGTCTTCTGTGTCATATTAAGAAGTTGGGGAACTGAGAGGGGATCACATAGCAGGTTCCCTCGTATCCTTTGTCGACATGGAACATAGCAGGTTCCATCGTACCCCTAGACGACATGGAACCCCACCAATGGTCATCGCATCCTTAATTAATAGGTACTCCAACCCTGAATCCCCGCAACGCTAGTGCGCCCCCCCCCCAACACCACCACACAACTGGTAGACAAATTTACTGGCCCAATGTCATCGCACCCCATCACCTTCGCACTCCACCCTGTGCCCCGTGCCAATAATATACAGCACTGACCACACCTTGGGAAATTTCCCAAGATCTTGGTAATTCACGACCTCAATTGGGATCTGGGGAATAATTTTGAAAATCGGGCAAAACCTTGGGAAATATTAACGGGGGAAGATTTTTGTATATATATATTTCAAAAACGCAAACAACATATGTGATAAAAATTAACGTGAAAATAAAGCAAAATCATTTTTAAAGTAACAAGGAACAAATTAAATGTTTTAATTATTTTCTGGTTTTATTTTGGACTAAAATGCCGCCCCTTCAAAAGAGGAAGAAAATTCCACCCGGGGCGGAAAGACCCCCTCGCCTTTCCAAAGCCACTGCACTAACATATACAAGGATAGAAGTCATAAGGTGGTGCATAAGAAAACCACCAAAAAGTTCACTCACACTTACATTGTCGAAAGTTGGTGAATCGGGTTTCATGTTGCCGAACAAATCACTTCTTGGAAACAGAAAGGTACACGATCTGCACACGATCTTTCCAAAGTCCTTGTATTATCGTCAGTTTTATCAACTCCGTTCACGCGCGGCAAATGAGTTAGTTGTATAGATTGGCCCAACTTTGTTTCAAAGGTTGATCTCAAAATACACGGGATTTCCTAAAATAAACGCGTTGTGGCTTTGTTCAAGTTACAGATATACAAAACAATAAACTAATAATAAACTGCGATGTTACAGAAAGACGTCGAATGAAGCTAAAAATAGCTCAAAGCGATGCAGAGAAATCTCCAGTTCGTATCTGACACTACGCAGGCCGGGCGGTTTCATTTATCATGGCGGTACCGTGATGACGTCACGCCCTGTCCTCGGTGGGAGGAGTCACTGTCGATCAGCAGCTTGACTAAACTATTGACAGGGGGCCGCTGCCTGGTCTTCAATGATTCAATAACATCGTTGTCATGTTATAGCTGGTGGTGTTATTTCACGGCTGGGGTGTCATTTTTATGGCTGACAGTGTCATTTAATGGCTGGCGGTGTCATTTAATGGCTGACGGTGTCATTTAATGGCTGACGGTGTCATTTAATGATGAAGGTGTTATTTAATGGCTGTCGGTGTCATTTAATGATTAGCTGTGTCATTTAATGGCTGACGGTGTCGTATAATGACTGACAGTGTCATTTAATGGATGACGGTGTCATTTAATGGCTTACGGTGTCATTTAATGGCTGGTGGTGTCATTTAATGACTAGCGGTGTCATTTGGTGGCTGACGGGTCATTTAATGGCTAACGGTGTCATTTAATGGCTGACGGTGTCATTTAATGGCTGACGGTGTCATTTAATGGCTGAAGGTCTCAATTAATGGCTGGTGGTGTCATTTAAAGGTTTGACTTCTAAGACCACCAAGGTTAAGGTTACTGACAGATGAGACGTCATGGGAGACAGATTTAGCTTTTAAGAAGTCGGAATACAACGTAATTATTTCTCAGTCTACCCCACCCTAGTTCTAAACAGAAATCTGGGGTTGGGGGGGGGCCACACCCTAGTTCTAAACAGTAAAACAGAAATCTGGGGTTGGAGGGGGGGGGGGCACACCCTAGTTCTAAACAGTAAAACAGAAATCTGGGGTGGAGGGGGGCACACCCTAGTTCTAAACAGTAAAACAGAAATCTGGGGTGGAGGGGGTGCACACCGTAGTTCTAAACAGTAAAACAGAAATCTGGGGTTGGAGAGGGGGGGGGGATAAAGTTCTCTAAGCCTTAAAATAACCAGACAAGATCTTGATTTAAATTTTAATGTATCTTGCAATGGTCTGGTGCGATCTCTATAACAGTACAGACATACCCGGTCACCTAATCAGATTGTAATAAAGCCATAAAATAAGACATACGATATGACAGAAAGTCGATAGGCTAGGACGTCACGTGGTTAGGGTGATTTTTTTTTCTCCAGCAAAGCTGTTGTCAAGGCCAGGGGCGCGTGCAATCTCCATGACCAGTGGTGGCAGTGGGTGTAGGTGTGGTTGGGACGTAACAAGAGGTCTACGGCTTAAGTGACGAGATCGAGACTCCATCTTGGTACACGAATGACAGCCCTCTTGTACCACCGCAGCTTGAACCTTGAACTCCATCTTGGTACACGAATGACAGCCCTCTTGTACCACCGCAGCTTGAACCTTGAACTCCATCTTGGTACACGAATGACAGCCATCTTGTACCACCGTAGCTTGAACCTTGAACTACACGAATGACATCCATCTTGAACCATCGCAGCTTGAACCTTGAACTCCATCTTGGTACACGAATGACAGCCATCTTGAACCACCACAGCTTGAGCCTTGAACTCCATCTTGGTACACGAATGACAGCCATCTTGAACCACCGCAGCTTGAACCTTGAACTCCATCTTGGTACACGAATGACAGCCATCTTGTACCACCGCAACTTGAAACTTGAACTCCATCTCGGTACACGAATGACAGCCATCTTGAACCACCGCAACTTGAAACTTGAACTCCATCTTGGTACACGAATGGCAGCCATCTTGTACCACCGCAGCTTGAACCTTCAACTCCATCTTGGTACACGAATGACAGCCATCTTGAACCACCGCAGCTTGAGCCTTGAACTCCATCTGGGTACACGAATGACAGCCATCTTGAACCACCGCAGCTTGAACCTTGAACTCCATCTTGGTACACGAATGACAGCCATCTTGAACAACCGCAGCTTGAACCTTGAACTCCATCTGGGTACACGAATGACAGCCATCTTGAACCACCGCAGCTGGAGCCTTAAACTCCACCTTGGTACACGAATGACAGCCATCTTGAACCACCGCAGCTTGAACCTTCAAAGAACTCTCTATACAATTTTCTCCATTCAACCTTACAAAAACTATTGCTATCACTATCAGGTCTTATCGAACATAAGGGACGCTCATAAACATAGCGTTCCGTTAAAAATCAGGGGTTCTTAACCTTTTTTTTTTATTTGCATCGCCCATAGATTTCAAAACATTTCCAACACCCCATCTCGATTTCAAAACATTATTACCCCACCCCCACCCAGCTGAACAGTGCTAATAAAAATGTAAATAAATCTATGTTCTGGGTATTCCAGCACCGCCCCACACTTCCTCCCGCACCCTTCAGGGGGTGTGTGTGCACCCTTGGTGGTTACGAATTATTGTATTTAATAAAATATCGTTACCATATCGTCCTTAAATATAAAATGAACTCTCGTTGCCATATATTTCCCTCAAAAAGCAATTGAACTCTCGTTGCCATATCTTTCCCTCAAAAAGCAATTGAACTCTCGTTACCATATTCTCCCTTAAAGATATTTGTACTCTCCGACTCGAAACGCGTTGAAGTTCAAAGTTTGTCTTAATGAGCTAGCTCTCCGTTACAGCTCTAAAGATATTCACATTACCTCATTCCAATCTCATCAGTTATCAGACGTCAATTTGAGGGTCTCTTGGCCTTTAAATTCACCTAACTTGAGCCCACTCCCTTTATGGTCTAGCCTTGGCGTTCTGCGGCTTCTAATGAACCACAAAAACTATTAATGCTACAAGTCTTACTGATGTTAAAAGTCTTACTAATGCTACAAGTCTTACTGATGCTACAAATCTTACTAATGCTACAAGTCTTACTAATGCTACAAGTCTTACCGATGCTACAAATCTTACTAATGCTACAAGTCTTACTAATGATATAAATTTTACTAATGCTACCAGTCTTACTGATGTCACAAGTCTTACTAATGCTACAAGTCTTACTAATGCTACAAATCTTGCTAATGCTACAAGTCTTACTGATGTTACAAGTCTTGATAATGTTACTACAAGTCTTAATATACTGATGCTACAAGTCTTACTAATGCTACAAGTCTTACTAATGCTACAAGTCTTGCTAATGCTACAAGTCTTACTGATGCTACACGTCATACTGATGCTACATGTCTTGCTGATGTTACTGCAAGTCTTTACTGATGCTACACGTCATACTGATGCTACAAGTCTTACTTTACTGATGCTACAAGTCTTACTTTACTGATGCTACAAGTCTTACTTTACTGATGATACAAGTCTTACTTTACTGATGCTACAAGTCTTACTGATGTTACTACAAGTCTTACTTTACTGATGCTACAAGTCTTGCTGATGTTACAAGTCTTACTTTACTGATGCTACAAGTCTTGCTAATGCTACAAGTCTTACTGATGTTACAAGTCTTACTTTACTGATGCTACACGTTTTACTGATGCCACAAGTCTTAGTGATGTTACAAGTCTTGCTAATGCTACAAGTCTTACTTTACTGATGCTAAAAGTCGTGCTGATGTTACTACAAGTCTTACTGATGCTACACGTCTTGCTGATGTTACAAGTCTTGCTAATGCTTCAAGTCTTACTTTACTGATGCTACAAGTCTTACTTTACTGATGCTACAAGTCTTACTTTACTGATGCTACAAGTCTTAATTTACAGATGCTACACGTCTTACTGATGTTACTACGCGTCTTACTGATGTTAAAAGTCTTGCAAATGCTACAAGTCTTACTTTACTGATGTTAAAAGTCTTGCTAATGCTACAAGTCTTACTTTACTGATGCTACACGTCTTACTGATGTTGCAAGTCTTGCTAATGCTACAAGTCATGCTGATGTTACTACAAGCCTTACTTTACTAAAGCTACACGTCATACTGATGCTACAAGCCTTACTTTACTGATGCTACAAGTCTTGCTGATGTTACTACAAGCCTTACTTTACTGATGCTACAAGTCTTACTGATGTTACAAGTCTTGCTAATGCTTCAAGTCTTACTTTACTGATGCTACAGGTCTTACTGATGTTACTACAAGTCTTACTGATGCTACACGTCATACTGATGCTACAAGCCTTACTTTACTGATGCTACAAATCTTGCTGATGTTACTACAAGTCTTACTTTACAGATGCTACAAGTCTTACTAATGTTACAAATCTTCTTATCATTGACTAAATCAATCAAATGTCTTTTGGTAGTTGAGGCTGTCATTTGCACGGTATAGGAATTGGACGATTCGACGCCGCAAGACACGCAGCTCAAGAACTTTCTTACCATACAAAAGTGGTTAATGTCCTCTCCCACAGAGCGCTACCCATTGTATACAGCTCGGGTTATTGATATGGTGTCCCACAGCGCGCTACCCATTGTATACAGCTCGGGTTATTGATATGGTGTCCCACAGCGCGCTACCCATTGTATACAGCTCGGGTTATTGATATGGTGTCCCATAGCGCGCTACCCATTGTATACAGCTCAGGTTATTGATATGGTGTCCCACAGCGTGCTACCCATTGTATACAGCTCAGGTTATTGATATGGTGTCCCACAGCATGCTACCCATTGTATACAGCTCAGGTTAATCATATGGTGTCCCACAGCGCGCTACCCATTGTATACAGCTCAGGTTATTGATATGGTGTCCCACAGCGTGCTACCCATTGTATACAGCTCAGGTTATTCATATGGTGTCCCACAGCATGCTACCCATTGCAGACCTGCCAACCTTCCAAGAAAAAAAATCTGTAGGGGTTGTGCATACGGGGGGAAAGTGGGGCTGCTGCCCCCCAGGGGTCGTAGACCGGGGGGCGTTGGTTTAAGATCTGTAAACTAATGCACAAGCCTCTTTTAGTAAATAAAGAAATATTAAGTTACCTCCATTGTCTTTGAAGAGTCTACAACATGAGAAAAAAGTTACTGGAAATGTTTATATACAGATTCTGATATATACAGTATTATACAGTAGTACAGGCACAGGACAGAGACAGAAGATCCATTTTATTTACACATGTAGACAGGCTGCTAACTCAGCTTTCCTGCCTATCCCTAGTAGCCTTTTTGCATTTGTCCAACTACTCTTTGGACAACTGAAGATTAGCATTGCAACTGACTTTAGATACAAGCAAGTTAGAAATACAAACTTTCATGCTTCCCCTTGTTTCGTTGTAATTTTTCTTCACACACAATCTTCTAGTTCTAGCAATCTGCGAGTGTGGAAACATTTCTTTGCCTCTGGCATTGCAACGATCGGAGTTGGCTGGAGAAATATTTCCTTCAATAAGAGAGGAGGTCAATAAAACTTCCGATTCCTTAGCAAAGAAATTAGACATGGATGTTGTATATTCACTGCTATTAGCTGCAGTTTCAGTTGTATGTCGTTATGTTGTTGTTTTGTGTGTGTGTTAAAATATGTGTATTAATATCATTGTGCCCACCACTTTCAATAGATTTATCCATTTAAATTTAATTAAGAAAAACTTTTTAAAAACCCAAAAAGTCACAATAAAACTAAATAATTTTTTAGCCTAGTAAAAAGATGAATTGCGATAAGATCAATTGATGATTGAAGAATGATTTGGAGATCGCTGCTCGCTTCTATAAAAACAAGGTAGTGTCTACACGTCCGGCGACCGGACTGTTTGACTATTAGCAGTCACGTGACAAGGCTGACGGACAAATATCTCGCGCAACTCTGTTACGGTGGTCATGTGAATTGATCAAACATATAATAGTAATAGCCGGGTGAATATCTCGAGAACTTATTCGTCCGGTCGCCGGACATGTAAACACTACGTAAAAATAAAGGAATTCACCACTTCCTGACGTATCCGATTTTTTAATTTTTTTTTTCGCTTTCGGATTTTTATGACGGGTGAAAAATTATAATGTTCGGAAAATCGGAATTTTAACGGGTTTGTCTGAAGGTCAGAAGGAGGGGTAAAAAATCCGTATAATTCCGACAAAATCGGAAGGGTTGGCAGGTCTGCCATTGTATACAGCTCAGGTTATTCATATGGTGTCCCACAGCATGCTACCCATTGTATACAGCTCAGGTTATTCATATGGTGTCCCACAGCGCGCTACCCATTGTATACAGCTTAGGTTATTGATATTTTGTCCCACAGCATGCTACCCATTGTATACAGCTCAGGTTATTCATATGGTGTCCCACAGCATGCTACCCATTGTATACAGCTCAGGTTATTGATATGGTGTTAGATGATTAAGAGTAGGTATGTTACATATATTCAATCTTGATATTCACGGTATGTGCATTATTCTAAGGACGGTGCTGCATTCAAAATCACGTGATATCATCAATATAATGACCCATCCTGGCAATAAGAAGGACAATCCTCCACAACAGAACAAGATCTTTCACGTTTGTAAAATAAACACTTGCATAGAGATGCTATTGCATTTTTTTCTTAAATGAGACACCCTGCAGGAAAGAAATGTTGATCATAAAGCAGCACGACCCACTCATTTCAACAACAGTTTGGCACAAGTTGCAGCAACCAACTAGACCCACTCATTTCAACAACAGTTTGGCACAAGTTGCAGAAACCAACTAGACCCACTTATTTCAACAACAGTTTGGCACAAGTTGCAGCAACCAACTAGACCCACTCATTTCAACAACAGTTTGGCACAAGTTGCAGCAACCAACTAGACCCACTTATTTCAACAACAATTTGGCACAAGTTACAGCAATCAACTAGACCCACTTATTTCAACAACAGTTTGGCACAAGTTGCAGCAATCAACTAGACCCACTTATTTCAACAACAGTTTGGCACAAGTTGCAGCAATCAACTAGATCCACTTATTTCAACAACAGTTTGGCACAAGTTGCAGCAACCAACTAGACCCACTGATTTCAGCAAAATTAGCAGCAATCAACTCGACCCACTGATTTCAGCAACAATGTGGCATACGTTGCAAGAAATCAACTCGACCCACTTATTTCAGCAACATTTGGCCTAAGTTTCAAGCAATCATCTCGAATCGCTGATTTCAGCAAAAAATTGGCCAAAGTTGCAAGCAATCATCTCGACGCTGCAATACACAGTACAGGATTGACGAGTTAATAGCTACTCAAGATTATCTGCCACTTATTGTATTTAGGATTATTGATTTATAGGAATGTGTGAATGCATACCTTAGAGTTGGATGGGAGTCATTGAATGCATACCTTAGAGTTGGATGGGAGTCATTGAATGCATACCTTAGAGTTGGATGGGAGTCATTGAATGTATACCTTAGAGTTGGATGGGAGTCATTGAATGCATACTTTAGAGTTGGATGGGAGTCATTGAATGCATACTTTAGAGTTGGATGGGAGTCATTGAATGTATACCTTAGAGTTGGATGGGAGTCATTGAATGCATACCTTAGAGTTGGATGGGAGTCATTGAATGCATACTTTAGAGTTGGATGGGAGTCATTGAATGCATACCTTAGAGCTGGATGGGAGTCATTGAATGCATACTTTAGAGTTGGATGGGAGTCATTGAATGTATACCTTAGAGTTGGATGGGAGTCATTGAATGCATACTTTAGAGTTGGATGGGAGTCATTGAATGCATACTTTAGAGTTGGATGGGAGTCATTGAATGCATACTTTAGAGTTGGATGGGAGTCATTGAATGCATACCTTAGAGTTGGATGGGAGTCATTGAATGCATACCTTAGAGTTGGATGGGAGTCATTGAATGCGTACAGTAAAATAGATGCAAGTAATAGAAAGAATATAGTAGAATTAGATGGGATTCATTGCATGTATACAGTAGAATTAGATAGGAGTCATTGAATGTATACAGTAGAATTAGATGGGATTCATTGAATGTATACAGTAGAATTAGATGGGAGTCATTGAATGTACACAGTAGAATTAGATAGGAGTCATTGAATGTATACAGTAGAATTAGATGGGAGTCATTGAATGTATACAGTAGAATTAGATAGGAGTCATTGAATGTATACAGTAGAATTAGATAGGAGTCATTGAATGTATACAGTAGAATTAGATAGGAGTCATTGAATGTATACAGTAGAGTTGGATGTTGTTATTGACACTACCACTAGCTACGCCAATGGCCACCCTGACTAATCCCCAACACCCTATCACAGACATTGAGCAGAAGATTCAATTATTTCTTAAACATAACTGCCATGCATCCTTTGACTGTAAAATGACATGACATCAAACGCTTCCCTCAGCCCATATGCCTAATAATCCATGTTTGACATTCAACAAGTTTATGTAAGAGATCCATCATTAACTCGATGCACGACTCATCTACGCCCCATCCCTCGCATGGCACGCCTCACAGTCAACACTGTCATTAGTTAAGCCGGGCCGCTGGAAGTGGTAGAGGAATAATGGGAAACCTCGCACGCTGTTGACAGAAACTATCAATGCGACTTGTTGTCGAAGTCTTGGAGAGAAGAACAAAATCAATAGACAAAGGTTAGAGTTCAACCTACAACAGATGGCTGTTCCCTGGCAGTAACCTTTGGTTCTGAACTTGGGATGTCTCAAAGCTGACCTAGAAATGCAACAGTGTGGTGGTGTGGAAAAAGGAAAAGACGGGCGGTGAAGAGTTGGTGACACCATCATTTTCGCATTTTCGAAAGCGGCAGCAAAAAATTTTTTTTTAAAAAGTTTCTTCTCTTACAAGTTAATGTCTTTTTTTAAAAAAAAAGGTTTCTACTCTTACAAGTTCAAGTTAATTCATTATGTCACACTCGCATGTTCGTGATCTGATATGTTCATATTCTTATTTGTTCATAGCTTTAAACTTCTTTGTTCACATGCAGTGACTTCTAAAGAGACAGCTCCCTTTTCTATTTAAGTCGTTGTGAATTAAGTGACACCTGTTTCAGAGACCGTGAAGGTTGATAATTTAGACCAATATTAAGAGCACCCAAAATGGAAACTTCATCATAAGACCAAAAGATGGAGTTTGCTCATAAAAAGGTGGTGTGGATTAAATGTGTGGGTTGGTAAAAAAAAAATTGGTTTTTTCCAATAAATGTAACACAAATAAAAATTTTACGAATGGAATTTAAAATAAATAAATTGATTGATTCTTTAATGCTATAAAAATATTAAAATATACTCTCACCCGGGGACCAAATATAGCCGCATATTTTTTTTGTTAAAAAAGCTTTTAACCGATAGGACAGTGGTTGGCAACTCGAAGCTCCGTAATAGAAGAAATAATTTTTTTTAAAAATACTAATCTTTAATAACCTGCAGCTTCCAAACTATTTTCTGAGAAGATAAAAAGTGGCTCCTGACTACAAAAACAAAGAGCTGCCGTCCTCTGCCCTTGAAGAAATCCCTCATCAATTACAAGATGTAGGAACCGGGGAATATCTTGCTGTGGCTTACAGGATAAAGGGCGTGGCTCCAGGAAGGAAAGGCACCGGGATAAGGGGAGGAAATCTGAACTGACGGTACCATTATCTCCCCGCATGAGCTCTTTGTTTTTGTCTGGTTTTCATTGGTTTCATAAGATAAGCAGACATTTCAAGGCCACGGTTAGTTTCAAATGAAAGAAATAATCAATATTTTTAAAAAATCGAATTATGCTTTTAAAATGTTAAGAAAAATTTTTCAAAATATTTCTTTAAATCGGTTAAATGAAAGCCAAGACTATTTATAGCTTTAGATTCTTTTGAAAACTTTATTTCCTGCCTGTACCATTTCGGAACTTTGATATTTCTACAAGTAGAGAGAGAGAGAGGAGAAGAGAAAGAGACCAAGATTTAAAAAGGCCATCGCTATTTAAAGATTTCCCATAATCATGAGTCTCAAATGTCAACCATGTTATGAGTGGACCCTCTTATTTAAGGAAAATATTTACGACCCCCCCCCCCCCAAACACACAAATATTTTTTGCATCAGCATTTTTAACGTAGCTAAATAAAGGGGCATATAGGTGTCGTGGGAGGGTGCCGTGGGAGGGTGCCGTGGGAGGGTGCCGTGGGTGGGAGCCTTGAGAGGGTGCAACGGGAGGGTGCCGTGAGAGGGTGCCACGCGAGGGTGTCATGTGTGGGTGAGGAATGAGGGTGGAATTTCCAGTGTCAGAAGAAAGCAGTGTTGCTAGAAAGTTAGGAGCATTTCTAAGCAAGTATCGTAATGTGTGCAGGAATCCAATCCAACAAGCCCTCAGAAACAACGGTTTGCCTTTCAAGTCTATCTTTGCAATGTTGTGCAACTTAGCGATGGCTAAGAAATCATTGCAATATCCTTCATCTTCCTCTTTAAAAAAACAAAGGTTTGGGGTTTGTGGTTGGGCTGAAAATTTGATAGAATGTCTTGTCAGCGACAACAAACCTGTGCCGAGTTTCAGTTCAATAGGATGACGGGAAGTGGGTCAATTAGCCTTCCGAAGATTTTGCAAGAAAGAAACGCACAAACAAAATCAAAATTAATATAAAGGATTTAAGAACGTCACGATGAAGCCCGAGTCGCAAAATGAACTCGGTTTGGTGAGCATAATAAGCTCCCCTTTTGATATTTCACACCACAACGCACTCAATCTGATACAAATTGATGTGGACACAAATTTCTCATTGATCATCGTTCTCAAAAGAAATATGTTATCGATGAAATTGACAGAAAATGAGCAAAGAAAGAGACAAAAATACTCCATTTCAATCGAAAAAGAAGAATCCAGAAAACGTGCAGCCACTGGCGTTGTAACTGTCTAGTCATTCAGATGATGATAGTGTACACAGTGAGGAAGATGAGGAAGAGGAGGAAGCAGTTGTTAAAGGTGCATCATCATCAAAGTCAGTCGAGCGCAAAAAAAACCCGCACCCCATCTGCAAGCGTTTCCCAGGATTTGGCAGCTGTACTAGATCGTAAAAAATAGATGACATCGAAGGGCTGCTTGTAGTCTTGTAGCTGCAACAAGATCATACAGTGCTCAAACAGAAGATGCCTCGACATTTTAATGTGCTGCATTATGAGGGCAAAACAGAAACATCGAACTGAAAAAGTAAAGTTCTTAGTTGATAGTCCATTGGTTGTTTACTTTCATGGTCATCTAAGAAAGAGTTGCCGTTCTTGTTTCTTATTTTTTTTTAAATAAAATAATAATTGTAAGAATGGAAAAGTTGTCAGGAGTTCCAAAGGTTGCTAGGGAAGCTGTCAGGAGGTCCAAAGGTTGCTAGGGAAGCTGTCAGGAGTTCCAAAAGTTGCTAGAGAAGCTGTCAGGAGTTCCAAAAGTTGCAAGAGAAGCTGTTAGGAGTTCCAAAGGTTGCTAGGGAAGCTGTCAGGAGTTCCAAAGGTTGCTAGGGAAGCTTTGAGGAGGTCCAAAGATTGCTAGGGAAGCTGTCAGGAGTTCCAAAGGTTGCTAGATAAAGCTATTAGGAGTTCCAAAGGTTGCTAGAGATGCTGTCAGGACTTTACTGGTGTCAAGCTGTATCATCCACACATGATATTCCCTTGGGCTATCCAGGAGCCTCAGGAGAGGTGATTTGCTGTCTAGGGAACCAGCTTATAATACTTAAACTCCCAGTGATTTCATGTTGAAAAGTCTACACCACTGTGACGGGCGGATGCCAAAACCAAAAAATATGACCAAACGGTAAAAAAAAAAAATTTATTTGAATTGTGCATGTTTTGGAGATAACAATTTCTAATTTTAAATCTGTAACAAAATGAAAAGGGGTTTGTTTCAAATAACAAAAAACCTTTGAAAAATGTTAATACATGTTTAAATGAGTCTTACTATGTTGATGGAGATGTATAAGTAAGTTGATGGGTATGTATTACCAAGTTGATGGATATGTATTACTAAATTGATGTATATGTATTACTAAATTGATATATATGTATTACTAAGTTGATGGATATGTATTACTAAGTTGATGTATATGTTTACTAAGTTGATGGATATGTAATACTAAGTTGATGGATATGTATTACTAAGTTGATGTATATGTATTACTCAGATGATGGATATGTATTACTAAGTTGATGGATATGTATTACTAAGTTGATGTATATGTTATTACTAAGCTGATGGTTATGTATTACTAAGCTGATGGATATGTATTTCTAAATTGATGTATATGTATTACTAAGTTGCTGTATATGTATTACTAAGTTGCTGTATTTTTATTACTAGGCTGTATTACTAAACAACACAAAGGTAGTTTGGCACATGAACAGCTGGGTAAAATCAAGTTACTAGAACACAATTCCCCGCAATGGGATATTTGATGGGTCCCCGGTTGAAACAATACACTGAGGAAATAGGGATTTTGAACAGTTTTCCTTTCTAATTGGCGCCTTAAAGTTTCAGTTCTAATGGAGATTATGACAATAAATGTGTCTTTAATTCAAGCTGAAAAATCTTATTTTTGACCATAATTGACCCTACAAAAACTATTTTGTTCTATGTGTATTGGTCGTGGGTCAATTTGCTTCTATACAAATATGTTCGTGACTTGAGAAATGAGGACTAGCACTACTGAGCTCACTAAGTCAGTGCAGTTAACTAGATCGTGACTTGAGAACCTGAGGACTAGCACAGCTGAGCTCACTAAGTCAGTGCAGTTAACTAGATCGTGACTTGAGAACCTGAGGACTAGCACAGCTGAGCTCACTAAGTCAGTGCAGTTAACTAGATCGTGACTTGAGAACCTGAGGACTAGCACAGCTGAGCTCACTAAGTCAGTGCAGTTAACTAGATCGTGACTTGAGAACCTGAGGACTAGCACAGCTGAGCTCACTAAGTCAGTGCAGTTAACTAGATCGTGACTTGAGAACCTGAGGACTAGCACAGCTGAGCTCACTAATTCAGTTCAGTTAACTAGATCGTGACTTGAGAACTGAGTACTAGTACAGCTGAGCTCACTAATTCAGTGCAGTTAACTAGATTTTACAGCAAACATTTGTGACAATCTGTGATTTGCTGAATTTAAAACAAGAAAATTGCTGTTTTCTAAAATGAGTAGCCGGAATTTCCAAGGATGGCAGGATTTTCCCGGAAATGTATAAAACACTAAAGACTGAACAGGATCCCACTTGAGTTGAACTCATTTTACAAGTGCTCACTGTCTAACATGTAGAATACAATAGACTCTCTGACTTGTAGTATACAATAAACACAGTAAAATAGACAAGCATTTTAGGGTATGTGACAAACACAATACAAAAACAAGACTCACACTGTTGTAGCAAAGAAACAACCACACAACAATAGATTCACATTTTTGTAGTATGCAACAAACGCCACACAATAATAGACTCACATTGTTGTAGTAATCTGTCTCTGCTTGTGGCATGATTTCCTTCACATCATTCATTTTCTTCATCTGTTCAATTCGAGGTTCTCCAACTGTGGATACCGACAGCCTCTCCCACACCTACACAAGCAAGAAAAGAAATTCCTTAAAAAAATATTTGTTAACAGCAATCTCAGATGAAATGTAACTTAACATAAAAATTCATGTATATACCAGTGGAAGATTATAGCAACAACACCGATTATAGTTACAGGCCATGAAAAGACATCAGAGCTTAGATTTCCTTTAAATTTTATGACTTTAAAATCATTATTCTGGGTCAATGGCCTTTGTCTAACTGGCCAAGTGGTCCGTGAAACAAAAAAATGGTTAAGTACTCCTCCTTTAATGTAGAAATCTCTACAGACCTTCTTGCTGGGGGAGTCTGTCACAGCATTAGTTTGTTTTTGAGGGCTGTCATGGGAAGGTGTTGTGGCTTTCATTGACTGCCTCAACCTCACTTCTCCTGTGTCACTCTCAGTGTGCACGGGGGCAACCTGTGGGAAATGACACGATTTCAGAAGGTTTAGCACATTGACAACCTCAAAGGCACTGAGTGAACATTGACAATTTCTCTTAAAAAAATTCTAAGAGAAAGCAGAAAACAAAGCACAAAGTAAAAATAGAATCAAACTATTATAGACATAACTCATTTAACCCACTTAGATGAACACAAAACATGGGACGAGCATTTTCTCAAATCCAAAAAATTGGTATCCATAGGTCAAATATACGTTCTGACGCAGTCATTTTGAGGCAAACAAGTTTCCTTGAAGGTGGCCACAAGCAAGTATGTCAATAGATTTCTACTTTTTAAGCTGTTACAATGTTTTATATACCTAATTGTGCAAAACTGAATGAACCATGGGGAAAATTTGATTAGTTTTACAGGACTGGCAAACATTAAATCAGGACAGAGAAACACTGTTTAGTTGATCAACAAATTTAGTTACAAGTTTTAGATAAACATTGGCTCAAAAGCAACATGTTCAAGTGACATTTCATGTTCAAGTGACATTTCGCTTTTTCCCCTCACAGTAATGTTCATTCATGTATTAAATATGGCAATATCAAATATTGGATGAAAAATAAATTTTTTGTGGCATTTTGAAATATACAGAAAAATCTCAACAAAATTTGTGGTTTTATACGGTGCCATCACATTGTGAAACAGAAATGTATTATTAGTAATACAGTTTTTCACATCTGATTTTATAGATTTGAACTGGCTATTTGATACATCTAATTTGTATACCATACTGAGAATTAGAGAGCTAATTTAAAAAAAAATTTGAATACAAAAAGTATAATTTCAAAATGCCCAAGTCTTAAACCTCTAAACCAGTGGTTCTCAACCTTCCTAAGGCCGCGACCCTTTCATACAGTTCCTCATATTGTGGCGACCCCCAAGCCACACAATTATTTTCGTTGCTACTTCATAACTGTAGAGTATATGTGTTTTCAAACGGTCTTGAGAAAGGGTCGCGTGACGCCAAAGGGGTTGCGACCACAGATTCCTAGCAATAGCCCCATGACGAGATGAGAATCCCCGATGATTCTAGTTAGGTACCTTTGCTAATTTATGGAAATAGTCCAGGCGTGAATGGGTAAGAGTGGCTGGCGTATGAACTCATGCGAGCGAAAGGTACGCGCGTTTGGTAGCGTGGGTGAACGGAGGGCGACTCAGGGGGTGAAAGAAAGGACAGTGTGGTTCAGTGATCCAGTTAGTAGGACGTCTTTTGGCTAAGTTTGTTAGCGAGTCGTATCGTACTAATTGGACAAATTGTATTATTTATCGTAATGAGCGTGTGCTAACTGTGAAGTTAAAATAAAGTGTAAAGACTAATATTGAACGTAGTTTGAGTCTACTGTTGTTATTCTTGTGAGCTGGTTAATCATAATCATACCCCTAGACAACACAACCAAACACTAATTTGCTATAACCGCTATTCTTGACACCCCACTAATGAGTGCTACCCTATAACTGTCTTGGTAGCATAAATCTTTCTTCTCAGGTTTTTTTTTAGTTTGTTAGATATTCTGACAGCCTCAAATATTCAAAGAGCAGTTAAGCAAAGTTTGCCTTGCAAGAAAGTTTTCAGCTTGATGGCGATTGGATTTCTAGTTCACCTCAATCTAATTTATATCAATCTAGTTCATATCAATCTTATTTACCCCAATCTAGTTCACCTCAATCTAATTTTACCTCAATCTACTTCACCTCAATCTAGTTCGCCTCAATCTAATTTATCTCAATCTAGTTCATCTCAATCTTATTTACCTCAAATCTACTTCACCTCAATCTAGTTCACCTCAATCTAATTTATCTCAATCTAATTCATCTCAATCTTATTTACCTCAATCTACTTCACTTCAATCTACTTCACCTCAAACTAGTTCACCTCAATCTAATTTACCTCAATTTAGATCATCTCAATCTAGTTCATCTCAATCTAGTTCAAATGTATTTTTCATTCAACTCAGTTCCAATGAATTGTGCAAAGCCCATTTACCTGGTGAGTACTGTGAGATTTCTGCCTCTGACTTTTCCTGAGCTCCACAAGTTTCCTGTACATGATCCTCTCCCTCCACATCCTATAGAAACTCTGTATCTTTACGGCAGATTTCTCTCTCTGTTGTTTTAGTTCAACTCTTGCTCTGCTACCCTTTTTAACACGATATCTTCTGTAATCTGAGGTAACACAATCAAATATCTTCTGTAATCTGAGGTAACACAATCAAATATATTCTGTAATCTGAGGTAACACAATCAAATATCTTCTGTAATCTGAGGTAATACAATCAAATATCTTCTGTAATCTGGGGTAATACAATCAAATATCTTCTGTAATCTGAGGTAACACAATCAAATATCTTCTGTAATCTGAGGTAATACAATCAAATATCTTCTGTAATCTGAGGTAACACAATCAAATATCTTCTGTAATCTGAGGTAATACAATCAAATATCTTCTGTAATCTGAGGTAATACAACCAAATATTTTCTGTAATCTGGGGTAATACAATCAAATATCTTCTGTAATCTGGGGTAATACAATCAAATATCTTCTGTAATCTGGGGTAATACAATCAAATATGGTCTGTAATCTGAGGTAACACAATCAAATATCTTCTGTAATCTGGGGTAATACAATCAAATATCTTATGTAATCTGAGGTAATACAATCAAATATCGTATGTAATCTGAGGTAATACAATCAAATATTTCTGTAATCTGGGGTAATACAGTAAATTATTTTCTGTAATCTGGGATAATGCAATCGAATATCTTGTGTAATCCGGGGGTAATACAATCAATTATCTTCATTAATCTGGGATAATACAATCAAATCGCTTCTAAAATCTGGGGTAAAAAAATCAAACCCATTGTATCCTTTTCAATAATAATTTACACAATTTTCTTTAAGTAATAAAATGACATAAATTCCGTAACGATAATTGAACATATCTTTCATATGAGCCTTGTTGACAATGTTACAATTAGTTATGTCATTTGGACAGCGACAGATTAAAAAACTATCAATCTCTGTGCTAATGTGTTCTCAAAAGTTATTCAGCTTTGAGTCATTCTTGGAATGTGACAGAATTGAACAGCCATCTGTAAGATAGAATAATCTCCACTGTCTTCTTGTCATTAAGTACTATATGAAAGGACTTTAAACATTGACATAACTTAACAAAAAAACAAATCAATTGCACCATAGACATACAGTCAGTTGAACCATAGACATACAGTCAGTTGAACCATAGACATACAGTCAGTTGAACCATAGACATACAGTCAGTTGAACCATAGACAAACAGTCAGTTGAACCATAGACATACAGTCAGTTGAACCATAGACATACAGTCAGTTGAACCATAGACATACAGTCAGTTGAACCATAGACATACAGTCAGTTGAACCATAGACATACAGTCAGTTGAACCATAGACATACAGTCAGTTGAACCATAGACAAACAGTCAGTTGAACCATAGACATACAGTCAGTTGAACCATAGACATACAGTCAGTTGAACCATAGACATACAGTCAGTTGAACCATAGACATACAGTCAGTTGAACCATAGACATACAGTCAGTTGAACCATAGACATACAGTCAGTTGAACCATAGACAAACAGTCAGTTGAACCATAGACATACAGTCAGTTGAACCATAGACATACAGTCAGTTGAACCATAGACATACAGTCAGTTGAACCATAGACATACAGTCAGTTGAACCATAGACATACAGTCAGTTGAACCATAGACATACAGTCAGTTGAACCATAGACATACAGTCAGTTGAACCATAGACATACAGTCAGTTGAACCATAGACATACAGTCAGTTGAACCATAGACATACAGTCAGTTGAACCATAGACATACAGTCACTTGAACCATAGACATACAGTCACTTGAACCATAGACATACAGTCAGATGAACAATAGACATACCGTCAGTTGAACCAAAGACATACAGTCAGTCGAACCATAAACATACAGTCAGTTGAGCCATAGACATACAGTCAGATGAACAATAGACATACAGTCAGTTGAACAATAGACATACCATCAGTTGAACCATAGACATACAGTCAGTTGAACCATAGACATACAGTCAGATGAACCATAGACATACAGTCAGTTGAACCATAGACATACAGTCAGTTGAACCATAGACATACAGTCAGTTGAACCATAGACATACAGTCAGTTGAACCATAGACATACAGTCAGTTGAACCATAGACATACAGTCAGTTGAACCATAGACATACAGTCAGTTGAACCATAGACATACAGTCAGTTGAACCATAGACATACAGTCAGTTGAACCATAGACATACAGTCAGTTGAACCATAGACATACAGTCAGTTGAACCATAGACATACAGTCAGTTGAACCATAGACATACAGTCAGTTGAACCATAGACATACAGTCAGTTGAACCATAGACATACAGTCAGTTGAACCATAGACATACAGTCAGTTGAACCATAGACATACAGTCAGATGAACAATAGACATACAGTCAGTTGAACCATAGACATACAGTCAGATGAACAATAGACATACAGTCAGTTGAACCATAGACATACAGTCAGTTGAACCATAGACATACAGTCAGTTGAACCATAGACATACAGTCAGTTGAACCATAGACATACAGTCAGTTGAACCATAGACATACAGTCAGTTGAACCATAGACATACAGTCACTTGAACCATAGACATACAGTCAGTTGAACCATAGACATACAGTCAGATGAACAATAGACATACAGTCAGTTGAACCATAGACATACAGTCAGATGAACAATAGACATACAGTCAGTTGAACCATAGACATACAGTCAGTTGAACCATAGACATACAGTCAGTTGAACCATAGACATACAGTCAGTTGAACCATAGACATACAGTCAGTTGAACCATAGACATACAGTCAGTTGAACCATAGACATACAGTCACTTGAACCATAGACATACAGTCAGTTGAACCATAGACAAACAGTCAGTTGAACCATAGACATACAGTCAGTTGAACCATAGACATACAGTCAGTTGAACCATAGACATACAGTCAGTTGAACCATAGACATACAGTCAGTTGAACCATAGACATACAGTCAGTTGAACCATAGACATACAGTCAGTTGAACCATAGACATACAGTCAGTTGAACCATAGACATACAGTCACTTGAACCATAGACATACAGTCAGATGAACAATAGACATACAGTCAGTTGAACCATAGACATACAGTCAGATGAACAATAGACATACAGTCAGTTGAACCATAGACATACAGTCAGTTGAACCATAGACATACAGTCAGTTGAACCATAGACATACAGTCAGTTGAACCATATACATACAGTCAGTTGAACCATAGACATACAGTCAGTTGAACCATAGACATACAGTCAGTTGAACCATAGACATACAGTCAGTTGAACCATAGACATACAGTCAGTTGAACCATAGACATACAGTCAGTTGAACCATAGACATACAGTCAGTTGAACCATAGACATACAGTCAGTTGAACCATAGACATACAGTCAGATGAACAATAGACATACAGTCAGTTGAACCATAGACATACAGTCAGATGAACAATAGACATACAGTCAGTTGAACCATAGACATACAGTCAGTTGAACCATAGACATACAGTCAGTTGAACCATAGACATACAGTCAGTTGAACCATAGACATACAGTCAGTTGAACCATAGACATACAGTCAGTTGAACCATAGACATACAGTCACTTGAACCATAGACATATAGTCAGTTGAACCATAGACATACAGTCAGATGAACAATAGACATACAGTCAGTTGAACCATAGACATACAGTCAGATGAACAATAGACATACAGTCAGTTGAACCATAGACATACAGTCAGTTGAACCATAGACATACAGTCAGTTGAACCATAGACATACAGTCAGTTGAACCATAGACATACAGTCAGTTGAACCATAGACATACAGTCAGTTGAACCATAGACATACAGTCAGTTGAACCATAGACATACAGTCAGTTGAACCATAGACAAACAGTCAGTTGAACCATAGACATACAGTCAGTTGAACCATAGACATACAGTCAGTTGAACCATAGACATACAGTCAGTTGAACCATAGACATACAGTCAGTTGAACCATAGACATACAGTCAGTTGAACCATAGACATACAGTCAGTTGAACCATAGACAAACAGTCAGTTGAACCATAGACATACAGTCAGTTGAACCATAGACATACAGTCAGTTGAACCATAGACATACAGTCAGTTGAACCATAGACATACAGTCAGTTGAACCATAGACATACAGTCAGTTGAACCATAGACATACAGTCAGTTGAACCATAGACATACAGTCAGTTGAACCATAGACATACAGTCAGTTGAACCATAGACATACAGTCAGTTGAACCATAGACATACAGTCAGTTGAACCATAGACATACAGTCACTTGAACCATAGACATACAGTCACTTGAACCATAGACATACAGTCAGATGAACAATAGACATACCGTCAGTTGAACCAAAGACATACAGTCAGTCGAACCATAAACATACAGTCAGTTGAGCCATAGACATACAGTCAGATGAACAATAGACATACAGTCAGTTGAACAATAGACATACCATCAGTTGAACCATAGACATACAGTCAGTTGAACCATAGACATACAGTCAGATGAACCATAGACATACAGTCAGTTGAACCATAGACATACAGTCAGTTGAACCATAGACATACAGTCAGTTGAACCATAGACATACAGTCAGTTGAACCATAGACATACAGTCAGTTGAACCATAGACATACAGTCAGTTGAACCATAGACATACAGTCAGTTGAACCATAGACATACAGTCAGTTGAACCATAGACATACAGTCAGTTGAACCATAGACATACAGTCAGTTGAACCATAGACATACAGTCAGTTGAACCATAGACATACAGTCAGTTGAACCATAGACATACAGTCAGTTGAACCATAGACATACAGTCAGTTGAACCATAGACATACAGTCAGTTGAACCATAGACATACAGTCAGTTGAACCATAGACATACAGTCAGATGAACAATAGACATACAGTCAGTTGAACCATAGACATACAGTCAGATGAACAATAGACATACAGTCAGTTGAACCATAGACATACAGTCAGTTGAACCATAGACATACAGTCAGTTGAACCATAGACATACAGTCAGTTGAACCATAGACATACAGTCAGTTGAACCATAGACATACAGTCAGTTGAACCATAGACATACAGTCAGTTGAACCATAGACATACAGTCACTTGAACCATAGACATACAGTCAGTTGAACCATAGACATACAGTCAGATGAACAATAGACATACAGTCAGTTGAACCATAGACATACAGTCAGATGAACAATAGACATACAGTCAGTTGAACCATAGACATACAGTCAGTTGAACCATAGACATACAGTCAGTTGAACCATAGACATACAGTCAGTTGAACCATAGACATACAGTCAGTTGAACCATAGACATACAGTCAGTTGAACCATAGACATACAGTCACTTGAACCATAGACATACAGTCAGTTGAACCATAGACATACAGTCAGATGAACAATAGACATACAGTCAGTTGAACCATAGACATACAGTCAGATGAACAATAGACATACAGTCAGTTGAACCATAGACATACAGTCAGTTGAACCATAGACATACAGTCAGTTGAACCATAGACATACAGTCAGTTGAACCATAGACATACAGTCAGTTGAACCATAGACAAACAGTCAGTTGAACCATAGACATACAGTCAGTTGAACCATAGACATACAGTCAGTTGAACCATAGACATACAGTCAGTTGAACCATAGACATACAGTCAGTTGAACCATAGACATACAGTCAGTTGAACCATAGACATACAGTCAGTTGAACCATAGACATACAGTCAGTTGAACCATAGACATACAGTCAGTTGAACCATAGACATACAGTCAGTTGAACCATAGACATACAGTCAGTTGAACCATAGACATACAGTCAGTTGAACCATAGACATACAGTCAGTTGAACCATAGACATACAGTCAGTTGAACCATAGACATACAGTCAGTTGAACCATAGACATACAGTCAGTTGAACCATAGACATACAGTCAGTTGAACCATAGACATACAGTCAGATGAACAATAGACATACAGTCAGTTGAACCATAGACATACAGTCAGATGAACAATAGACATACAGTCAGTTGAACCATAGACATACAGTCAGTTGAACCATAGACATACAGTCAGTTGAACCATAGACATACAGTCAGTTGAACCATAGACATACAGTCAGTTGAACCATAGACATACAGTCACTTGAACCATAGACATACAGTCAGTTGAACCATAGACATACAGTCAGATGAACAATAGACATACAGTCAGTTGAACCATAGACATACAGTCAGATGAACAATAGACATACAGTCAGTTGAACCATAGACATACAGTCAGTTGAACCATAGACATACAGTCAGTTGAACCATAGACATACAGTCAGTTGAACCATAGACATACAGTCAGTTGAACCATAGACATACAGTCAGTTGAACCATAGACATACAGTCACTTGAACCATAGACATACAGTCAGTTGAACCATAGACATACAGTCAGTTGAACCATAGACATACAGTCAGTTGAACCATAGACATACAGTCAGTTGAACCATAGACAAACAGTCAGTTGAACCATAGACATACAGTCAGTTGAACCATAGACATACAGTCAGTTGAACCATAGACATACAGTCAGTTGAACCATAGACATACAGTCAGTTGAACCATAGACATACAGTCAGTTGAACCATAGACATACAGTCAGTTGAACCATAGACAAACAGTCAGTTGAACCATAGACATACAGTCAGTTGAACCATAGACATACAGTCAGTTGAACCATAGACATACAGTCAGTTGAACCATAGACATACAGTCACTTGAACCATAGACATACAGTCAGTTGAACCATAGACATACAGTCAGATGAACAATAGACATACCATCAGTTGAACCAAAGACATACAGTCAGTCAAACCATAAACATACAGTCAGTTGAGCCATAGACATACAATCAGATGAACAATAGACATACAGTCAGTTGAACCATAGACATACAGTCAGTTGAACCATAGACATACAGTCAGTTGAACCATAGACATACCATCAGTTGAACCATAGACATACAGTCAGTTGAACAATAGACATACCATCAGTTGAACCATAGACATACAGTCAGTTGAACCATAGACATACAGAGCTGCTGCATATTCAAATTTACAGTCACACCTTTACATATTTTATGAATTTTCTTTTCATCTTTAAATAATTTCTGACACTTACATCTTTGTATTTTTCTGGCTTTTTCATCTTGCTCCTCCCTCAGATGGCTTTCTCTGTCTTCCTCCTCCTGAATACTCTTCATCTTGTGGACCTTGCGCCTCGTCTGATATCCACGGACATGAGACTGGATGACTACAGCTGCCTCTCTTCTCTTGGCTATGACTGGACGATACTTTTTCCTGGTCACATGACCCTTTATGGCTAAAAATAGTTATACAATTAATGCAAATTAATTTCTAGCAACAAATAAAATCAATATTATTAACAGTGGAAGCTTATCCCAGATAATGACATGATTAGCGTCATGAACTCTAAACGTGGTGAAGAGCCTGCTTACTTACAAACAGAATAATGTCACGGAGCTAGGCTTAAGAACGGTAATAAGGGGGAAAGACTGATCAGGTTAGAAAAATGGGAATGAGCGAAACAAAGTATTTAAAAACCTGAAAAAAAAGGAACGTGACAAAACTTATGGCCATGATCTGCTGACAGTGCCAAGAAATGTGCACCAATCAAAATAATAATTGACAATCATTTGTAATCTTGTGTTAACCACAGAAGCACCACATTTGCAAAAATCTTTTGGTCTTTATAAAGTGATGATTTTTTTTTTTTTAAATAATTATTTGACCTTAGAAATTTTAAGAAAACTTAAAACCAATAAATACTATTATATATACGCCAGAAATGGCATTAACTGTTTTAAATTACCAGAGAATTATTTGGAACTGTTTATTTTAAATGATTTTGAAAAGCTTTGCAAATCAGTATTTAATTTAATTAAAATTTAGCCATAAATAATGTCATACCAATTATATTGATGTTTTCATTGTTACGCTCTGAAAGATAGTGACCTCATTGACCTTTAGTATAATAAATCAAGCAGATCATCTGGACACAAACTGGGGAATTTAATTTGATAATTGGGTTTATATTTTAGCTAAGGAGATTGGCTTTACCTCCATCTATAAATAGATCTCAATTTCTAACCTTTTTGTATCGTAGTTGCTGCTTCATTCCTCTGTCTCTTCACAGCTGTGTACTTCCTCCTTGTGACAAACCCTCTCACATCTAGAAACAAAGGACACATAAGTTAGATGAAGCATTGGCCAAAGAATTGTGACAAACCCTCTCATATCTAGACACAAAGGACACATAAGTTAGATGAAGCATTGGCCAAAGACTTGTGACAAGCCCTCCCATATCTAGACACAAAGGACACATACGTTAGATGAAGCATTGGTCAAAGGCTTGTGACAAACCTTCCCATATCTAGACACAAAGGACACATAAGTAAGATGAAGCATTGGCCAAAGGCTTGTGACAAACCCTCCCATATCTAGACACAGGCGACACAGTAGTTGGATGATACACTGCCCAATGGCTTGTGACAAACCCTCTCATATATAGACACAGGCGACAGAATAGTTGGACGATACAACGGCCAATGTTAAATTGGGGGTAAACAAAATGGAGAGTAAGTGTAGCACAAAAGAGATATCTCCAAACTGTCCCAAGTAAGTAATGGGTTCTGTACCTTACATTGGATAGCAAAACTTGGAGTTGGGTTTAAACATTAGAGCCATCATCAAGTTATTGCACCACCTTTAATATCTTTCCAGTGCACGTCTCTGATGTAATGCTCTGTTCATTTATGTATGCTGCATAAAATGAACTATTATTTGAACGCAACATCATCAAACTCAGATTCCCCCGAGTTCAGATAAAGCAGGTCATTGTAACGTATGACACCTTAAATGGCATATAATTATAGTCTAGGTTGTAAGCTGCCTCCGATGTCTTCTACATGGAGGTCTAACTAAACAGTTGGACCAGAAGGTCTAACTAAACAGTTGGACCAGAAGGTCTAACTAAATAGTTGGACCAGAAGATCTAACTAAACATTTGGACCAGAAGGTCTAACTAAACATTTGGACCAGAAGGTCTAACTAAACAGTTGGACCAGAAGGTCTAACTAAACAGTTGGACCAGAAGGTCTAACTAAACAGTTGGACCAGAAGGTCTAACTAAACAGTTGGACCAGAAGGTCTAACTAAATAGTTGGACCAGAAGGTCTAACTAAACAGTTGGACCAGAAGGTCTAACTAAATAGTTGGACCAGAACGTCTAACTAAACAGTTGGACCAGAAGGTCTAACTAAACAGTTGGACCAGAAGGTCTAACTAAACAGTTGGACCAGAAGGTCTAACTAAACATTTGGACCAGAAGGTCTAACTAAACAGTTGGACCAGAAGGTCTAACTAAACAGTTGGACCAGAAGGTCTAACTAAGTAGTTGGACCAGAAGATCTAACTAAACATTTGGACCAGAAGGTCTAACTAAACAGTTGGACCAGAAGGTCTAACTAAATAGTTGGACCAGAAGGTCTAACTAAACAGTTGGACAACTCACGTTTCTGTATCACAATAGAGGCTTTCTCCCTCTTCCATCTCAGCTGGTAGAATCTTGTCCTGGCCAGCCACATGCGTATGTACGCTTGCACACGTACAACCTTCTGACACATATCCTCATAGCGCTGAGCCAGCTCTTCCACGTGATAATACTTCAAAAATACCTGATTCAGAGGAAAAGAAACAGACATGGATGGACTTGGGATAATTATGACCATAGGGTCATTTGGAAGGGGAGGGGGGTGTTTGGCATACACTAGATATGTCTTAGACTTCAGATGGTATGGCCTAGGTATGTCATCTTTGACTTCAGATGGTATGGCCTAGGTATGTCATCTTAGACTTCAGATGGTATGGCCTAGGTATGTCATCTTAGACTTCAGATGGCATGGCCTAGATATGTCATCTTAGATTTCAGATGGCATGGCCTAGGTTTGTCATTTTAGAATGTGTATGGCATGTACTAACTTTGTCATCTTAGTATTTAAAGCAGTGTAACAATTTTAAACAAAAGTTCTATTTATCCCTATGTGTACTGAACTCTTCCAAAAGAAGTGAATGCAAAATAACTTACAGGACAATGTCACAGTATTCTTTTCCTCTATATTTTTTTTTTTTTTTTAATATCTCTGACAATGAAGCCCTAAGATTTTAACTATTTATTTAATTTCAAATTGATTTATTTTTTCAGATCCCATCCATGTTTTTAAACTATGATAATAGAACTGACCTAGGCTGTAGTACCACTGATGATGATGATTGAGCTGAAACTAGCTTTACGTCCAGGTAATGTCTTGATTGTAACCTATTTTTAAATCAGGCTAATGTTTTTACTGTGACCTAGTTTTAAATCAGGGTAATGTTTTCACTGTGATCCAATTGAACACAGGTTAAGTCATTGTTGGTAAGCTCACCTTTGATTTGCCGATTGCGTAGTTAGTCATTCCAAGGTTCTCTAGAAGACGGCTGCAGCTTTCCCCTGTCACAGAGACCACCTCTGTATGTTTGAACCCAAGAACATGGTATCTATGAGTGAAGAACATGGTATCTATGAGTGAAGAACATGGTATCTATGAGTAAAGTAGGCAAAGATGTTTCAAATGATGAAATTAATTTAAAGCTATGCATATATTATATAAGGTGAATACAATTTTAACTTTTGAGTGACATTTTACATGGATCATATTAAAATAAATGTGACTATTATTTAAGATAAAATATAAAGGTCATGACCTAGATTTCAAGCAGAAACAGGAAATAAACAAGTACTGCTCCACAACACGGGTAGTTACCTCCGCAGGAACTCTGAGAATACAATTCTATGAGAGTAACCCTGACGTCTGATTCTGGTGGTCTCCAGGACACCAGTGTACGTCAGCTGTGTGGTGATACGTTCTGAGTTAAAGTGGCCAGGTTCCTTCATGTCATTGGGTTTTAAACATCTGGAGACCATAAACAAAAGTCATTAAACATCTTGAGACCATAAACAAAATCAATTCATTAAACAAAGTCCATCCTTTAATAAAGTCAAGTCATTAAACGTCAGTGGATAATAAACAAAGTCAAGTCATTTTACAGAGTCAAGTAATTAAACATAAGTAGATAATAAACAAGGTCAAGTCATTGAACAATGTCAAGTCATTGAACAATGTCAAGTCACTGAACAATGTCAAGTCATTGAACAAGGTCAAGTCATTGAACAATGTCAAGTCATTGAACAATGTCAAGTCATTGAACAATGTCAAGTCACTAATAAACGTCAAAACATCTGGGGGCAATGAACAATTAGCACTGTCTTATTTATGAAGACACCAAGTCCACCACTACCAGTTGCATATAAATATAAATATTATAATATGGCATTCTTTGACCATTTCCAGTAATATTACAAGACTTGGTGAGCATCAAATGTCTAGAAAAAAATGTGTACTTTGATTAAACATATAGAAAAAATGTGTACTTTGATTTTAACATTTAGAAAAAAAATGTGTACTTTGATTTAAACATTTAGAAAAACAGTGTACTTTGATTTAAACATATAGAAAAAAATGTGTACTTTGATAAAAAAAAAAGAAAAAAAATGTGTTCTTTGATTTAAACATATAGAGAACAAAAGTGTTCTTTGATTAAACATATAGAAAAAAATGTGTACTTTGATTTTAACATATAGAAAAAAAATGTGTACTTTGATTTAAACATATAGAAAAAAATGTGTACTTTAATTTAAACATATAGAAAAAATGTGTACTTTGATAAAAAAAAAAATTTTTTAAATATGTACTTTGATTTAACATATAGAAAAAAAATGTGTACTTTCATGGGCTTACAATTATGCAATATTTTATTTTTCTTTGGAATCAAAGAGTAGTAACACATATCCACATCCCCCCTCTTGGAATCAAAGAGTAGTAATACATATCCACATCTTGGAATCAAAGAGTAGTAACACATATCCACATCCCCATCTTAGATTCACCTTATCTTCCATAACAAAATGGCGTAATCAAAACAACAAACCAAAGACCAGTCAGCTACACACATGATTATTAATGATCTTGGAATTAAGGCAAGAGCCTATAGAGCAAAAAGGCCAAACTCTGTTCAAAATTCCTTAGTGCTCTCACGAACCTAACATAATTATAAGAGGATTGGACTGCGATAAAGCTTTTAAGAAGATTATTGAGACGCAAAGTGTAAATAAAACAAATATATGTTATTAATTATGATTAAACGATGCACTAATTCAAAGGTTTCGGCAAATGCCTAAGTACATCAAAAAACATGAACATACCTTATCTTATGTGAAAACACAACCAAAAACTCATTATTTCATTTTCTATTAACAAGAGGCCCTCACAGCATACAACTGACCATACAACTAACCACAAAACTGACAACACAACTGACCACATAACTGACCACATAACTGACCATACAACTGACCATACAACTGACCATACAACTGACCATACAACTGACCACACAACTTAACCTCACAACTGACCACACAACTGACCACACAACTGACCACATAACTGACCATACAACTGACCACACAACTGACCACACAAATGACCTCACAACTGACCACACAACTGACCACACAAATGACCTCACAAATGACCCCACAACCTACCTCACCACTAGCCCTAGGAAGTGAATTATAAGTCTTGTCTCACAGCAAACCTTACTACAGATGTTTCAATCTATTTCTAGGGAGTGGATCCCTACCCTCTGACTGACCTGACAAAGTGTGGCGTGCCATTGACCATTTTGTTGAGAAGGTCCATCAAAGAGTATCTAAAGTAAGTGGCCACCGTTTGCTGGATGCGGGTCATGCTGGCTGACCCCTGGGCATGCTGGTTATAGGGAACAGATGCAAACAGAACAAGAGAAAAGAGTTAGTTGCATGCATACATCTGTCATGTACAGGTCATTGCTTTCAAAGCTTCTAATGCAGTGGACCCAGGACCACCAACCCACTGCTAGCAGCATTTTGAGTTTTGTGAAATGTCTTATTGTAAATTAGTTAGACTTAAATCAGTGGCTGATTGGTATACATCCTTTGGTCTATCAAAGATTTGTTACACTCAAATCAGTGGCTGATTGGTATATATCCTTAGGACTATCAAAGATTTATTACACTCAAATCAGTGGCTGATTGGTATACATCCTTTGGTCTATCAAAGATTTGTTACACTCAAATCAGTGGCTGATTGGTATATATCCTTTGGACTATCAAAGATTTGTTACACTCAAATCAGTGGCTGATTGGTATACATCTTTTGGACTATCAAAGATTTATTACACTCAAATCAGTGGCTGAATGGTATGCATCCTTTGGACTATCAAACATTGGCTAAACTCAAATCAAGTAGTGGCCCAAGTCGAGTGCATTAGTAACAGTAGAGTAAAATCAGAATTAAGATAGGTTAATATTTGCCAAAAGTTCTATCATGCATAATAAGGCCACACAATACAGTACTAAAGATGCTTTAAGTCTTAGATGTAAGAAAAGCTAAAAAAAAGGTGGTTAATAATCTTCCTATGGTCAAATACTTCACACTTTTTCAAGAATGCTCATTGGTACATGATGCCATAAAAATAGAATGAGTTAATTGGAAACCATTTGCAGAGGATTGCAATTATATTTATAGATTTGTTTACTCTTGGCAAAATAAATGTACAAATGCAGACATTTTTAACTATGATGAATATAATCCCCCCCCCCCCCCCCCCATTTTTACACAACCAACCTTTATTTATTCTATCTACACAATAAAGAGATACGATTCCCAATAGAAATAGCAAACACTAATACCAAATAGTTGATTTTAGATTTGAGTGAACTGGTTCCAAACAGAAATTGTGTCATTGAGAAATATTGTGCAAAAGAAATTTTTTATTGTCATCATCATGCGTATTTAAAGTAGAATTGGCTGCCTGCTACTGTCAATTAAATAGATTCACGAATGACAAACTGCAGCAATACATCTATCTTTAGGATATCCTTGATAAATCTAAGAAGGCACGATGTAATGAATGACTAACTGCAGCACTACTTAAGAATATCCTTGATAAATCCAAGAAGGCCCGATGTCTTAGTTAAAGTTAAAGTTATTGTTTCATAGAATTGCTGACAATTTGACATGATTATATAAGTGATCAAATCATTAGATAAACTGCTTGGAGGTCTACAAGACAACAAATAATTTATAGTACTTTAAACAACAATTTATTGGGAAAATATGATTGGTTATTGTGATTTTGCTTAAAATGCCACTGGGGTACTAGCAATGTTAGTACTTCTTTTCAACAACAAAAAAAACAAAAGTCATTAAAAAAACAAGCAGCAATCGATAAAAAAAAATAATTAATATTCTTATATAGAAAACTGTAACTGGAAAAAGTAAATTTTTGAATAAAATTTTTATTTCTACTAGCCGACTTCTGGTGCTCTACAAAAACTGGTCTACAAAAACTGGTCAGCTAAAACTTAGGTCAGGATGAAAAAAACATATCAAAATGACAGCTGCTTGCAAAAACAAGTGAAAAACAGTTTTGGTTGTTTATAAACAATGACAACAATGCACACACACACACACAAATATAAGGTTAGTTTAAAGAAGTGAACAAATTTGAAATTAAAAACCTAATATAAAACGAAAGTTTGTTTGTTTTCAATTATGTAAGTTCCAAAAAATAAAAAATAAAAAGAAAGAAACTAATAAAAATGCAAATCTTCACACCAAACTGTAGTGAATATGTATGAGTAAACCTTGCTTCTTAAGAATGCACGCTTTAGAAGAAGACAAAAAACAACAACAGTTGGTTAGGTTTCATGCTATTTGAAGACTGTAACAAATCTGAAAGGAAATGAGGGTCTGTTTCTTGTGTTAAAGCACAGCTTTTCAGTTTTCAAACAGTGCATTCAAGTACCAGCATTTGTCTTAATGCCATTTTATTATGCAGGAAGTTTTTCGGTCTATCAATTAATCTTTTATTTTTTGTTATGCTTATATTAAGTACTAGCCATCATCTCAATTTTCCATAAAAACATTTACTTGGTGATGAAAAAATATGGAACAGAAATTTTGGGAAAATTTTTTTATTCTGAGCAAGTGAAATTGGACGGCTAAATTAGGCAGGGGCAATTAATTGGTTGGTTTAATAAACCTTTAAATACATTTGATTTTTAAAAAAAAAAAAGATTTAATAATTATTGAAACAGGTGAGTAAGTTAAGATGAGAGCAATTAGTTGATCTGGCACTAAATACTGTTATAGAATTCTCCTGGAAAAAAAGACAACAACTAATCTTAAACAAACAAACAGCAACGAGTCCATCGGGGCATTACATGTTATAGTTAAACTTTGAATAATTTGAGCTCAGCGTAAATACTTACTAGATGGTTATAAATCTGAAATCATGTTGGTAAGTCACAGATATTTAATTAAAAACAAATGAGCTCATGGTCCGTCACTTAACCACTAATAAAACAACTAAAACAACCTCCATAAAAAGCATGCTGATGTCAAGTTATTTCATTCTCTACTGTCCCACTCAGAACACTTCTAACAAAACCATATATTCCAGAGATTCCACATTGCTACAGGCCCTTCTGTCAGGTTAGCATGCAATATTTAAAAGTTGACTTGTTTTTATTCTACAAAACAAAATTTAAAAAATGAAGTAAAAAGAGAATATAAAGCATTGTTTATTTTTTACAATGCATGGGGAGCAGAAGGAAAGACATGCCTGCCTGTGAAAAAAACAATATGAAGAAACAAGTAGAAAATTTAGGCGGAGGCACAGATTTGAAATAACAGCAATGAGAATAGAAAATGGAAGACAAAGTTTGGTCATAGTGTTATATTAATAGACTACGGATTTTCTGATTATTTAGCAGCCATCAGGAAAGAAAAAATCTAATGAAAGTAGAGTAATAAAGGCAAAAACTAAACTAGATAGAGTAGACTAATGAGTAGCAATACATTTATGAAACTCCAGCATGTTCAAACAAGAGAGAAAACTATTATAAAAGGCAGCCAACATTGATTCATTTTCTTATCATTTAATACATGTGTCATCTTTATTTCTATTTCTTTTTATTTTCCTTCAGTCAGACATAAAAACTGATATACCGAGGTTTACATTAGTTGGTAACATGTTATTTTATTCAATGGGTGCTTGTTTCAATTGCTTGAAAAGTCATTTGGTTAATTAAATAATTATTTTAGAAATATATGCCTTGTTTATATTCACAGATTTAAATAATGTTCACTTTATACGTTTATTCTCTTTGGCGAATTTTTGGGGTATTTTATAAATCTTCACATACAAGAATACACAGACCAATTGTTTCGAGATGATAAGTAGTAAGGCCCAATAGGTTACCTCCCTTACTAACCCCTAGTTCCCGGAAATAGTGAGCAGCATCACAGACAAGACCTTTGCATTTCAACACACAGTCCAGATGGCAGTGCTTACAACACAAACAAACTTTGTTTTTATCTTCATTTTCAAACGTAAATTTAGTGTACATTTGTACACCAGACCTACCCTGCTTCCTCCCATGCTTGAGCCCTTGGATGAGTATGTTGCTATGGTTACTCCTGGAGATGTGGGCATTGGAGACCCTCCCCGACTGCTGTTCCGTGAACTGGAGTGTAAGCTTCCACTTTGGAGATTACCTAATGAGAATTATCGAAAAAGAAAACTTTGAGAAGTAAGGGGGAAAAGGAACACTTAAAGAAGTAAGGGGGAAAAGGAACACTTAAGTAAGGGGAAAAGAATTCTTAGAGAAGCAGAAAAGAACACTTTGAGAAGTAAGGGGGAAAAACACTTTCAGAAGTAAGGGAAAAAAAGAAAACTTAGAGACATAATGGGGGAAAAAGAACACTAAGGGAAGTAAGGGGGAAATTCCATGAAATAATAAAAAGCAGAAGAACAGCAGCAAAAACAGCAGCAAAAACAGCAGCAAAAACAGCAGCAAAAACAGCAGCAAAAACAGCAGCAAAAACAGCAGTAACTTATTGTCAATGTCTTTGGTGCCTGAAAGCAATTTGTAACACTGATGTCAGGGGTAACTGTACTGTTTACTTAGAAATTAAAAACTTAAACTTTGAAAATTAATAATTTTAATAATAACTCATTAATGGAACATAAAATTTTGTTTTTGTGCTCTCACATCTTTGTGTCTTGATAATAGAAATAATGTGTATAGACTGTTAGCTTAAATTAAATCAGAGATACTTGAACATAAATGTTGTGTAACATGTTCAATAGGGTGAGACCACAAGTCGTATGTTTCTTAAAATGTCCCTATGTCTGTATCTAGGAAACCAGCTGAGGACTAACCAGTTTTTGTCAGTGGTGTCTGGAAGAGAGCTTTCACCACATTGTTCTCTGACAACCTCATTATGTTGATGATCTCCACTGGCAGGCGGTCACGATTTTTCTCCAAGAACCCCTGGGCCTCATATTCCACCTGTTGACAAAGACATGTGACATATAGAAGAGTGCTACTTAAAACTGTGAACAACATCAAAGTGATGCATCCTTTTCATTCCACAGATAAGGCATTATTGTTCCATTCTAGTTTATTATTAGGTTTGTTTCAAAGTTGGTGTTATGAACTGGATTTGCTTACATTTGATACTTGATCTTAGATTGTATTGGTAAGACTAATGTTGTGATCTAAGATTGTAGTGGTAAGACTATTGTTGAGAATTGTGTTTTGCAATATTCTGATGTCATTTTTGTGTGAGATCACTATTGTAAGCGATGTCAACGAAAGGGGGGAGGAATGTTGTGAACTGGATTGTTATGAATGTCTGGTCAGCCGAGTTGTTGAGAGTGTTTTGTGAGTTGTTGATCGTGAGGTCAGAGGTGAAGTTGGTTGGTGTTGAGCTTTAGTGTATGCTGCTAGGTGGGTGTGGACAGATATAAGAGACGGTGTGTGAAATGATCGGAGGGGATAAGAGTTGTGAGCTGTTAGTTGAGAATCAGTAGAGCCAGGAGTTAGTCGAGGAGAGGAGCCGAGAGGAGTTAGTAGAGACGCGAGTTAGTGTAGAGTCGAGTAGTAAGAGAGGTATTAGGTTTGCTAGAGTCACTGTAGGGTTTGTTGCCTGAGTATGCTGTGTCCCTGCACGATGTATTTGTGTAACAAGTGGATTGTTTAGTAGACAGAAATAAATACAGAATTGACTTTGGGCGCTGTTGTTTTGATCTTTATTGAACCTGGTGTGACAGGTTAGAATCATTAACATTGTGACCCTAGACTAACCAAAGTAGACCGCAATAGTTGGTGTATTATAAAGTGTATGGGACTTCTCAGTCCTTCATAAAACACCACCAGTAGAACCTTAACTTCATGTTACAAGAAAATTTTCTAGCCTTGTCATTAAACTTAAGGTAATGAGACTGGATTATCACTTTTATACATATTTCTAAACAACCTTAACTTCCCCACTCCCCTCCATGCCATACAGAAATTGAGTGTGCTCCATTCAAAACCATCTGAAACATCCCCCCTACATATAACCCTACTCTCTTAAGCAGCTATCCCCATGTAAAACCACCCTCTCTAAAGCAGCAATCACCATTTACAATCATCCCCTTCTAAAGCAACCCTCCCTATGTACACTATCCTCTCTAAAACAGCCCTTGCCCATGTAGAATTATCCCCTAATAAACACCACTCCCAATGTATATCTCCTTTAGAACACCCCTCCTTATGTACAACCCTTCCCTCTTAAAACAACATGTATTTTAATTATTATTATTATTAGTTGTCTTATATAGTGCGGTACCCAAGCCTAGGGCTGGGCTAACCGCACTGTACATAAAAATATTAGCAAAAGAGACATAATCGTTACATTAAAATAAAATACATTTATGTAATAAAGAACAGCTGTATAACAACAAAACAAAAACAAACCATATTCACCCCACCCACCCCAGAACTTTTACATGTCAAGCCAAGGACGGCAGCCAGCATAGTTTATCGGTCAGAGGGGGGAATCAGTTGGGGTAGTAGAGTTTAAAGAGATATGTTTTGAGTGCAGTTTTGAAGGCCTGTGTGGTTGGTATATTGCGGATGTGTAGTGGCAGAGAATTCGATTGTTTGGGGGTGCAGAAAGAGAAAGATCGTTCACCATATATTTTTGTGCGTGACTTAGGAACGCACAGAATACGCATGTCTGCGGAGGAGCGTAGCTGTTGAAGGGGTGAATAGACAGAAAGAGGTTCGGTCAGATAGGAAGGGCAGGAATCTGAGAAAAAGTTCTGACAGAAAACAGACAGCTTGTAATCAATGCGTGCCTGTATAGGGAGCCAATGAAGTGAATGAAGTAGTGGAGTGACGTGATCACATTTTTTTGCCTTTAAAAATAGCCTAGCAGCTGAGTTTTGAACTTTTTGTAGTTTTTCTAAGAAGTGTTTTGGTGAACCTGACAGAAGAGAGTTGCAATAGTCAAGACAAGAGAGAACAAGAGCACAGACTGGTGTTTTTGTTGCACTAACTGTGAGGTAGTGGCGGATGGAGCTGATCTGACGGATAGCGGTGTATGCAGAACGACAAATATGAGAGATATGTTTATCAAAAAACAAGTTGTTAGAAAGAATATAACCAAGATGTTGATACTTCTACAAAGGTCTGTTTAAAATAATCTGAAGAGAGCATTTCTTTACCTTTCCAGCGTAGTGGTCAATACCAAATGACAGTTCATTGGATTTGGGTCTGGAGTAGATACTGGACTTGATGTTCTGGTGAAATTTCTCTGTTGAGAGAACCAATAGAATTTAGTTGTGTACATAATTTATGGTCAAAAGCTGGACAGAGAAAGTCGAGACAAGTTTATTCTATATCCAAGGACAAACTTTGATGCAGCTTTTAAATATTTAATGTGCCAACACGCTTGAATTATTAGATGAAATTAGTTGACTCTCCTATTCAAAGATTTTAGAATGTACCGGCTGTGTTAGACAGGGACTACCAGCATCCGAGGCTATGTTACTTGTTGGAATGACATGGAGGTGAAATCTACTTGAGTGACTAACACATCCGTGAGAAAACGTGTTTGACATTGATTCTTTATCCATTATATCAACAGCGTACGAACCCATACGTGACCTTCAGCAATACGCAGGTTATAAACTGTGTAATAATAATATCAGGAAACAAATTCTAATGTAAACTTTAACTCTACCATAGACAACAGTATTTAGTGCAATGAGTTTTGTCATAGATACAATGAAGTATGTTGTGCATATTTTGTGCATCCTAACAAGTAATTTGTATACTTTATAAGTTTAATTTGTTTGCTTTATAGATAGAGTCAATAAGTTTGACAGAGAATGTCTGTATTTCTTAGAAATATGGTCCATATGTCTTATAGATATCATATGGAAGTCTTAAAGTATCCAAGTCTAATACTTAAATTCAGTATGTCATGATCCAGTAATTTGTACGACTTGTAACATTACATTTAACTTACACCCTATTCATCTACTTAACATTTGTACCCTGTACATTTGACTTACACCCTATTCATCTACTGAACATTTTACTCTGTACATTTGACTTACACCCTATTCATCTACTGAACATTTTACTCTGTACATTTGACTTACACCCTATTCATCTACTGAACATTTTACTCTGTACATTTGACTTACACCCTATTCATCTACTGAACATTTTACTCTGTACTTTTGACATTAAAATGAAATTTTTCCACCAGAAAGAAACATGAGAAAAGAAGAAGTTCAAGCAGGCTTCTCACATTTCATTGCAGTAATGTACAACATACATAGATAAGTTGAACAAGTCTGTCCATGTCAGTTACATTCTATCACCAGCTTTCCAACTAGAGTGGTGTCAGTCCATGTCAGTTACATTCTATCACCAGCTTACCAACTAGAGTGGTGTCAGTCGCTTTAGGGAAATGGCTTTCTTCATCTAACAGAGACAGCAGGCCAACAGGTTTGGCTAAGAACATGTCCAGTATGGGCCGATTGTCCACATAAGCCACTTCGGCAGCATCAATCTGTTCATTTTTATATTCCTCCTGGCACGCATGGCAGAGTTAAGTTTGGTATAAAAATCACAATAGAAGCAGTCTTTAGTGTTTGAAGTGTCAGAAAAATCAGTGTAAGGAAAAAGGAAGGTTAACTCTGAGACCAAAGAAATGTTATCCTCCTTGAATAAAAAAAATATTTGTATTCTCCTTCAATTAAGTGTATGCAATATATAATAGGCACTGTAAGTTTAGTTGAACTATTAATTTTCTCAAAGGGATATTTTAAGAAGGGGATTTTAGTTAATATGAATTCTTTACACACATATATTTCTTTCTCAATACATTAACTTCAAGTAAACATTTTATTTTTATTTTTAAATTGTATTAGTTTTAAAGAATGACATCTACAATGTATAAAATTGTGTTGTCATAACCTGCTTTCAAAATAACAATGGAAATCCATCAGTGTTAAATATCAACAAAATATTGTGTCACCATTTGACTGCCATTCCCCAGAGGGCTCATGTAGGTACTACTCATGTCAAAGGTCAAGGGTATTCAGTTTGTTTGCTTTTCAATGTTTAATTATATTTTTGACTGTTCCACAGAGACCAAGGAAAAAAAGTTTTATTTGACCTTGTGTGAGGTGGTCCAAACCCCCGAGCCCCACCCACCCTGCTTTAAGAAGGAGAAGACAGATGGCAGCATGTACAGCAAGAGTCAAATTAGTTACAGAATAATTATTCAGAGAAATGAACAAAGTCCTGAAGCTAGATGAAATAAATAGAAGTTAAAGTGAACAAATAGCAAACAATAATGTCCACACATTCATTAAGTTATCATTGAATCTCAAGAGATGATGAACAAAATTTTAATTTCATGAGCTGTGGAATTGTGCATTGTGACCTGGATGGTACAGGTGAGATTAATTCCAGTTCTCATTATATACACTTGAACAAGAATCTTGTCTCAATAAAAGTAATGTAACGGACTCACCAGCTCCCAGGCAAAGATGTGTTGGTTGAAATAGTACTGGATTTGTTCATTGGCTATGTTGATGCAAAGTTGTTCAAAGGAGTTGCTTTTGAAGTTCTCAAACCCAAATATGTCCAGCAGGCCGACCATGTAAAATTGATCACTGGATGGGAATGGTGGCATGAGGATGTGTTTAGTGAAACATGAAATAAATGGTGGAATATGTCCAGCAGGCCGACCATGTAAAATTGATCACTGAATGGGAATGGTGGCAAGAGGATGCGTTTAGTGATACATGAAATAAATGGTGGAATATGTCCAGCAGGCCAACCATGTAAAATTAATCACTGGATGGGAATGGTGGCATGTGGATGTGTTTAGTGAAACATGAAATAAATGGTGTCTTGACCACCATTACTTAGAGCATGCAATAGTATTCACAAATAATCATTCACTAGATCTGTACGTCTGGCTGTAACGCTGTGTTCAATAGGTGCGCAAAATAAAATTGCCACAATTAAGCACTAATAGGGATTCTAATCAAGCGTGTTTCATGAATGCATGTTTTGTAAGTAACTTTATTAGAAGGGAGTTTCACACATTGCCACTGCTTGGTGGGTTAATTCTAGTGTTATTATTAGAGTGTTAAAATAGAGGGATTAATTAGATTTAAGACTCAAACTACTTAGCTAAATAACTATCATTTATAATAACATAGTTAAGACAAATCCTACAAGTTTGTTTTTAATGTCAAAGTAATCCATTCTAAAAATCTATTTGTTTGTCCTTTATTTCATGAGTTTATTCAAGCAAGGTCTTGTCAAAATAAGGTCAGCCTATTCCTTTATTTCATGTGTTTATTCAAGCAAGGTCTTGTCAAAATAAGGTCAGCCTATTCCTTTATTTCATGTGTTTATTCAAGCAAGGTCTTGTCAAAATAAGGTCAGTCTATTCCTTTATTTCATGTGTTTATTAAAGCCAGTTCTTGTCAAAATAAGGTCAGCCTATTCCTTTATTTCATGTGTTTATTCAAGCCAGTTGTTGTCAAAATAAGATCAATCTATTCCTTTAATTCATGTGTTTATTCAAGCCAATTCTTGTCAAAATAAGATCAATCTATTCCTTTATTTCATGTGTTTATTCAAGCCAATTCTTGTCAAAATAAGATCAATCTATTCCTTTATTTCATGTGTTTATTCAAGCAAGGTCTTGTCAAAATAAGATCATCTATTCCTTTATTTCATGTGTTTATTCAAGCCAGTTGTTGTCAAAATAAGATCAGTCTATTTGTATTACATCCATTGGCCATTGCTACTCATACATTTTGTCAACAGTTAATTTTTTATGTGTGTGAAAAAGTAACATTTTTAAGAATGTTTTAACCACAATTTACTATTTCTTATAATTCACAAATAAGAAAAAATATTTAGTTTTAAAATTGGTACAATTCAAATGAATAAAAGATAAGATAAAATCAATTCCCAGCAATTAAATCTTTTTAATTTTGTCACAGAAAAATACAACATTAACTAGACATATCTTGGAATAAGTCAATCAAGGAGCCAAGGCAATTTTTTTAATGAACTTGTCCTAAGCTCCTGCTTATTATCAACTTCAAATATCTTTTGGTGGTTCGTTAGTATTGAATGTTCAAAACCTAAAGTTAAAATCTCAAAAAAGCCATTAAAGATGATAATATAAGTCAATGATCTCTCCCTTGTATCACCAAAGGACGATGACTTTAGTTTAACCCATTGCCACCGGAAACCAGAAAACAAACGTTAAAACACAAATAAAAAACTTCTGTCTGACATCTAAACCAGAATTTTTATTTTATTTTTTATAATAATTTTTGTACAAATAAATCTATTGCACCTCAAAAACCATAGTGCTTTTTATTTGTGTCATGATTTATAACATTATTACATTTTTAATGACACCATAAAGAAGACATATTTTCAGTCCATTGTTTAAAACGTGTCTAGTTAACACCAAGGGTAACTCACTCTTGGCTGTCTCTGTAGCTTGGTTTCAATAAGGAGCTGATCCTATTCACAATCCAGCTGAAGAGCCGGCCGTAGAGGGCCTTGGCCATGGCATCCCTTGCATCCATGGATTCCTGGACAGAGTTATCCCTGATGATCACCTCTCCTTTGGCCACCATGCCCGTTGTCGTGAGGCATTCCAGCAGATCCGTGTAGTCGAGCCCAAGGAGCTCAGACACTAGAAATATAAATGAAAACATTTTAATTCTCTATGATTGTATGCAGGGCAAATGACAAGCGCAGGGGACAGACAGATACAACTGTACTTGAGTACTTTGAGGATTTTTACCTATTTGTGAGCCTTACAGGAAACTGACATTTCAAGTCTCATAACTTCAGCTCTATGAGTAGTGCATTTATTTAATATAGTATTTTCAAAAAGATGGATTTATTCATTTGGGGTGAAAAAAAAAGGAGGGGGGGGGGCACCATTATTTGGGTGTTGATTTGAACTAATGTCAATAATATATATAAAACTTAATTTGAACTAATGTCAATACTATATATAAAACTGCAATGATCATTTTCCTGTCATATTAAGAAAGTCTGAATCCAATGACAGATAAATGCCATGTGGTCAGGAGAGAGTCATCTCCCATGGATGAGTGACTTCTGGGTATTTTTTTAATCAACTTAAAACATCTCAGTTGATTTCATTAATTAGTATATTACAGATACAAACAGCTAATGTTTTGGGAGTAATGTTACTGTTAGGTTCTTACAGTGCACATCTCACCAAAATTCAAGAGCTGTTAAATTCTTCCAATCATTAACTAAACCCCAGTATATGTAACAAACTCTCACCAATAGAGATCAGATCTGTGTTGGAAACTATACAAGCATATGTAACAAACTCTCACCAATAGAGATCAGATCTGTGTTGGAAACTACACAAGCGTCTCCCCCATAGCCAGAATCCTTGGCCAGAAATTCAATATTGCCAGTTTGTAAAATGGCAACCAAAATACCATAGACTGAGCTTACCTCCTGGAGGAAAAGATAAAGTAGGGAAATGAAGCAAAAGAGTAACATACTGGAAGCAAACCTAAAAATCACATACACAAAACTTAATATCTCACAAACACTAGATTTCTAACAAATATATTTGAAAATACTGTTGTCTAATTTCATAATATACCATGCATGATAGTTTAATGAAGTTTTGATAGTAAATCATAGAACTGAAAGCTTCACTGAATAGATTTGGCATTTACATATAATAGTGCATTTACCTCTTTCTTAAAACCAATTATTTCAAAACAGTGTTCAATGGCCCTGAACTTGACCCGATTAATGGAAATGGAAGAAATCTCAATGGGCCTCTCTGTGTATTCTGCTATATATCTGCAGGTAGATGTCAACAAAGTTAACAGCATCTTAAACACACATGATGGCAGATATCAACAAAGTAGGAACATACAAATTTTTCAAGAATAATTAAAAGTATTATACAACTACACTGATCAACAACCTTAAACATTCATATATCACGTTGTTAGATTATATAAAACCAAAAACAGCCCAAGTAAATGACATATTAGGACATGTATTTATTGTAATGACATATTAGGACATTTATTAACAGGCAATGACATATTGGGTCATTTATTTACTGTAATGACATAATAGGAAATATATTTACAGGCAATGACAGATAAGGACATGTATTTATAGGCAACAACATTTTAGGACATGTATTTACAGGCAATGACATTTTAGGACATGTATTTACAGGCTATATTACATAGTAGGACATGCATTGGCTAAAAAAGACTATTAAAAATAGTAATTTCTGAAATAAGTGATAACATTGATCCCATTTTTATCTGTTCAAACCTACATGAATTAATCATTTGTAAATGGCTTTAAAGAGAAATTAGACCATAAATATTTCTAAGGCTACTCTAGGTTGTTAAGGTAAATTTAATTATCTTTCTGAAAAGGGTCAATAATTTTTTTTTATAACTTGTATTTTATTGTTGGAGTCTGCACTTCATCTGCTGTGCAGGATTAAGTCAAAGGTCAAGTTTTTGTGTACGAAATTGGTCAATGATTAGGACATATTTGTACAAACCAGTGGTCACTGGTAAACATATGTGTACATGAATGTTCCAACCTACTTGTAGACTGTATGTGGCTTGAGGTGGTACTCTGCCTGTCTGTCACTGGACATCAGGCCATCATGAAGGTAGTAGAAGATATGGAAGTTTTGCTCACCTCTGAAAATAGGCATATATTCTCTTATCAAGATAAATCAGGGGATCCTTCAGGGAAGATTTGATGGTTCATGTTAAGCAAAAATTAATAACTATTTTTTTTAAAAAAAAAGCTTTGGGTTGTGTGGTTTTTAAATTTGACAAATGATTTAATCTTATGTATCAGGAGGACAGACTACATTTGACAAATGATTTAATCTTATGTATCAGGAGGACAGACTACATGTGACAAATGATTTAATCTTATGGATCAGGAGGACAGACTACATTTGACAAATGATTTAATCTTATGTATCAGGAGGACAGACTACATGTGACAAATGATTTAATCTTATGGATCAGGAGGACAGACTACATTTGACAAATGATTTAATCTTATGTATCAGGAGGACAGACTACATTTGACAAATGATTTAATCTTATGTATCAGGAGGACAGACTACATTTGACAAATGATTTATCTTATGTATCAGGAGGACAGAATACATTTGACAAATGATTTATCTTATGTATCAGGAGGACAGACTACATTTGTGAATGGAAAGAGTCATTAGAGTGAGGGGGGCAAGTACCGTATTTAACACATGAATCATTGGTTAACAGACTCACACCTGACATCATATTATTGGTTGACAGAATGATGCCTGACTTCAAACTATTGGTTGACAGAATGACACCTGACTTCAAACTATTGGTTGACAGAATGACACCTGACTTCAAACTATTGGCTGACAGAATAACACCTGACTTCAAACTATTGGTTGACAGAATGACACCTGACTTCATACTATTGGTTGATAGAATGACCACTGACTTCAAACCATTGGTTGATAGAATGACCACTGACTTCAAACTATTGGTTGACAGAATGACACCTGACTTCATACTATTGGTGCTACAGACTCCCACAATCAATTTATTTGATCAAAGTAAATTCATGGCCATACATTAAAAACACATGTTTCTTTAACCACTGCCTGATGTAACATAGGTTACAGACCCCTCCCTATTCAAAGCAGATAAGACAGATTGTTATTTTTGGACAAACAAACATTTCATCCTTGATGCACAGAGATGCTCTTGTCAAACAACAGCTATGGTGGGAACCAATCAATAAACCTGACAATCCATCAGCAGTGAACGAGCAGGGACATAACTGTATAAAATTGAGATGATTAGTCCCAGCAGCAAAGTCAATAAACTCCCCTGTAAGAACACAAACTATTCCCCAACTGTGCCAATCAATAGCTCTGTGAATTTTGACATTGATTTAGGAAACAAACAGATTTATGGACAGAAATGTAATAATTGTTTTAAAATTATAGGCTGCCTGATATAAGTGATCTGAGTTATTTTTAAAAACTTTGTTATGAAAATACCTGCTAAGGTTTTCAATATCATTTGATATATCAAATGAGTAGTCCCTACTGTCAGATATTTCACTGACAACATTTGATATATCAAATGAGTAGTCCCTACTGTCAGATATTTCACTGACAACATTTGATATATCAAATGAGTAGTCGCTACTGTCAGACATTTCACTGACAACATTTGATCTATAAAATGAGTAGTCCCTACTGTCAGACATTTCTTAATAAATAGTCTAAAACTAACTTACAATTTACAGTATAGTGCTCTACGTTTCTAAGAGATTTTCCACAGATAACTGTTTCTGTTGCCATGAATATTTGTAGAATGATTTTTAAGAACTTAAAGGGAGATTCCAAAATTGACTTTGATTTGATTTTCTTGGCATAGTAAGATATTAATGATTCATAGACCCAAATAGTCTTGCTCTAACGCTGTATTTTATTTTATTTTTTTTAAAATCAAGGGGAATAAGTGGGTTTGGTTGGCTTAAGAGATTTTTATTCTTTTCTCCAGGTACATTGAATAATAAATTTATAATCGTAGATGGCAGAGCTCCTAGTCTACCATACAAATATTTGAAAACAACTTTTAAAATGAATAAATATCTGCATCTACCTCAATTATTTATTTGATTTATTTTCTGCTTGAGGTAAAATCCGAGTCTTAATGTCATGTTATGAAACTATTTCATTCAACAAAAATTTTTGTACTTCCCCTGATTTCACATTATTTAGCACAATACAAACAAACAAACAATGATACCAGATGTAGGTAGCAAATGCATAATTGCATTCTAGATATTCTTTGGTACCACATTGTTTACACCGGCTTCTGATGGGGTTAGACACTTTTTAGGCTTTTCCCATCCAAAACTTGGCTTATGAGCAACTTGACAAGTATCTACAAGACTTGGTTGTAAACTTTAACAAGACTTAAGAAAACCACTTACACAGCTTGGTGTATCAAAGTATCTACAAGACTTGGTTGTAAACTTTAACAAGACTTAAGAAAACCACTTACACAGCTTGGTGTATCAAAGTATCTACAAGACTTGGTTGTAAACTTTAACAAGACTTAAGAAAACCACTTACACAGCTTGGTGTATCAAAGTATCTACAAGACTTGGTTGTAAACTTTAACAAGACTTAAGAAACCAAGGTAATAATAGGGGAGACTGCAATCAGGTTAGCACAATAGGAAATTAGTAAAACACAGTAAGGTTAAACCTGATTGCAGTCTCCCCCTCGCTGATGAAGGCTTCCTGCCGACACGTTTGTTGTTTTGTTGCGTTCCTTTTATCAGGTTTAACCTTACTGTGTTTTACTAATTTCCTTAAGAAACCACTTACACAGCTTGGTGTATCACTCTGGACTTTTCTAAAAGATATTCTGTGATTTTGGCTGGGGAACAAATAGTCACTCACAGTCAAATATGTCAGAATTAAAACTTAATTCAACAATGCTTAAAGAGGCATGGCTTTTAAAATTTGATTCAGAATAAACAAAACCACAAAAACTAGACTTGTACTTAAGATGTGTCTCATGATCTCAATGATTGCCTTATACTTAAGATGTGTCTCATGATCTCAATGATTGCCTTATACTTAAGATGTGTCTCATGATTGCCTTATACTTAAGATGTGTCTCATGATCTCAATGATTGCCTTATACTTAAGATGTGTCTCATGATCTCAATGATTGCCTTATACTTAAGATGTGTCTCATGATCCCAATGATTCCCTTATACTTAAGATGTGTCTCATGATTGCCTTATACTTAAGATGTGTCTCATGATTGCATTATACTTAAGATGTGTCTCATGATCCCAATGATTCCATTATACTTAAGATGTGTCTCATGATCTCAATGATTGCCTTATACTTAAGATGTGTCTCATGATCCCAATGATTCCCTTATACTTAAGATGTGTCTCATGATTGCCTTATACTTAAGATGTGTCTCATGATTGCCTTATACTTAAGATGTGTCTCATGATCCCAATGATTCCATTATACTTAAGATGTGTCTCATGATCCCAATGATTCCCTTATACTTAAGATGTCTCTCATGATCTCAATGATTCTGTCTCATTAAATTTCCTACTCACTTAACTGCAAAACTAAGCTACAATGGCTATAATCGATGCCAACACAATTAACGACATTTTTTATAACAACATTAATGACAGTAATTATCACCTCCAACCACAATATTAATGACAGTGTGATCACTCACCTCCAACTTCATTACAATAAAAAAAACACTGATTTATCTCCAATCACCTCCAACAACACCACAAAAGATAAAACAATGTTTCACCAACACTCACCTCCTATGTGACACCATGTGTCACCACTCACCTCCTACATAGCATGTCACCACTCACCTCCTACACAGCGTGTCACCACTCACCTCCAACTTCATTACAATAAAAAAAACACTGATTTATCTCCAATCACCTCCAACAACACCACAAAAGATAAAACAATGTTTCACCATACACTCACCTCCTATGTGACACCATGTGTCACCACTCACCTCCTACACAGCGTGTCACCACTCACCTCCTACACAGCGTGTCACCACTCACCTCCTACAATAACACCATGTGTCACTACTCACCTCCTACAATAACACCATGTGTCACTACTCACCTCCTACAATAGCACCGTGTGTCACTACTCACCTCCAACTACTGTCCCTGATGAAGCTGTGAAGAACATTTCCAAGTATTTGCCAAAACGACTAGAATTATCATTGATAACAGTTTTTGCATTGCCAAACGCCTCCATGAGAGGATTGACCTGGAGAATACGATCTTCCAGCGTCCTGTTGGGGGCCTGTGGAACACAGTTGTCATCGGTCGTGAGCAGGTTCATACGGGAATCATTCAATTTCTTTTTTTAAGAGATTTTACTTTTCTATTACTAACACATTTTACTGATCTATTACTAACACTAAGTATTAAGTTTTTGTGTATGGGATCCTTAACTAGTTATGAAGGCCTGGGAGGCCTGTATGTGGTTTTCTGAACATTTTGAATATGCCATTAAGATATGACACCAGCAAATGTTTGGTAGACCAGCCTGCTACTTTTTTTAGAGCACTAGCTTACAACACCTTCACGAAGAAAGGAAAGGGAGGTGACCAGCTCTGCATCTGACGAAGAAAGGAAAGGAAGGTGACCAGGTCTGTATCATCCGCTTATCATCATCAGTTTCATCATCAGAAGAAGATAGCTGCCACACACAAACTACATAAAGGATTTTGTTACTACCACAAACTTCAGCAAAGCTTCAGGTGGTGACTTCCATCTCTGCACTGGTCCCCACCACTAGTTCCCGGAAAGGAATTCAAGATTTGCAATACAGAAATGTGCTGATGTGAGACTGGACAAATTAACACGGAGGAAGTCTTGGAAGATAGCCACGGGAGATTACTTCTGAGCACAGAAAACATAATTGACCGAAAAACTCTCTTGGCAACAATGGGCCCTTCAAATGAGGGATGGTTACTGGAACAGATGTCTAATGCCGGCAGACAATTTTGCCATGATTTTAGCATGGTCTGCCCATAGGATCCCATCTCTCTACTGTTTTTTTTTACTCTACTATATGTTATTAAAAAAGAAACACTCTTATCACTTTACCTTGCCCAACTGTGTGAGTTGTTGGACCAACAGGTTGGCACTCTCTGTCTTACCAGCACCAGACTCACCACTGATAACAATACACTGTAGAAGAGGAAAAATATAGTCTTAAAAAGCATGTAAAAAGTAACATCTAAAGTGTCATTTTGTTTTGTTTATAAGTACATTAGAAATGTGTTGACAAAATGTAATGGCAGCCAGTTCACTTCAGAGAAAATCCATGAGATTTTAGTTGTTCTCAAAGATTGGCTTACTTGGGTCAGACATACATAGCAATGAGCAGAGACATGTATAAGCAGTTACGTTCAAAGATTGGCAAACTTGGGTCAGAGATACATAGCAATGAACAGAGACATGCAGACACAGTTGAGTTGATTACCTGGCAATGTTTGTTGTGCATCATCATCTGATATGACTGGTCAGCAACGGCAAAGATGTGTGGAGGGTTGTCTGCCTTCATGGCATGCATGTACAACTTCACATACTGAAGAGCAGATAATAATTTGATTCTTCACAATTTGAGAAGCAGGTGTTAATTTTAATCTTCACATACTAAGAATAAAATGGTGAATTGTAACATTCTATGAAACAAATGTTAATGGAAATATGTTTGTAATTATATGATGCATTAAACTGTTTTTCTCACTAATAAACGGATTTACAGTGAATGCAAATTATTTATCTATAGCAGTGGAAGCCCTACCTCTTATTTATAGCGGTGGGGGGCCTACCTCTTTTCCATAGCCGTGGGGACCCACCTCTTATCTATAGCAGTGGGGGCCCACCTCTTATCTATAGCAGTGGGGGCTCAGCTCTTATCTATAGCAGTGAGTGCCCAATCTTATCTATAGCAGTGGGGACCCACCTCTTATATATAGCAGTGGGGGCCCAGCTCTTATCTATAGCAGTGGGGGCCCAGCTCTTATCTATAGCAGTGGGTGCCCAATTCTTATCTATAGCAGTGGGGGCTCAACTCTTACCTATAGCAGTGGGGACCCACCTATTATCTATAGCAGTGGGGGCCCACCTCTTTTTGCAGACGGCCAAATGCATGGAAATTAATTTTTTTTTTGACAAGCCGCATAACTTTCTATGAATTTTAAAAATGTAGTCGAATATTTGAAGATGTGATTTGAAAATTCACTCCAAGTTGCCAAGTTCAGTTAAAACATAAGCAATGGAATAATTATTTTATTATTGTTAAATTTTAAATCTATATTCTATATCAGCTGGTTCCATTATTGGAATGAGCATTGCTTGTGTTAGGTCTGCTATATCAGCTGGTTCCATTTTCAAATTAGTATTATATTCATCTGATTATATTCATCTGATTATATTCATCTGATTATATTCATCTGATTATATTCATCTGATTATATTCATCTGATTATATTCATCTGATAAGATTCATCATATTATATTCATCAGTTTATATTCATCAGATTATATTCATCAGTTTATATTCATCAGATTATATTCATCAGTTTATAGTCATCTGATTATATTTATCACATTATATTGATGTGATTACATTCATCTGATTACATTCATCTGATTACATTCATCTGATTACATTCATCTGATCAGATGAGGTCTTAAAATAGGGTCAGGTAGAGAGGTAGTGAGCATTAGATAAACTTCATGAAAGCTATTGAATGTCAATCATCACAGTCTCAGCCGCCTTTGCTTACAGGCAGGGGAAGAACAATGCAAATAAAGCTTGCTGTTGTTATCTCCCATGCATAATGGTTTAGGTGTTCACTGGCAATCAGAGATAACCATTAGACATCTACAGAGTGCCTTGTTGTAGGGTAGGGTGCGGGTTGGGGGGGGGGGGGGATAAGGGGAGAGCAATAATCAATATATCAAGGAAGTTATCTTATCTTTGCTCACCATTGAACCAACTCTTTTTTTTTAATCAACCAGGGCAATTGAATCAAGGGAGACCAGCTAGGTCTAAATCTAATCGATTTCTTATCTTATCTCCCTTGGTAATCAAATAGCCTCTATCAAATACCCTTGTCAGATAGTCTCTATCAAATACCCTATGTCAAATAGCTACTTTTCTACCTTCTGTCTTGGGAACCCCCTTTATCATTCACAATGCAAATGAAGAAATATCTATTGATTCCTAGATTTCATTATCTGACAACAGCTTCCTTTTGATCTCTTATAGCTACATTCAATGACTCTCAGATCAACTGGAGGAGATTAAAGCATTTATTGCATAATGAGTTTAATCACTGGTTGCCATAAAACCTTGTGCATCTTGACAAATTATTGGTCCAGAATTGTTCCAGTAATTAGAATTGTTATTCTGCAATGACACACAACAGCTACCAACCTCCTCTGTGTATGTGGGTAATGTGATGAAAGGGTTGCAATGACACATAACAACTACCAACCTCCTCTGTGTATGTGGGTAATGTGATAAAAGGGTTGCAATGACACATAACAGCTACCAACCTCCTCTGTGTATATGGGTAATGCAATGAAAGGGTTGACTGCCAGTAGAATATCCCCAATGTACGTGTAGATTTCATCCTGAGAGTAGCGGTTGCGCAGCTGGTTTACGATTATCTCCTGGGATCGAGGGATGCAAAAATAAAAAGAATTAGGTGATGATGATTTCCTGTATAGTGCATGTGTCCATGCTATGCTAGCATGCTCAAAGCACTCTGATGTCAGAAACTCCATTTAAAGAAAAATGTCTTTAAATGTCTCTTAAATGATTCTTTTTCGTTTTTAAATTCCCTCACTTATCAAATATTTGAATTTCTCTTTTTGAGCTTTGGGTTTCTAATAGTCATGCATCCTTTATACTCCTACTTTAGCCATGAGCAGTAAGTGATGTCACTTCCTACTCCTACTTTAGCCATGAGCAGTAAGTGATGTCACTTCCTACTCCTACTTTAGCCATGAGCAGTAAGTGATGTCACTTCATACTCCTACTTTAGCCATGAGCAGTAAGTGATGTCACTTCCTACTCCTACTTTAGCCATGAGCAGTAAGTGATGTCACTTCCTACTCCTACTTTAGCCATGAGCAGTAAGTGATGTCACTTCCTACTCCTTCATTAGCCATGAGCAGTAAATGATGTCACTTCCTGCTCCTACTTTAGCCATGAGCAGTAAGCGATATCACTTCCTGCTCCTATTTTCGTTAAGATACCTCATCCAGCACTTCCAACATGGCCAGGTTTTCAACAGTTGTCGGCACATCTCTCCTGGACTTCCTGTTGGACTTGAACTGACCATGTTTTGTGGTCACCTCGGGTTGAGAGATTTTCCTCTCCATTGTGGACGTGATGCTGACAATTTGTGCTCTCAACTGTGACAAACAGAACAGATTTATTGTGTTAAACTCCCATTCCTACCTTTAGTGACTATTCAAATAACGAATTGACTCAGTGTTCTTAATATTTGATGTAGTCATTCAATAGCAATGTCTTCCAAGCTTTCTACGCCTGCTGATGGTCAAAAACAAGGACAATACTTCGTCAATCACTAAGGCAAAACTAATTAACATAAAAATATTTGTATTTTATTCTGCAAAAGAATTTCTAAAATTTATAAATTAGTCAAAATGGACCCGGACACGCAGCGCCGCCATTCGCACCCGGGTACCATTAGACTCAATGCTATTCAGATGTCATTTGTGGTAGTTTACTTTAGTTAAACTGAAGAAGTAAGTTTACAAAAGTATAGTTCATTCAATTATCTTTCATTTGATACCTCATTTTGTCTTACAAACCCAACAATAATATTTTAAATAGTTTTTTAATCCCAACCTCTCACTTCTGGTACCCGGGTACCAATAGCCACTTCGTTATAAAAATGAAAATGCTTTATATTTTATTTATTAAGCCCACCCACAAAGCAACCGAAATTCTATTAATAGCTCTTATAAACTTGTTAAACTGATATAAAGTTGTCTGAAATTGGCTAGTGTTTCCAGGTGGACCAAGTGTGCAAATGGAAATATCGGCATGAAAATCTCTACATAACAGCACCAGTCCATGGACACGGTCGATAACTATTGAGTACATGGTTGGCTACTGGAACATATTGGAGCTTTTTAAAAATCAAATTTTTTCTATATTTTTTCTAATTTGTTTTAAGTGTCCATTTCACAAATAAGCATCAGCACTTTCATCACAATCACGTGGTTTTCTGCCATCTCTGATTCTATTCCTGGCCTGAAACTAATGAACACAAAATGCATTCATCCAATAATGCGACCACGGACATCCTTTCAATATGAACAAGAACAGTTTGTCCTAATGGTAGGGCACAACAGACACAGCACACAGTTAATGATCAGGGATTGAATTTCTTACTGTTAATGTGGAGCTAATGCACTGTTAACCAGGTCATCACAGTATTATCAACATCTCTTTGTAATAGTGAGGAACCAGGCAATGCAGACATGCTACAGATAGACAGGTCACAGTATGAGGCAGACATGCTACAAATAGACGGGTCACAGGAAGAGACAGACATGTTTAAAATAACCAGGTCGGGGTAGTTATCACATGGATATCCAGGCATGGGACTAATTGACAGTCAGAGTAACTGTCACTTCAAGATACAGACATGGGACTAATTGACAGTAAGAGTAACTGTCACTTCAAGATACCGACATGGTACTAATTGCCAGTCAGAGTAAGTGTCAGTTGAGACAAACATGGGACTAATTGCCAGTCAGAGTAAGTGTCACTTGAGACAAACATGGGACTAATTGCCAGTCAAGCAACTTTCACTTGAGGAGACAGACATGGGATAAATAGCCAGTTGGAGTAAATGTCACTTGAAAAAACAGACATGGGATAAATAGCCAGTTGGAGTAAATGTCACTTGAAAAGACAGACATGGGTCAAATAGCCAGTTGGAGTAAATGTCACTTGAAAAGACAGACATGGGATAAATAGCCAGTTGGAGTAAATGTCACTTGAAAAGACAGACATGGGATAAATAGCCAGTTGGAGTAAATATCACGTGAAAAGACAGAAATGGGATAAATAGCCAGTTGGAGTAAATGTCACTTGAAAAGACAGACATGGGATAAATAGCCAAATGGAGTAAATGTCACTTGAAAAGACAGACATGGGATAAATAGCCAGTTGGAGTAAATGTCACTTGAAAAGACAGACATGGGATAAATAGCCAGTTGGAGTAAATGTCACTTGAAAAGACAGACATGGGATAAATAGACAGTTGGAGTAAATGTCACTTGAAAAGACAGACATGGGATAAATAGCCAGTTGGAGTTAATGTCACTTGAAAAGACAGACATGGGATAAATAGCCAGTTGGAGTAAATGTCACTTGAAAAGACAGACATGGGATAAATAGCCAGTTGGAGTAAATGTCACTTGAAAAGACAGACATGGGATAAATAGCCAGTTGGAGTAAATATCACGTGAAAAGACAGACATGGGATAAATAGCCAGTTGGAGTAAATTGTCACGTGAAAAGACAGACATGGGATAAATAGCCAGTTGGAGTAAATGTCACTTGAAAAAACAGACATGGGATAAATAGCCAGTTGGAGTAAATGTCACTTGAAAAGACAGACATGGGATAAATAGCCAGTTGGAGTAAATGTCACTTGAAAAGACAGACATGGGATAAATAGCCAGTTGGAGTAAATGTCACTTGAAAAGACAGACATGGGATAAATAGCCAGTTGGAGTAAATGTCACTTGAAAAGACAGACATGGGATACATAGACAGTTGGAGTAAATGTCACTTGAAAAGACAGACATGGGATAAATAGCCAGTTGGAGTTAATGTCACTTGAAAAGACAGACATGGGATAAATAGCCAGTTGGAGTAAATGTCACTTGAAAAGACAGACATGGGTCAAATAGCCAGTTAGAGTAAATGTCACTTGAAAAGACAGACATGGGATAAATAGCCAGTTGGAGTAAATGTCACTTGAAAAGACAGACATGGGATAAATAGCCAGTTGGAGTAAATTGTCACGTGAAAAGACAGACATGGGATAAATAGCCAGTTGGAGTAAATGTCACTTGAAAAGACAGACATGGGATAAATAGCCAGTTGGAGTAAATGTCACTTGAAAAGACAGACATGGGATAAATAGCCAGTTGGAGTAAATGTCACTTGAAAAGACAGACATGGGACCAATTGGCAATGAGAGTAAGTGTCAATTGAAGAGACAGATATAATCCTCTCTATTTAACCATGCATGCTCTTTGGTACGATATCTCATAGAGCAATGGGTGATCTGAATGAACCTCTCTCTAAGTATATGTCTTTACAGCAGCAATGAGCAACTCTCCAGATCATGATACTCTGATGTAATAGCATGTCAACATGGCAGTAGACACAGAGTGCCACTTCCTGTGAATTCAGGGCACCAACAGTACTTCGTCTAGTTACATTGGAATCTGACCGCCAGAGCCTAGCTAATGGCCGCCAATGAGATGTTGACAGTACTGACAGTGTTCAATAGCACCACATTGCGTCTCTGACCACTTCAATGACTCATTAGCCAGATGCACCAACATGCCAATCAGGCATCTCTACACGTGTGGGGAAAGTTTTGATCACTTCAGTGACTCATTAGCCAGATGCACCAACATGCCAATCAGGCATCTCTACACGTGTGGGGAAAGATTTGATCACTTCAATGACTCATTAGCCAGATGATCCAACATGCCAATCAGGCATCTCTACACGTGTGGGGAAAGATTTGATCACTTCAATGACTCATTAGCCAGATGATCCAACATGCCAATCAGGCATCTCTACACTTGTGGGGAAAGATTTGATCACTTCAGTGACTCATTAGCCAGATGCACCAACATGCCAATCAGGCATCTCTACACGTGTGGGGAAAGATTTGATCACTTCAGTGACTCATTAGCCAGATGCACCAACATGCCAATCTCTACACGTGTGGGGAAAGTTTTGAAAAATCTTAAAATCACACAACCCTATTCAGGCTCCCCTCGGTTCGCAAGCAGGCATATACTTTTTATCTCCAGGCCCTTCCCCCCAGCAGGGCCGTAGAAAACATAAAGCTGACTTTACTGAAGCCTAGGTGCCCACCAAGAGCAGGGGCCCATGTAACCTTTAGTCATGCCACGTCAATGCTGCGTAATCAATAATTCCACATTTTCGGGGGGGGGGGGGGGGGGGGGCAAAGAAGCTCGAATCCCAAATAGTCATTTATTTTGCCGCCTTTCACAATAATCCCGAAAGTTGAATAATAAATTTTGACCCCCACCTTTTTGCCCCCACCCCTTTAAAAAAATAAAAATACTTTCCATGTAGACTGCCCAAACTCCACCCCTCCTCTTTCTCCACCAAAGGGCAAGTGCCCATTAAGTTACTGAGTCAAGTAGTTGACATCTTCTAACCTGATTTGTGTCTTTGGTCACATGCAGTAAGAAGGGGTGAGACAGGAGCTCATGGGCAAATGGTCTTTGTTCGAAATCTTTGACTAAACATCTGAAAACAGAAGACAGGCGAAGTATTAAAATCCTTTCAAATAGGAATGGATGCATTAAATCAATGAATTCTCCACAAGATCGGCTCATCGATTTGTGAGATTTTGTGTCACCTTAAGCTCATCACATACACACTGAGCTCGCTTCAGGTCAGTGTCTAGATGATCTAAAGCAGGGGTCCTAAAAAGTTTCAATCAGGGTGCCGGTTCCCTGTCCCTCAGACGTTGATGTGGGCCAGAATAAAGTTGTTGCTTTTAGTATAAACGAATGACATAGTTTGAGGACCCCTGATCTATTGGGCTCAAGATTTTGTTTTTTTTGTTTTTTTTTGTATCTTGACAATGTATGGGGATCAGATACCTAAAACATATCTAATGGGATAAAGTTAATATGTATCTTGAGCCCCTATTGGGATAAAATTAATATGTATCTTGAGCCCCTTTGGGATACGTTTGAGATAATATATATCTTGACAACCTATTGTGTTCAGGTTACGGTAATAAGAATCTTACAACCCTTTGGGTTAAGATTACCGTAATAAGAATCTTACAACCCATTGGGTTAAGGTTACCGTAATATGAATCTTACAACCCATTGGGTTAAGGTTACCATAATATGAATCTTACAACCCATTGGGTTAAGATTACCATAATATGAATCTTACAACCCATTGGGTTAAGGTTACCGAAATATGAATCTTACAACCCATTGGGTTAAGATTACCGTAATAAGAATCTTACAACCCATAGGGTTAAGATTACCCTAATAAGAATCTTACAACCCATAGGGTTAAGATTATCGTAATAAGAATCTTACAATCCATTGGGTTAAGATTACCGTAATATGAATCTTACAACCCATTGGGTTACGGTTACCGTAATATGAATCTTACAACCCATTGGGTTAAGATTACCGTAATAAGAATCTTACAATCCATTGGGTTAAGATTACCGTAATATGAATCTTACAAACCATTGGGTTAGATTACCGTAATAAGAATCTTACAATCCATAGGGTTAAGATTACCGTAATATGAATCTTACAATCAATTGAGTTAAGGTTACCGTAATATGAATCTTACAACCCATTGGGTTAAGATTACCATAATGTGAATCTTACAACCCATTGGGTTAAGATTACCTTAATGTGAATCTTACAACCCATTGGGTTAAGATTACCTTAATGTGAATCTTACAACCCATTGGGTTAAGATTACCGTAATATGAATCTTACAACCCATTGGGTTAAGATTACCTTAATATGAATTTTACAACCCATAGGGTTAAGATTACCGTAATATGAATCTTACAACACTTTGGGTTAAGATTACTGTAATATGAATCTTACAACCCATAGGGTTAAGATTACCGTAATATGAATCTTACAAACCATAGGGTTAAGGTTACCATAATATGAATCTTACAGCCCTTTTGGTTAAGGTTACCATAATATGAATCTTACAACCCATAGGGTTAAGGTTACCATAATATGAATCTTACAACCCATTGGGTTAAGGTTACCGTAATATGAATATTACAACCCCTTGGGTTGAGATTACCGTATTATGAAACTTACAACCCATTGGGGTGAGATTATGGTAATATGAATATTTAAAACATATTGGGATTACTGGGATCCGATCAATGTGAATATAGAAAACCCATTGGGATCCGGTCAAGGTGTATATACCTGGATATTATTTTTCTGTCTGTAGTTCTGGACGGGTTCTATGGGTCCCCTTTGATCTAACCCAGCAAGTCTCATCTGATCTAACCCAGCAAGTCTCATCTGATCTAACCCAGCAAGTCTAACCTGATCTAACCCAGCAAGTCTCATCTGATCTAACCCAGCAAGTCCCACCTGATCTAACCCAGCAAGTCCCACCTGATCTAACCCAGCAAGTCCCATATGATCTAACCAAGCAAGTCCCATCTGATCTAACACAGCAAGTCTCACCTGATCTAACCCAGCAAGTCTCACCTGATCTAACCCAGAAAGTCCAATCTGATCTAAACCAGCAAGTCTCATCTAATCTAACCCAGCAAATCTCACCTGATCTAACCCAGCAAGTCTAACCTGATCTCACCCAGCAAGCCCCACCTGCTCTAACCCAGCAAGTCCCACCTGATCTAACCCAGCAAGTCCCACCTGATCTAACCCAGCAAGTCCCACCTGATCTAACCCAGCAAGTCTCACCTGATCTAACCCAGCAAGTCCCATCTGATCTAACCCAGCAAGTCCCATCTGATCTAACACAGCAAGTCTCACCTGATCTAACACAGCAAGTCTCATCTGATCTAACCCAGCAAGTCTCACCTGATCTAACCCAGCAAGTCTCACATGATCTAACCCAGCAAGTCTCACCTGATCTAACCCAGCAAATCTCCCCTGATCTAACCCAGCAAGTCTCACATGATCTAACCCAGCAAGTCTCACCTGATCTAACCCAGCAAGTCTCACCTGATCTAACCCAGCAAGTCTCACCTGATCTAACCCAGCAAGTCTCACTTGATCTAACCCAGCAAGTCTCACCTGATCTAACCCAGCAAGTCCCATCTGACCTAACCCAGCAAGTCTCACCTGATCTAAACCAGCAAGTCTCACCTGATCTAACCAAGCAAGTCTCACCTGATCTAACCCAGCAAGTCTAACCTGATCTCACCCAGCAAGCCCCACCTGCTCTAACCCAGCAAGTCCCACCTGATCTAACCCAGCAAGTCCCACCTGATCTAACCCAGCAAGTCTCACCTGATCTAACCCAGCAAGTCCCATCTGATCTAACCCAGCAAGTCCCATCTGATCTAACACAGCAAGTCTCACCTGATCTAACACAGCAAGTCTCATCTGATCTAACCCAGCAAGTCTCACCTGATCTAACCCAGCAAGTCTCACATGATCTAACCCAGCAAGTCTCACCTGATCTAACCCAGCAAATCTCCCCTGATCTAACCCAGCAAGTCTCACATGATCTAACCCAGCAAGTCTCACCTGATCTAACCCAGCAAGTCTCACCTGATCTAACCCAGCAAGTCTCACCTGATCTAACCCAGCAAGTCTCACTTGATATAACCCAGCAAGTCTCACCTGATCTAACCCAGCAAGTCCCATCTGACCTAACCCAGCAAGTCTCACCTGATCTAAACCAGCAAGTCCAATCTGATCTAACCCAGCAGGTCACATCTGATCTAACCCAGCAAGTCCAATCTGATCTAACCCAGCAAGTCTCACCTGATCTAACCCAGCAAGTCTCACATGATCTAACCCAGCAAGTCTCACCTGATCTAACCCAGCAAGTCTCACCTTATCTAACCAAGCAAGTCTCACCTGATCTAACCCAGCAAGTCTCACCTGATCTAACCCAGCAAGTCTCACCTGATCTAACCCAGCAAGTCTCATCTGATCTAACACAGCAAGTCTCATCTGATCTAACCCAGCAAGTCTCACCAGATCTAACCCAGCAAGTCTCACCTGATCTAACCCAGCAAGTCTCACCTGATCTAACCCAGCAAGTCTCACCTGATCTAACCCAGCAATTCCCATCTGATCTAACCCAGCAAGTCTCACCTGATCTAACCCAGCAAGTCACACCTGATCTAACCCAGCAAGTCCCATCTGATCTAACCCAGCAAGTCTCACCTGATCTAACCCAGCAAGTCTCACCTGATCTAACCCAGCAAGTCCCACCTGATCTAACCCAGCAAGTCTCACCTGATCTAACCCAGCAAGTCCCACCTGATCTAACCCAGCAAGTCCCACCTGATCTAACCCAGGAAGTCTCACCTGATCTAACCCAGCATGTCACACCTGATCTAACCCAGCAAGTCCCATCTGATCTAACCCAGCAAGTCTCACCTGATCTAACCCAGCAAGTCTCACCTGATCTAACCCAGCAAGTCTCATCTGATCTAACCCAGCAAGTCCCATCTGATCTAACCCAGCAAGTCCAATCTGATCTAAACCAGCAAGTCTCACCTGATCTAACCCAGCAAGTCTCACCTGATCTAACCCAGCAAGTCCCATCTGATCTAACCCAGCAAGTCCCATCTGATCTAACCCAGCAAGTCTCACCTGATCTAACCCAGCAAGTCCCATCGTGATCTAATCCAGCTAGTCTCACCTGATCTAACCCAGCAAGTCCCATCTGATCTAACCCAGCAAGTCTCACCTGATCTAACCCAGCAAGTCCCACCTGATCTAACCCAGCAAGTCACACCTGATCTAACCCAGCAAGTCCCACCTGATCTAACCCAGCAAGTCCCACCTGATCTAACCCAGCAAGTCTCACCTGATCTAACCCAGCAAGTCTCATCTGATCTAACCCAGCAAGTCTCATCTGATCTAACCCAGCAAGTCTCATCTGATCTAACCCAGCAAGTCTCACCTTATCTAACCCAGCAAGTCTCATCTGATCTAACCCAGCAAGTCTCATCTGATCTAACCCAGCAAGTCTCACCTGATCTAACCCAGCAAGTCTCAACTGATTTAACCCAGCAAGTCCCATCTGATCTAACCCAGCAAGTCCCATCTGATCTAACCCAGGAAGTCTCACCTGATCTAACCCAGCAAGTCTCACCTGATCTAACCCAGCAAGTCTCACCTGATCTAACCCAGCAAGTCTCACCTGATCTAACCCAGCAAGTCCCATCTGATCTAACCCAGCAAGTCCCATCTGATCTAACACAGCAAGTCCCATCTGATCTAACCCAGCAAGTCTCACCTGATCTAACCCAGCAAATCTCACCTGATCTAACCCAGCATGTCTCATCTGATCTAACCCAGCAAGTCTCATCTGATCTAACCCAGAAAGTCTCACCTGATCTAACCCAGCAAGTCTCACCTGATCTAATCCAGCAAGTCTCACCTGATCTAACCCAGCAAGTCTCACCTGATCTAACCCAGCAAGTCCCATCTGATCTAAACCAGCAAGTCTCACCTGATCTAACCCAGCAAGTCTCACCTGATCTAACCCAGCAAGTCCCATCTGATCTAACCCAGCAAGTCCCATCTGATCTAACCCAGCAAGTCTCACCTGATCTAACCCAGCAAGTCCCATCTGATCTAATCCAGCTAGTCTCACCTGATCTAACCCAGCAAGTCCCATCTGATCTAACCCAGCAAGTCTCACCTGATCTAACCCAGCAAGTCCCACCTGATCTAACCCAGCAAGTCACACCTGATCTAACCCAGCAAGTCCCACCTGATCTAACCCAGCAAGTCCCACCTGATCTAACCCAGCAAGTCTCACCTGATCTAACCCAGCAAGTCTCATCTGATCTAACCCAGCAAGTCTCATCTGATCTAACCCAGCAAGTCTCATCTGATCTAACCCAGCAAGTCTCACCTTATCTAACCCAGCAAGTCTCATCTGATCTAACCCAGCAAGTCTCATCTGATCTAACCCAGCAAGTCTCACCTGATCTAACCCAGCAAGTCTCAACTGATTTAACCCAGCAAGTCCCATCTGATCTAACCCAGCAAGTCCCATCTGATCTAACCCAGGAAGTCTCACCTGATCTAACCCAGCAAGTCTCACCTGATCTAACCCAGCAAGTCCCACCTGATCTAACCCAGCAAGTCTCACCTGATCTAACCCAGCAAGTCCCATCTGATCTAACCCAGCAAGTCTCACCTGATCTAACCCAGCAAGTCTCACCTGATCTAACCCAGCAAGTCCCATCTGATCTAACCCAGCAAGTCCCATCTGATCTAACACAGCAAGTCCCATCTGATCTAACCCAGCAAGTCTCACCTGATCTAACCCAGCAAATCTCACCTGATCTAACCCAGCATGTCTCATCTGATCTAACCCAGCAAGTCTCATCTGATCTAACCCAGAAAGTCTCACCTGATCTAACCCAGCAAGTCTCACCTGATCTAATCCAGCAAGTCTCACCTGATCTAACCCAGCAAGTCTCACCTGATCTAACCCAGCAAGTCCCATCTGATCTAACCCAGCAAGACTCACCTGATCTAACCCAGCAAGTCCCATCTGATCTAACCCAGCAAGTCCCATCTGATCTAACCCAGCAAGTCTCACCTGATCTAACCCAGCAAGTCTCACCTGATCTAACCCAGCAAGTCTCATCTGATCTAACCCAGCAAGTCTCACCTGATCTAACCCAGCAAGTCTCATCTGATCTAACCCAGCAAGTCTCACCTGATCTAACCCAGCAAGTCTCACCTGATCTAACCCAGCAAGTCCCATCTGATCTAACCCAGCAAGTCCTAACTGATCTAACCCAGCAAGTCTCATCTGATCTCACCCAGCAAGTCTCACCTGATCTAACCCAGCAAGTCTCATCTGATCTAACCCACAAGTCCCATCTGATCTAACCCAGCAAGTCTCATCTGATCTAACCCAGCAAGTCTCACCTGATCTAACCCAGCAAGTCGCACCTGATCTAACCCAGCAAGTCTCACCTGATCTAACCCAGCAAGTCTCATCTGATCTAACCCAGCAAGTCTCATCTGATCTAACCCAGCAAGTCTCATCTGATCTAACCCAGCAAGTCCCATCTGATCTAACCCAGCAAGTCTCACCTGATCTAACCCAGCAAGTCCCATCTGATCTAACCCAGCAAGTCCCATCTGATCTAACCCAGCAAGTCTCACCTGATCTAACCCAGCAAGTCTCATCTGATCTAACCCAGCAAGTCTCATCTGATCTAACCCAGCAAGTCTCATCTGATCTAACCCAGCAAGTCCCATCTGATCTAACCCAGCAAGTCCCATCTGATCTAACCCAGCAAGTCTCACCTGATCTAACCCAGCAAGTCTCATCTGATCTAACCCAGCAAGTCTCACCTGATCTAACCCAGCAAGTCCCATCTGATCTAACCCAGCAATTCTCATCTGATTTAACCAAGCAAGTCTCAAAACACATATTGAACTATGAACACGTCCTCTTGTCTTTTCTAACTCTATACACAAAAAGCTCTGGTTTTTATTTTCTAATGCATTTGACAAACTGTTCAAGCACTGTTGAATGATTGCAGAAACATACCCATGTTACTTAGGTCTGAGGGAGGAGCGGGGCACGGTAGTAAATCTAAGATATTTTGGGGAAAGTGTTATGGGTGGACCTGGGTTTTCATCAGGGAGATATGAATGATGGATAAGGGATTTCTATGGGGGAAATAAGGATATGTGGATTTGGGATTTCTAAGTGGGGGGGGGGAATAAGTATATGTTGATCTGCGATTTCTTCAGGGAGATAATTATTGTTTGATGTAGGATTTCTTCAGCGGACCACCAGTTTGGGAAGCACTATTTTCCATTACCTATGTAATCTAGAATGTCCAATATTGGCACGCTCTGAATGATTCATTTTTATGAGTGGTTTCCTTGGCAACCAACCCGGTGACATAAATGTCCAAGATTGGACTTACATTAAGCACAAGTGTTCGTAATCAAATAATGGAATGAGAACAATTTACAACCGTTTACCGCAAGCGTTCACCCAGTTAGTGTGAGAAGACAACGGTTGTTGTACCTGTAGCGGTGTCGCGTGACGCTGATGTAAGAGTGGCTTTCATTGGCTCATTAGCTCCAGTCTGGTCCAATGGAAATCAATGAAGTCTGTGGGAATAAGGCGGCCCCACCAATCAAGGTTTAATTAAGCTGAACCGCTGACTAAGCAACGACAGGCCAAGATAAGAGCTTCTCTTGTTGACACGTGCCCAAGCGTTCATGATAACTAAAGACACTGGAGTCGGTAAGAAAAAAGGTGGGGGTGGGGGGTGGAGTGGTACGTCATGGACGACATTTTCGGCCTACTGCACACAGCTTTTTTTCTTGGCAGGAGGCGACAAAAAGCTTGGTCCGCGGGGCGGCACAACCCTAGACACTCAACTGATGGGAGAGGGTGAAATAGCCTCGATTTGAAATCTGATATATATATATATATATAATGTTGCAGACTCCAGGCAAAAGACTTTTCCGGGAATTTGCCGTCAGTGAAATGGCCTATCAACAAATACACAAAGACTTACTTTGCTATGTAATCGTTGAAATCAGCTATCAAAAAACACAAGCAATCGTTGAAATCAGCTATCAACAAACACACACACAAACTTACTTTGTTATGAAATCGTTGAAATCAGCTATCAACAGAAACACACAGACTTACTTTGCTATGAAATCGTTGAAATCAGCTATCAACAAACACACACAGACTTACTGTGCTATGAAATCGTTGACATCAGCTATCAACAAACACACACACAGACTTACTGTGCTATGAAATCGTTGAAATCATCTGACCATCTCTCAGGGTGGCGTAATTTAGGGGGTGGGTTCCTGTTGAAGCAGAGAATTAACAGCATGTTAGACAGTGAAGCATCTGATTCAATACTTTGACAAACCCATTGATTGCTTGATTAAATGATTCATCACTTCAGTATGTGATGGAGTGATTGAATGATGGTTGGGTAAGTGAGTGATCCATATAATTAATGATTGACTGACGGTATAAACAAAAGGGAGGGATGCATGGTGTGTGGAGGGGATGCATGGTGTGTGGAGGGGATGCATGGTGTGTGGAGGGGATGCATTGTGTGTGGAGGGGATGCATGGTGTGTGGAGGGGATGCATGGCGTGTGAAAGGGATGCATGGTGTATGGAAGGGATGCATGGCGTGTGGAGGGGGTGCATCATGTATGGCGTGTGGAGGGGATGCATCATGCATGACATGTGGAGGGGATGCATCATGCATGGCGTGGGGAGGGGGTGCATCATGTATGGCGTGTGGAGGGGGTGCATCGTGTATGGCGTGTGGAGGGGATGCATCATGTATGGCGTGTGGAGGGGATGCACCATGTATGACGTGTGGAGGGGATGCATCATGTATGGCGTGTGGAGGGGATGCATCATGTATGGCGTTTGGAGGGGATGCATCATGTATGGCGTGTGGAGGGGATGCATCATGTATGGCGTGTGGAGGGGGTGCATCATGTATGGCGTGTGGAGGGGATGCATCATGTATGGCGTGTGGAGGGGGTGCATCATGTATGGCGTGTGGAGGGGATGCATCATGTATGGCGTGTGGAGGGGATGCATCATGCATGACATGTGGAGGGGATGCATCATGCATGGCGTGGGGAGGGGGTGCATCATGTATGGCGTGTGGAGGGATGCATCATGTATGGCGTGTGGAGGGGGTGCATCATGTATGGCGTGTGGAGGGGATGCATCATGTATGGCGTGTGGAGGGGATGCATCATGTATGGCGTGTGGAGGGGATGCATCATGTATGGCGTGTGGAGGGGGTGCATCGTGTATGGCGTGTGGAGGGGATGCATCATGTATGGCGTGTGGAGGGGATGCATCATGTATGGCGTGTGGAGGGGATGCATCATGTATGGCGTGTGGAGGGGATGCATCATGTATGGCGTTTGGAGGGGATGCATCATGTATGGCGTGTGGAGGGGATGCATCATGCATGGCGTGTGGAAAGGATGCATGGTGTGTGGAGGGGATGCATGGCGTGTGGAGGGTATGCATCATGTATGGCGTGTGGAGGGGATGCATCATGCATGGCGTGTGGATGGCAGCCATCATGCATGGCGAGTGGACGGAATGCATCGTGCATGGCGTGTGGAGGGGATGCATCAAGAATGTTGTGTGAAGGGGATGCATCATGCATGTGATGATGGCTGGAATTGACAATCGGAAATAGCTGCTTCTATTAATAGGTCAAGTTATGTTGTGACGGATATAGCTGATGATGTGACGATTGGATTAGAACTTGTTAAATGGAGGGGATATAATTAACAATAGTTGACCTTATCTGCCATATGTACACACATGAGGCTTTTGACGTATGAACCCAGCACTGAGCTGTACGCATAATGTACACATTTAAATATTTCTGATAGGTGTATATGTAAAAATGGATGTCCTGTATGTGAGATATATAATACAGTGCATTGTTCCTGTAAATGTATTGTACAAAATTAACGTCAAAGAAGATAGTATACGCAAGATATCCACACAAAACTAGGAAAAACAGTACGAATTGAAGTGCTTATTGCGTCATTATTTTGTCTGGCAATAGTTAAGCATGTTTTTAAATACTTTATATCATTATATTAACTTTGCATTTGTTTCGTGTGTTTCTTCCAAGGTTTGTGTCAACACTTTCGGATTTCGGAAGGTTATTTGACCAACTTCCCGTCAACCTATCGAGCTGATATTTTCCAAGTAGGGAGGTGAGTGAAGTAAAATGTTTCCAAGGTTGCGTGTTTTGGTGTGGAGATTAATTGTGTATCTGTTGCTATTTGTTTTGTATATGTTTTTTTGTTGTTTTTTTTGTTTTGTATTTGTTTTGTATTTGGGTCACAGTCAAAGTAAAAAAAAATGTGAAGTGGAAAATGAAGGAAAAAATGTTTTCGCCAGAAGTTTACCCATTTACATAACCGCTTCTTAATATTGATAAATCAAAAAAAAATGAACAAAACGTATTTATACCACAAACTTTGTTTTTTAGTGGTAATGTCACTCTCGTCTGTCAGAATACGTTATTTAGCTCATAAATGGTTATTCGCAGCACTTTTCTACGTTGCTGTTTCTCTATGACAGGTCGCCCTTATATGCCCATGATATCCCAAATTAAGAAACATATCCCACCCACTTCATCACATATGTGCTCAGGATTAGCTCAATCAGGTCGTATTCTTTCTCCAGGAACAAAAGATATAAAAAGACTTATATTTCTTAATCTGTCCGCATTTACCAGCGGGCCCCACCCCTCACACACTTCAAACCTAAATAATACCTCTTAACGTAAACATTTTCACTAAGAGATTGAAGTTCCATGACATATGACTTCAAGTTCCATGACATATGACGGCTGATTTTTGCGCCTGAGAGATACTTTTGATCAATTGTGTTTAAATGTCTCGTGTTTAAATTGATTTGTTTACAAATGTTGTCTTTGTAAGAATAGTTATCTATCTGCTGAAAATGAAAACATACAATGTAATGGAAAAAAAGTTTCCATTTATTTGGATCCATAAAAGAATCGTATCTTACCTATCGTATCGTATCGTATCTATCTTATCAATATTATCTTATCTATGGACGTCTAAAAAGATCAAGCACACTATATTTGCCGCACAAACCGGAAGTGTAAAAAGGGAAGTAAACAGGTAGAGATTATAGAAAGGCTGTACTCATTATTCATGACATCCAAAAGAAATATGTGCAATCTCATCTCTGTTAGAACACCCTTCCGTTAGATCAATGGGGCCACATTATTATAAGTGAGGACCACTGGGCGGTCACGGTGAAATGAAATGTGTGAAATCCACTACAAGACTTCTATACTGCAGATCACAAGGGATTAGAGAGTTAATCCGTGGAGCTTATTTGACGAACAACGCAAGATGCAACAGATTAGTGTATGGATTACATAATCCCAATATATATATATATATATATCCAGTATGTTTATTGTCATTTCGATCGAGTAAGAAAAAATCAGCGTCATGGGTAGCAAAGAAGACAGATGAATCAACGATACATAAATGTGAAGTGGTAGCATGAGTCAACGCTATAGAACCATTAAATGGCAGCACGGTGGACAGATCAGTCAACGCTATAGAACCATTAATTGGTAGCACGGTGGACAGATCAGTCAACGCTATAGAACCATTAAATGGTAGCACGGTGGACAGATCAGTCAACGCTATAGAACCATTAAATGGTAGCACGGTGGACAGATCAGTCAACGCTATAGAACCATTAAATGGTAGCACGGTGGACAGATCAGTCAACGCTATAGAACCATTAAATGGTAGCACAGTGGACAGATCAGTCAACGCTATAGAACCATTAATTGGTAGCACGGTGGACAGATCAGTCAACGCTATAGAACCATTAAATGGTAGCACGGTGGACAGATCAGTCAACGATATAGAACAATAAATGGTAGCACAGTGGACAGATGAGTCAACGATATAGAACCATTAAATGGTAGCACGGTGGACAGATCAGTCAACGCTATAGAACCATTAATGGTAGCACGGTGGACAGATCAGTCAACGCTATAGAACCATTAAATGGTAGCACGGTGGACAGATCAGTCAACGCTATAGAACCATTAAATGGTAGCACAGTGGACAGATCAGTCAACGCTATAGAACCATTAAATGGTAGCACAGTGGACAGATCAGTCAACGCTATAGAACCATTAAATGGTAGCACGGTGGACAGATCAGTCAACGCTATAGAACCATTAAATGGTAGCACGGTGGACAGATCAGTCAACGCTATAGAACCATTAAATGGTAGCACGGTGGACAGATCAGTCAACGCTATAGAACCATTAAATGGTAGCACAGTGGACAGATCAGTCAACGTGTGACGTATATTTTAAGAGGTGACAAACTTGTAAAGGGTTGTGACGTATATTTTAAGAGGTGTACACAAACTTGTAAAGGGTTGTGACGAATATTTTAAGAGGTGTACACAAACTTGTAAAGGGTTGTGACGAATATTTTAAGAGGTGTACACAAACTTGTAAAGGTTGTGACGTATATTTTAAGAGGTGTACACAAACTTGTAAAGGGTTGTGACGTATATTTTAAGAGGTGTACACAAACTTGTTAAGGGTTGTGACGAATATTTTAAGAGGTGTACACAAACTTGTTAAGGGTTGTGACGAATATTTTAAGAGGTGTACACAAACTTGTAAAGGGTTGTAAACTACGGAGATGGATTTCTTTTGCTTAACTGCTTCTGAATTATTGTCATAAGAAATGATACTTTTAAGGCATAGCTATCTTTAAGCTTTAAAGCAGATGTGATCAACACACGACCCACATAAGGCCCGGCACGTTAGATAGAAGCTTCTTTTCCTTCGTCTTATAAACGCACATTTGAAATCAATGCATAAAAATGAAAGAACAGTGACTGGCATGTTTCAATTAAATCATTAAACTTTATTGATACATTCATTAAAAAGACATTGTTGAACAGAACTTGATTATAATTTATCATTTCAACCAGGTCAAGTGTCACCTACATTACCATTAGCATCTCTTGTGTTGTTCTCCGAAGGACGCAAAACTAAATTAAAGAATGCGCAAAAATGCATCATTGCGTTTTAAATTTATCAAAATTTTTCCCCTTCCGAAACCATTCCCCCACTTTCACTCGGGATTCTCCCATTTCCGATCTATTTGCAAATACCAGCAACTTTTATCTCAAAAAAAGCACTCCTATACAAGAAAAAACAATAGATTTGCTGACAGTTAATGGAGAGAAAAGATCATCAAAAATAAAACAATTACATATGTTTGGTATCATTTTGCATGATGTCCTTCAAATACATAGTATACATTTCTGTGCAGTCTGTACATGGTGTTCATTTCATTTATTAGATCTATTAGGACATGCGGCACGCGAAGAATTACTCGAAATGAATTAAATCATAGTTTCTGTTAGATTCTATATTAAGTCATAGTTTCTGTTAGATTCTATATTAAGTCATAGTTTCTGTTAGATTCTATATTAAGTCATAGTTTCTGTTAGATTCTATATTAAGTCATAGTTTCTGTTAGATTCTATATTAAGTCATAGTTTCTGTTAGATTCTATATTAAGTCATAGTTTCTGTTAGATTCTATATTAAGTCATAGTTTCTGTTAGATTCTATATTAAGTCATAGTTTCTGTTAGATTCTATATTAAGTCATAGTTTCTGTTAGATTCTATATTAAGTCATAGTTTCTGTTAGATTCTATATTAAGTCATAGTTTCTGTTAGATTCTATATTAAGTCATAGTTTCTGTTAGATTCTATATTAAGTCATAGTTTCTGTTAGATTCTATATTAAGTCATAGTTTCTGTTAGATTCTATATTAAGTCATAGTTTCTGTTAGATTCTATATTAAGTCATAGTTTCTGTTAGATTCTATATTAAGTCATAGTTTCTGTCAGATTCTAGATTAAGTCATGGCTTCTGTTAGATTCTATATTAAGTCAAAGTTTATGTTAGATTCCATATTAAGTCATAGTTTCTGTTAGATTCTATATTAAGTCATGTTTCTGTTAGATTCTAGATTAAGTCATAGTTTCTGTCAGATTCTATATTAAGTCATAGTTTCTGTTAGATTCTATATTAAGTCATAGTTTCTGTTAGATTCTATATAAAGTCATCTTTAGATTCTATATTAAGCCATAGTTTCTGTTAGATTCTATATTTAGTCACAGTTTCTGTTAGATTCTATATTAAGACATAGTTTCAAATAGCTTTAGTAGATGGGAAGCTCACACATTGCCGCCGCCATTGTTTAGTAGATGGGAAGCTCACACATTGCCGCCGCCACCATTGTTTAGTAGATGGGAAGTTCACACATTGCCGCCGCCATTGTTTAGTAGATGGGAAGCTCACGCATTGCCGCCGCCACCATTGTTTAGTAGATGGGAAGTTCACGCATTTCCGCCGCCATTGTTTAGTAGATGGGAAGCTCACGCATTGCCGCCACCATTGTTTAGTAGATGGGAAGTTCACGCATTGCCACCACCATTGTTTAGTAGATGGGAAGCTCACGCATTGCCACCACCATTGTTTAGTAGATGGGAAGTTCACACATTGCCGCCACCATTGTTTAGTAGATGGGAAGTTCACGCATTGCCGCCACCATTGTTTAGTAGATGGGAAGCTCACGCATTGCCGCCGCCACCATTGTTTAGTAGATGGGAAGTTCACGCATTGCCACCACCATTGTTTAGTAGTTGGGAAGCTCACGCATTGCCGCCGTCATTGCTGATAGATGGGAAGTTCACGCATTGCCGCCACCATTGTTTAGTAGATGGGAAGTTCACGCATTGCCGCCACCATTGTTTAGTAGATGGGAAGTTCACGCATTGCCACCACCATTGTTTAGTAGATGGGAAGTTCACGCATTGCCGCCACCATTGTTTAGTAGATGGGAAGTTCACGCATTGCCACCACCATTGTTTAGTAGATGGGAAGTTCACGCATTGCCGCCACCATTGTTTAGTAGATGGGAAGTTCACGCATTGCCACCACCATTGTTTAGTAGATGGGAAGTTCACGCATTGCCGCCACCATTGTTTAGTAGATGGGAAGTTCACGCATTGCCGCCACCATTGTTTAGTAGATGGGAAGTTCACGCATTGCCGCCACCATTGATTAGTAGATGGGAAGTTCACGCATTGCCGCAACCATTGTTTAGTAGATGGGAAGTTCACGCATTGCCACCACCATTGCTGATAGGTGGGAAGTTCACGCATTGACACTACCATTGTTTAGTAGATGGGAAGTTCACGCATTGCCGCCACCATTGTTTAGTAGATGGGAAGCTCACGCATTGCCACCACCATTTTTTAGTAGATGGGAAGCTCACGCATTGCCGCCACCATTGTTTAGTAGATGGGAAGTTCACGCATTGTTTGGAGGGTTATTGCTAGTATAAAGATAAAAACATTTTTTCGGCAGGGTTGGGGGGGGGGGGGGGGGGGGGAGAGCTTCCAAAACTCAGTCTTTACCGTGAGCACGGCTTTTCCTTGGAGCGCCTCCAGTAAAGATATCAGTTTCAAGGAGAACAGCTAAGGTCAAATGTAGGACGTGTGACATAAGACGTGTGACACACACAGCGAGGTGTCAACAAATACCACTGCGATGGCATAGAGAAGAGGAAGTAGTTATAAATAACAGCACCCCATCCCCGATATGGACGTTTATTTCCACAGAGCTATTAATCATCTGCTATCGATATGTGCATAGAAAGGTATTCGCACACCAATCACGTGTATAGAAAGGTTATCTCCCACCTCAGCCAAGTGTATAGTAAGATTTTCTCGCACCCAGTTACGTATATACATTGGTTTGCTCAAACCCAGTCATGTGTATAAAAAGGTTCGCTCACACCTATATATAGAAAGGTTTGTCCAAACTAGGCATAAAAAGGTTTTTTAACACCTATTCACGTGCATAAAAAGGTGTTTCACATCCAGTCAAGTGTATACAACATTCAGATCTGACTGTGCATGCAGTGTGTCACCAATATGACTCGGGTGAGGTGGTTAACAGTGGAGTCGCCTTATAGGAGTTAACTGATTGGTGTGGTCTTACGCGAAGTGATTGGTGTGGTCTAACGCGAAGTGATTGGTGTGGTCTAACGCGAAGTGGTACATTTAAGTCAACTGTGTGCCATAAGATTGTCAGTGGGTAGGCTGTCATGGGTAGGGTGCAATGGATAGGCTGCCATGGGTAGGCTGCCATGTGTAGGGTGCAATGAATAGGCTGCCATGGGTAGGGTGCCACGGGTAGGCTGCCATGGGTAGGGTGCCACGGGTAGGGTGCCACGGGTAGGCTGTCATGGGTAGGATGCCATGGGTAGGCTGCCATGGGTAGGCTGCCACGGGTAGGCTGCCACGGGTAGGGTGCCACGGGTAGGCTGCCATGGGTAGGGTGCCACGGGTAGGGTATCATGGGTAGGGTGCCATGGGTAGGGTGCCATGGGTAGGGTGCCATGGGTAGGGTGCAAAAATTAAAACTCTACAATGTGCTCGTCATTAACGTAATGTAGGGAAGAGATTAAAAGTAAATAAATGCATTGTTAGCATATTCACAACAAGGACTAACACGTCTTATCTAATGCTGTAGACAAACGTATCCATGTCTAGCAACCAACCAGATAAACAAAATGCCCTGCTTTGCAACATTCAATGTCCTACCTACACTTAGACACGGTGTCCTCTGGAAGAAATCAAACCAGCCAACCTTAACACGGTCAGTACCAGCAACACGTTCAAACTGATACACTATGTGAAGGAAGCTTGCGCACAAGCACACACGTCATTGTGTACACATCAACACAACACATTGTTATCACATGAACTGAAGCACAGAAGATTAGGTGTGATCACCGTTCAAGCCCATGAACGTCTAATCACAGGGTGACAAAGATTCTAAGAACCTTGTGGCATCATCCGTGGCAAATTCATTACAACCCCCCTCTCAAACCACCTATCTCTCACGATTAAGGTCATAACCCCCTTGTAACTCATGACTTGAACCCCAGAAGTCCCAAACTGTTTGAATTACGCATGATCTTACTGGATATCATGGGAAGAACTTGGTAGCAGGCTGATTATAGGATCTAGCTTGATGCAGTGTTACCAGACAGTCGAATCAAATGGGTGTCCATTAAGACGCAGACTGGCGCCTAGCGCTTCCTATGCAAACCCCCGCGCCCCCCCCCACTCCCCCCCCCCCCCCCCACAAAGCATTTTGGTTCGCTGTTTTGTTTTGGGCACAGTACCATAATAATGGCTTGTTTTTGTTTTCCACTTTCTACTTTGAATTCAGATTTCAAATTCATCAACTACACCGGATTAGTGGACCCACATACCTGATTGATTATTTTTTTAATATATATATATACATTTGAAGAAAATCTTAACTGCTCCCACAGGTTGAGGACCTCTACTGGAAAAAAACCCTCTTCCAGCAAATGTTTTCTAAATAGTTTGACCCAATAAAATCTGGACAAATGTTCAATTCTTTTTATTCGGATCTATTATCATCATCACGATGTAGGTTGTTCCTTTACAAAATAGATGATGTTATAGCGCGTATGTGCTGCATTTAGTTTGGTGTCGTGGCTTGATTTATTTTTACCACCATGATCGTTTTATTCAGTGAGTGAAACTAAAAATAAACACTAATCTTTAGTGTTAGAACAGCTATTAATAAGCTTAGGATCTGTGGGGCTGAAGGAAGGAAAGAAGGTGTCATGTGCGTCACTGGAAAATGGCGGAGTATAGGCGAGTGTGTGGTGAGGAGATATATGGAGGTAAGTAACGGGTGAGGAAATAATAGACGAGCCGACAAGGAGACAGTACGGGGGGGGGGGGAGAAGAGAATTAAGGGAAGGAGGAAAATGGAGAGGAGCAAAAGTGAGTGATTTGTAACAGAAAGGAAAATGTTCATAAAGGAATTAAAATATACATGCACCGTTATGTCATGGCTTAAAAGTCAACAGCTACTCTGTTCGTAACATCACTCTTCCTGGAAAACCTTGAATGTCCCCTCACGTCCCCTGGGGTCCTGAATGTCACCTCACATCCCCTGGGGTCCTGAATGCCACCTCACATCCCCTGGGGTCCTGAATGTCACCTCACATCCCCTGGGGTCCTGAATGTCACCTCACATCCACTGGGGTCCTGAATGTCACCTCACATCCCCTAAATGCCACCTCACATCCCCTGGGGTCCTGAATGTCATCTCACATCCCCTGGGGCCCTGAATGCCACCTCACATCCCCTGGGGCCCTGAATGTCACCTCACATCCCTTGGGGCCCTGAATGTCACCTCACATCCCCTGGGGTCCCGAATGTCACCTCACATCCCCTGGGGTCCTGAATGCCATCTCACATCCCCTGGGGTCCTGAATGTCACCTCACATCCCCTGGGGCCCTGAATGTCACCTCACATCCCCTGGGGTCCTGAATGCCACCTCACATCCTTTGGGGCCCTGAATGTCACCTCACATCACCTGGGGCCCTGAATGTCACCTCACATCCCCTGGGGTCCTGAATGTCACCTCACATCCCCTGGGGTCCTGAATGCCACCTCACATCCACTGGGATTCTGAATGTCACCTCACATCCCCTGGGGCCCTGAATGTCACCTCACATCCCTTTGGGCCCTGAATGTCACCTCACATCCCTTTGGGCCCTGAATGTCACCTCACATCCCTTTGGGCCCTGAATGCCACCTCACATCCCCTGGGGTCCTGAATGTCACCTCACATCCCCTGGGGTCCTGAATGTCACCGTACAGTTCTATAAACAAAGACTGTCATAGTTGTACAGTTCTATAAACAAAGTCTGTCATAGTTGTACAGTTCTATAAACAAAGACTGTCATAGTTGTACAGTTCTATAAACAAAGTCTGTCATAGTTGTACAGTTCTATAAACAAAGTCTGTCATAGTTGTACAGTCTTATAAACAAAGTCTGCCAACGCATTAAGTATGTCGTAAATTAAAATGACATTAAGGGATTTCTACCAAAAAAATATATTTTCCATGCATTTTCATTGACCTATATTAGGGGCTTTTTAATTTTATTGAGGTTGCAAGCTTTTACAAAATAGAGTTGCCACTTGGAACAGGTTGGGAACCTGTGATAGAGATATACTCGATAAAGAAACATCTGGCCTGACTTTTGAACATATAGTTATAATATATAAAGACATCTGGCACATGAAGAATCTCGCCTGGTGGACATAAGGTTAATCATAGAGATGTATAGCATGACATTGCAACAATTGTGGAGCAGAACGTTGTGACATACATGCCAAGAAAAGGCCTGTACTATTACACGTGCATGGCAGTAATGCCGTTATGTCGTGACGGTGCGCAACCCTCCTTCTCCCTAAATGCTCTTAGCGCCCAAATCACCATTGATTTTTGATCTATCAGAGACTCGGGATTTGCAGGCCGCAAAGCAGCGCCGTGGGAATCCTCTTTACGGTAAATGTCACTACAATTAACACGGACTGGTTTTCTACGCTGGCGTGGGGGGGGGGGGGCGGGGGAGGGCGTGGGGGGCGGGGGAGAGCGTGGGGGGAGGGCGTGTGGGAGAGGGTGGGGGGAGTTATCAAGGTGGTGGACACAATGTTGCGGTCATAAAATATGCAGCTGTGCATGTTTCGAATAACCGCACAAACGATGTGCTGTTGTAGTCCAGAGGTTCATAACCATTTTGCACCCCCTGCAACCCCTCTTGATTTCAAAACGTAGTTCCTGCACTCCCGGACCAGCTGACACTGCATCCATATCTTTAAATATCCATAGCTCTTTCAGGCGAATAAAGATATCTTTAAACATCCAAAGCTTTCTTTCAGGTGTAACCACAGCTATATATCAGAGATATCCATAGCTTTCTTTCAGGTGTAACCACAGCTATATATCAGAGATACCCATAGCTTTCTTTCAGGTGTAACCACAGCTATATATCAGAGATATCCATAGCTTTCTTTCAGGTGTAACCACAGCTATATATCAGAGATATCCATAGCTTTTTTTCATGTGTATCCACAACTATATATAAGAGATATCCATAGCTTTCTTTCAGGTGTAACCACAGCTATATATCAGAGATTTCCATGGCTTTCTTTCGCCCCTGCCCCTATATATCGAAAACCACGATGCACACAAAATGCACACACAAAATAAAATTGAGGTTCAGTGGTAGTGGGTTTGGGATGAGAGCTTTTGGTTGAGCGTTGATGGGTATTAGTTTAGGGTTGAGAGGTATTGACTTCCTGTTGAGACGTATTTTGTTAGTGTAGAGAGGTATTGGGTTGAGGTTGATATATATTGGCTCCCATTGAGTGGCATTAGGTAAATATTGAAAGGTATTGACTTGTTGATGAGAGGTACTGGGTTGAGTGGTATTGACTTATTGATGAGAGGTATTGGTTGAGACTGATAGGCATTGACTTACTGTTGAGATGCCTTAAGTTAGGGGTGAGAGGTATTGAGTTAGAGTTGTGATGACAGTACTTTGGTGAGGCCAAGTGAATTTGTGCAAGTAGTTATAATATAGTCCTCAATATTCAAACACTGATAGTCGGACCTTCATATTAATCAATGCCTGATAACCCTCGAACAACAACAACAGTCATCATAGTTGCTTCATTTCAATTGGACTCACACGCGTGGCTAGAATTATAGTATTGGTGGAATTGCCCGTGTGTTCACAGCAGCTCAGAGATAAGCTGGAGATTTCATTATCATTATCGACTACACCAGATAATCGTTAACTCAGTGGATCTCAAGATAACAGTCTGAAATCTGTTTCAAAGATATGCTATGGGGATTAATGTGTGCTTAGCATGCTATTCTCAAATAACCTTCTTGTATACTGAACGGCAGTGAATCTTAAAAGGTCATATCTATATATTACTAAATGACTTGATATAAGAGCAAAATGCAGATATATGAGAGCCGTCCTATTCGATTCACCAACAGCGATATGCGCACCAGTGTTAGGTACATGTCGAAATCATTGGATCGGTACCTCTGTTGGAATCGATACGATTTTAAGGAAAAGTTGAATAGAAAGTGGTGCAGAGTTTCCGTACAGAGTAAACGGCTAAAAACCAAAGTCATGTATTTCAATATTGCTTTGATGCACAACGTCAGGGCACATCCTGATATTACTGGATTAGTGGGCAGGTTGAAGAAATACTGGATCTATGGATAACTGGTATTGATAATAATTGCAACGTTGATAAAGCAAGCCTCCCTATATTACGCTTTTCACTTATGACTGACTAATACTAGTTTTTCGTACTCTTTTACTACATTAAAAAAATATATTTGCTCTGTTCTGTTCGCTCATGAGTGCGGGTGTGTGGTCAAGTGTGGTTGTGTGGTCAAGTGTGGCTGTGTGGTCAAAAGTAGTCAAGTGTGACTGTGTGGTTAAGTGTGGCCGTGTTGTCATGTGTGGTCAAGTGATATTGTGTGGCCGTGTGATCAAGTGTGGTCAAGTGTGATCGTGTGGTCATGTGTGGCTGCGTGTTCAAGTGTGGCCAAGTGATACTGTGTGGTCAAGTGTGGCCGTGTGGTCAGGTGTGGCTGTGTGATCCCGTGTGGCCATGTGGTCAAGTGTGGCCATGTAGTCAAGTGTGGCCAAGTGATATTGTGTTGTTAAGTGTGGCCGCGTGGTCAAGTGTGGCTGTGTGGTCAAATGTGGCCGTGTGGTCAAGTGTGACTGTGTGGTCAAGTATGGCTGCGTGGTCAAGTGCGGTCAAGTGACACTGTGTGGTCAAGTAGGCTGTGTGGTCAAGTAGGCTGCGTGGTCCAGGGTGGCCGTGTAGTCAAGTGTGGCCAAGTGATATTGTGTGGTCAAGTGTGGCCAAATGTGGCTGTGTGATCAAGTGTACCGACACCGTAGTCAGTCGTCCCAACCAGTTCAAACCCCAGAGATAACAAGACAAACTAACACCGCGAGGAGATGTGACTAGTTGAACTAGGATGGTGACCCAGGTGTCACTAGGGCCGGTGTGACCCGGTGCGGTATAACTCATAGTGTCACTTTCACCTCTACCTTCATCTTAAGTGGTCCGGTAGAGGATGCACACTGTCACTCAAAGACATGCAGGTTATCGAACTGTTGAGATTTTCGACAACTTTAATGTCCCCAAACGCTCCAAGAACTACTCAAACTGTTTTTAAAACACGGCATGAAGTCCGCGTTCATATAAGCTTCAGGTTTGTCTAATCACTCAACAACTTAAACAACTTAACGTACGAGTGTGTGGCATTGCCAGATGGGTGTGTTGCATTGACAGGTGGGTGGATGGCATTGACAGGTGGTTGGAGGATTGGAACAACTTAAAGTGCGGATATGTGGCATTGACAGGTGGGTGGGTGGCATTGACAGGTGGGTGGGTGGCATTGACAGGTGGGTGGATGATCGGAACAACTTAATGCACAGGTGTGTAGCATTGCCAGATGGGTGTGTGGCATTGACAGATGGGTGTGTGGCATGGACAGATGGGTGTGTGGCATGGACAGATGGGTGTGTAGCATTGCCAGATGGGTGTGTGGCATTGCCAGATGGGTGTGTGGCATTGCCAGATGGATGTGTGGCATGGACAGATGGGTGTGTGGCATTGACAAATGGGTGTGAGGCATTGACAGATGGGTGTGTGGCATTGACAGATGGGTGTGTGGCATTGACAGATGGGTGTGTGGCATTGACAGATGGATGTGTGGCAGTGACAGATGGATGTGTGGCATTGACAGATGGGTGTGTGGCATTGACAGATGGATGCGTGACATTGATAGATGGGTGTGTGGCATTGACAGATGGGTGTGTGGCATGGACATATGGGTGTGTGGCATTGATAGATGGGTGTGTGTTATGAACAGATGTGTGTGTGGCATTGACAGATGGGTGTGTGGCATTGACAGATGGGTGTGTGGCATTGACAGATGGGTGTGTGGCACTGACAAATGGGTGTGTGGCATTGACAGATGGGTGTGTGGCATTGACAGATAGATGTGTGGCACTGACAAATGGGTGTTTGGCATTGACAGATGGGAGTGTGGCATTGACAGATGTGTGTGTGACATTGACAGATGGGTGTGTGGCATTGACAGATGGGTGTGTGGCATTGACAGGTGTGTGTGTGTGGCATTGACAGATGGGTGGATGATCGGAACAACTTAACGTGCGGGTGTGTGGCATTGACAGTTGGGTGTGTGGCATTGACAGATGGTTGTGTGGCATTGACAGGTGGGTTGGTGGCATTGACAGATGGGTGTGTGGCATTTACAGGTGGGTGTGTGGCATTGACAGGTGGGTGTGTGGCATCGACAGATGTGTGTGTGGCATTGACAGATGGGTGTGTGGCATTGACATATGGGTGTGTGGCATTGACAGGTGTGTGTGGCATTGTCAGATGGGTGTGTGGCATTGACAGGTGGGTGTGTGGCATCGACAGGTGGGTGTGTAGCATCGACAGGTGGGTGTGTGGCACTGACAGATGGGTGTGTGGCATTGACAGATGGGTGTGTGGCACTGACAGATGGGTGGATGATCGAAACAACTTAACTTACGGGTGTGTGGCATTGACAGATGGGTGTGTGGCACTGACAGATGGGTGGATGATCGAAACAACTTAACTTACGGGTGTGTGGCATTGACAGACGGGTGTGTGGCACTGACAGATGGGTGGATGATGAGGCAGCCTGCCAGGGAGAGCGTGGGCTCAGTTTAAATTATTAAAATTTAATTTGCTACCTCAGAACACTTGAATAATATGTCGTTCTCTAATGGTTGTGTTTGTAACACATTCTAGTTAGCCGCCTTGATGGTGATGTGATTTATGGATGACTGGTGATCACTGTTCTGTGTTGGGGTGAACTGTGTGACCAGATTGGCCTGTGTTGTTGTCATATTGTATGACTGGACGTGGTGAGTTGTTGTCATATTGTATGACTGGACGTGGTGAGTTGTTGTCATGAATGTTTCAACTTAAATGTGTGAATATTGGTTGGAGAAATGGAGTGAGTGATCACGTGATGCGAGGTATAAAAAGAATGTAAAATGAGGAATAAAGATGAGTTGTTACACAGACCACACATGAGTTGGGGTCATATTTTACTATTTCAAATGATTGGTTATGAACAAATTGTTCACACTGAACAAAGACCACGAGTTAGCGATTTAAAGTATTTTTAAAGTTTGCTGATGACGTACTTGACCTGTCGATATGCAAGTTACAATATGGTGCCTATATTTTAGTCACAATGCCAACAATGTATGATAGCATTATTGGCATTTCAAGTGCTGTCAATGTCATGTAGAGCAGACAGACTTGGCGGATGCCATATTCCCTATAACGGAAGCAGTAGGACGGTCACTTCCGTGTTGTCTTTGATCTAAGTTGTTTTTGGGCAGCATTATGGATTGAACTATAAAACATGACGTTATGCTGCAACATCCATTCAGAGAAACAACTGTATTATTATAAATCAGAATAGAATTGCCTATATTAGGGTGACGGAAAAGATGTTTAGACAATGCATAACAATTTTTTAAATACGTTTTTTGTAACCATTTAATTTTTAAAACAAGTTTATCAATCAGCAATGTAATGTGATATTAGTTTTTAAAAACGAAATGGTAAAGACAGCTAAACCTATAAATAAATAAACACTAATAAAGGATGTATGGATGGAGATCGAATACATTCGTTTGGACAACAAGACATCATCATCTACACAAGTTTTCATCAAATGTACATACATTGCATCCACAATTAGAACGTGCACATCAAATTTTCTGACGGAAAGTGAAGACATTTAAAAAAAAAAAAAATTGTTATATGTATCTATCAAATATAAATAAATGTTCAAATAGAATGACGTGATTACTTAATACTTTTGTTCAAATAGAATGACGTGATTACTTAAAACTTTTGTTCAAATAGAATGACGTGATTACTTAAAACTTTTGTTCAAATAGAATGACGTGATTACTTAAAACTTTTGTTCAAATAGAATGACGTGATTACTTAAAACTTTTGTTCAAATAGAATGACGTGATTACTTAATACGTTTGTTCAAATAGAATGACGTGATTACTTAAAACTTTTGTTCAAATAGAATGACGTGATTACTTAATACTTTTGTTCAAATAGAATGACGTGATTACTTAAAACTTTTGTTCAAATAGAATGAAGTGATTACTTAATACGTTTGTTCAAATAGAATGACGTGATTACTTAATACGTTTGTTCAAATAGAATGACGTGATTACTTAATACTTTTGTTCAAATAGAATGACGTGATTACTTAATACTTTTGTTCAAATAGAATGACGTGATTACTTAATACTTTTGTTCAAATAGAATGAAGTGATTACTTAAAACTTTTGTTCAAATAGAATGAAGTGATTACTTAATACGTTTGTTCAAATAGAATGACGTAATTACTTAATACGTTTGTTCAAATAGAATGACGTGATTACTTAATACTTTTGTTCAAATAGAATGACGTGATTACTTAATACTTTTGTTCAAATAGAATGACGTGATTACTTAATACTTTTGTTCAAATAGAATGAAGTGATTACTTAAAACTTTTGTTCAAATAGAATGAAGTGATTACTTAAAACTTTTGTTCAAATAGAATGACGTGATTACTTAATACTTTTGTTCAAATAGAATGACGTGATTACTTAATACTTTTGTTCAAATAGAATGACGTGATTACTTAATACTTTTGTTCAAATAGAATGACGTGATTACTTAATACTTTTGTTCAAATAGAATGACGTGATTACTTAAAACTTTTTTTCAAATAGAATGACGTGATTACTTAATACTTTTGTTCAAATAGAATGACGTGATTACTTAATACTTTTCTTCAAATAGAATGACGTGATTACTTAATCCTTTTGTTCAAATAGAATGACGTGATTACTTAATACTTTTGTTCAAATAGAATGACGTGATTACTTAATACTTTTGTTCAAATAGAATGACGTGATTACTTAATACTTATGTTCAAATAGAATGACGTGATTACTTAAAACTTTTGTTCAAATAGAATGACGTGATTACCTAAAACTTTTGTTCAAATAGAATGACGTGATTATACTTAATACTGAATGGGAAAGAAAAATACAAATCTTCATATATCTGGATCACACAATTCCGTTGTTTCGGGCAAAGAGCTCTCCTAGACCAGGTGGATTGCAGAGCCAAGTAAACAACGCCTACTAATCTCGAGGGCCTCCCCCCTACTCTAAAGTCGGCACACGATGACCACTGGCCAATGAGGAAGGTGATGGGCTGAGTTCATTAGAAGCCAGACGTCGCCGTAGAGACGTGGCCATAACAGAACGAGGCGACGTTAAATAGAATGGTAATGGAATCAGATTATTGTCATTTGTTTCCAGTTAACATTCCAGATAGAATCTTGCGAGGGTTTTTTTTCGTTTAATCGCATTGTTAAGAGATTGTGTCTAGGATGTATACGTTATTTCATGTTCGTGTTGTCCTTATTCTGGCATGGAGACAAGTTGGAATGGACTCAATGGGACGGGACGCACGAATCACTGATCAATCTGAGTGCATGGACGCATACTGACTGCAGTGATTGATCTGAGTGCGCTGATATATCTAAGTGCACTGGTACATCTGATTGCCCTGGTACACCTGATTGCACTGATACATTCGACTGCAGTGGTACATCTACGTTGACTGATACATGTGAGTGTATTGGTACATCACAGTGCACTAGTACATATGAGTGCACTGAATTCATCTACGCTGTGGGTCCCACATATAAAGTAAGAGGTATCCTACAGTGATACAGGATGCTGTCGTTAAAATGGGTACTACCGGTGTAGTAAAGGGGGCCGCGTAATGCAGCGTCATCAATCTACATTCACAAAACTCATGTGAGACTATACACACGTGTGGTGTGTGTGCAACCATTGAGACTATACACACGTGTGGTGTGTGTGCAACCAGAGACTATACACACGTGTGGTGTGTGTGCAACCATTGAGACTATACACACGTGTGGTGTGTGTGCAACCAGAGACTATACACACGTGTGGTGTGTGTGCAACCATTGAGACTATACACACGTGTGGTGTGTGTGCAACCATTGAGACTATACACACGTGTGGTGTGTGTGCAACCATTGAGACTATACACACGTGTGGTGTGCATGCAAACATTGAGACTGAAGGTCTTGTTATAGAAACCATAGCTCACTTTTATTAGCAAAACAAGTACCATTCTACAGTTAACATAACAAGTACCATTCTACAGTTAACATAACAAGTACCATTCTACAGTTAACACAACAAGTACCATTCTACAGTTAACATAACAAGTACCATTCTACAGTTAACATAACAAGTACCATTCTACAGTTAACATAACAAGTACCATTATACAGTTAACATAACAAGTACCATTCTACAGTTAACATAACAAGTACCATTCTACAGTGAACATAACAAGTACCATTCTACAGTTAACATAACAAGTACCATTATACAGTTAACATAACAAGTACCATTATACAGTTAACATAACAAGTACCATTATACAGTTAAGTGATCTCATTGAGTTTAGGGATTTAGCGTGTTTCGAATTGAACATCACCTCGTTCTGATACATGAACAGTTTCTGTCACTTAGATATGACATGACAACAGTCCTTAGCAGTTAGGTCTTTTTGTCATTTAGATTTTACATGACAACAGTCCATTTCAGTAAAGTTCTTTTGTCATTTAGATTTGACATGACAACAGTCCATTTCAGTAAAGTCCTTTTGTAATTTACATTTGACATAACAACAGTCCATTTCAGTAAAGTCCTTTTGTCATTTAGATTTGACATGACAACATACCCTATCAGCTATGTCCTTTTGTCATTTAGATTTGACATGACAACATACCCTATCAGTTAGGTCCCGTGTGTCATTTAGATTTTACATGACAATAGTCCATTTCAGTAAAGTCCTTTTGTCATTAACATTTGACATGACAACATACCCTATCAGTTAGGTCCCGTGTGTCATTTAGATTTGACATGACAACATACCCTATCAGTTAGGTCGCATTGTTATTGAAATGTACCAGGAGTCATTGTTATTGAAATGTACCAGGAGTCATTGTTATTGAAATGTACCAGGAGTCATTGTTATTTTCCTTAGCCTTACACACGTGACAATCAGAACAGCAGTAAAACTTAAGAGGGGGAAGGGAGAGACAGAGCAAGAGAGAGAGAGAGAGAAGGGGGAGAACCCCTTCAAACGCCATTTTAAACTTTATTTATCTACAGTCGTTGATCAAAACTCAAAATGATTGCATAAAGCAGATATGTATCTTAATCTGAAGTAATTGGGCCATCAATTCATTCTAAAGTTCGTGAAAAAATTTTTTTTTTTACTTGTTCTACTTATGTAGCACATGAACACACAAAGTATGGTGGGTGCTGATTAAGCCATCCACTTAACTTGGAAGAACAGCAGAAGTGATAACTATTCATACTTGTCTGTAACCAAACATAAAATTTCAATGCGGAAACACTGAAAATACATCACACACAAACTATACAAACATAATAGCTGACCTTATTCCAAGCCGAAGATTTCTTCTATTTTTCTTTTTTTGGTTAGTTCTCAAGCTTATTTAAGAATATCACACGGAAGAAATCAGTCAAAAGATCCACTTTCTCATAACTTGTTCTAAGAGTTTAGACGCCGTGACGTCAACGAATGTACACAGTACTGCTCTATAACTATACAGCCATGGTATCGAATCAACTGATGTTTGCAATCACCCTCGCCCCCCCCCCCTTCGGTTATTGTCGGAAATCACTACTCTCTTCAACAGGCATTACGGTGAGTTCGCGCGTGATCGGTTCAAAGGTGAACCCCCCTCCTCTCCCTGCCACAACACACTGTTAGAGTGGACGCCGTTTTGAGATCAGGTAGACGGGAGTGCCATCCATCCCTGTTGTGCCACAGCCCATGTAGGGCTTTGGCCTGTCTCACTACTTCCTTCCACTCAGACCTAACTGACGGGAATGTCATGTAAGAGAAAGATGACAAGTTAGACAGTTAGACATGTACAAGAAAGGTGTGGAGTTGGACATGTACAAGAAAGATGTGGATTTGGACATGTACAAAGAGCGGGGTTGGGCATGTACAGGAAAGATGTGGAGATGGACATGTACAAGAAAGATGTGGAGTTGGACATGTACAGGAAATCGTAAAATTGTCGGTCTAATCGGCATTGTAGAACGTTCCATCCAAGTCTTTATAGAATAATTGTTTGCTGGTGTCTAAGTGCAAATTTAATTCCAATAAACGAGATGTGATGCAAATTTGAACATTTTAAACGGTTTGAAAACTAAAAAAAAAAAGGGGGGGGGGGTAAGTTTAACGGTGAGAGAGTTATGATTAAATAAAAGAACGCGTTTAACAGTATGAGAGATATAAAAAAGTTGAAATTCGTATAAAAAGCAACTTTTGGAAGGATTACAGCATTCACTTCAGCATCCTTAACTCGGTCCAACCAGCATGCATGTCGATTGTCCCATTAATGAATTGAGCGATTTACTTGTGAGTAGCTCAGAACTAACACATGGGCCTCGATTCCTAAACCCATTCAGTCCAATTAGTTACCAGTTACAGCGTAAGGCTGATAAGGGAGAGAATGGCGAAGAAGTGAAATGTGCATTTCAGATCAAAACAAAAGGTTACGTTACAAGTGTTGGCCTGGCTGTGTTAATATGGAATGATAATTTTGTAATGTTCGTCCTTCGCACGCGAAGATGACCAAGGCAAAATTCGACTTGAGTAGCAGCCTTGACTTGAGCTGTATTTTTGTTGTAAGTGAGGGAGTGGCTCAATTCGTCACCCTCACTCTCATCCTTGTCTAGTGAATACAATGGCGAGACTTAGTTAAGGCGACTGAAAGTAGACAAGGATGCAGTAGGTGACCAGCAGTGTGTCTTGTGTGTTTCACTGTGCTCCACGTCGCAGAAGTTGTAGGGGATGCTACTAGAGCCAGACTCCCATGGGACACATCGATCAATTGATGTGATCAGGGGTTAATGTATGCAAAAAGCAGACAGTTGGAGTGTTACAGAAATAAGTTTAATCATGAGTACCATGAATTGGGTCCATTTTGTAGTTCAGTAGGTCTAGGACAAGCAAACTATGAATCCCTCATAAAGGGTGACCGTTGGCTCGCGTGGGGTTAAAAGAGGGTGAGTTTAAGACTTTTAGTGAAATCGCAACGCCACGCATAGCCCCTTAGCCTAAGGTAATCCACAAACCTTAGGGTAAGCTAACACCTTAGTCTAAGGTAATCCCAACGCCCCAGGTAGCCACAAACCCTAGGGTAAGCTAACCCCGGAGCCTAAGGTAATCCCAACACCCCAGGTAGCCACATAGCCTAGGATAAGCTAACCCCTTAGCCTAAGGTAATTCCAACACTCCAGGTAGCCACAAACCCTAGGGTAAGCTAACCCACGAGCCTAAGGTAATCCCAACACCCCAGGTAGCCACATAGGCTAGGGTAAGCTAACCCCGGAGCCTTAGGTAATCCCAACGCCTCGATTAGCCACAAACCCTAGGGTAATTCCAAAGCCCCGTGTCGTACCAGAGCCAAGGGTAATCCAAACACAACGAGTAATCAAAATGCTACAGGTACTCCAAACACTACAGGTAATCCAACACTACAGGTAATCCAACATTACAGGTAATCCAAACACTACAGGTAATCCAAACACTACAGGTAATCCAAACACTACAGGTAATCCAAACACTACAGGTAATCCAAACACTACAGGTAATCCAAACACTACAGGTAATCCAAACACTACAGGTAATCCAAACACTACAGGTAATCCCGCAGCCTCAGATTAATCCCTGGCCAAGAGTAATCTCACAAGCCCTTTCCCAGACACCACCTTATTACTTTGAAGCGAAGAGACATTCTCTCCCATGAGAACCGCTGAAGAAATCTACGTTCTATTTCCAGACTTCCTCGTTCAGTTCTTAGTTTATTTTGGAAATATCATTAAAGCAGTGAAGAACTTGTCGAAACACGTTAAAATTAAACCCTACATGTAGGGAGAGTTGTTTCCGGCAACCAACACACTGGAGCATGGCCACTTGTTTCCACATCAACCCCACCCCACCTCCACAATCCACTGGAGCATGGCCACTTGCAAAGATTTTCAGTTTAGCATTGTCAAGATGTTCAGTTTAGCATTGCAAAGATGTTAATTTTAGCATTGCATTTAAGTTTAGCATTGCAAAGAATTTCAGTTTTGCATTGCAAAGAATTTAAGTTTAGCATTGCAAAGAATTTAAGTTTAGCTGGGCAATTATGGTAATTTTAGCGGTGCAACAATGTTAATTGTACATGTGCAATGATAGACACCACCATTGTCAGCCAATGTTGTTAGATAGACACCGCCATCATCAGCCAATGTTGTAAGATAGACACCGCCATCATCAGCCAATGTTGTAAGATAGACACCGCCATCATCAGCCAATGTTGTAAGATAGACACCGCCATCATCAGCCAATGTTGTAAGATAGACACCGCCATCATCAGCCAATGTTGTAAGATAGAGACCGCCATCATCAGCCAATGTTGTAAGATAGACACCGCCATCATCAGCCAAGGTTGTAAGATAGACACCGCCATGATCAGCCAATGTTGTAAGATAGACACCGCCATGATCAGCCAATGTTGTAAGATAGACACCGCCATGATCAGCCAATGTTGTAAGATAGACACCGCCATGATCAGCCAATGTTGTAAGATAGACACCGCCATCATCAGCCAATGTTGTAAGATAGACACCGCCATCATCAGCCAATGTTGTAAGATAGACACCGCCATGATCAGCCAATGTTGTAAGATAGACACCGCCATGATCAGCCAATGTTGTAAGATAGACACCGCCATCATCAGCCAATGTTGTAAGATAGACACCGCCATCATCAGCCAATGTTGTAAGATAGACACCGCCATCATCAGCCAAGGTTGTAAGATAGACACCGCCATCATCAGCCAATGTTGTAAGATAGACACCGCCATGATCAGCCAATGTTGTAAGATAGACACCGCCATGATCAGCCAATGTTGTAAGATAGACACCGCCATCATCAGCCAATGTTGTAAGATAGACACCGCCATCATCAGCCAATGTTGTAAGATAGACACCGCCATGATCAGCCAATGTTGTAAGATAGACACCGCCATCATCAGCCAATGTTGTAAGATAGACACCGCCATGATCAGCCAATGTTGTAAGATAGACACCGCCATGATCAGCCAATGTTGTAAGATAGACACCGCCATCATCAGCCAATGTTGTAAGATAGACACCGCCATCATCAGCCAATGTTGTAAGATAGACACCGCCATGATCAGCCAATGTTGTAAGATAGACACCGCCATGATCAGCCAATGTTGTAAGATAGACACCGCCATGATCAGCCAATGTTGTAAGATAGACACCGCCATCATCAGCCAATGTTGTAAGATAGACACCACCATCATCAGCCAATGTTGTAAGATAGACACCGCCATCATCAGCCAATGTTGTAAGATAGACACCGCCATCATCAGCCAATGTTGTAAGATAGACACCGCCATCATCAGCCAATGTTGTAAGATAGACACCGCCATCATCAGCCAATGTTGTAAGATAGACACCGCCATCATCAGCCAATGTTGTAAGATAGACACCGCCATCATCAGCCAATGTTGTAAGATAGACACCGCCATCATCAGCCAATGTTGTAAGATAGACACCGCCATCATCAGCCAATGTTGTAAGATAGACACCGCCATCATCAGCCAATGTTGTAAGATAGACACCGCCATCATCAGCCAATGTTGTAAGATAGACACCGCCATCATCAGCCAATGTTGTAAGATAGACACCGCCATCATCAGCCAATGTTGTAAGATAGACACAGCCATGATCAGCCAATGTTGTAAGATAGACACTGCCATCATCAGCCAATGTTGTAAGATAGACACCGCCATCATCAGCCAAGGTTGTAAGATAGACACCGCCATCATCAGCTAATGTTGTAAGATAGACACCACCATCATCAGCCAATGTTGTAAGATAGACACCGCCATCATCAGCCAATGTTGTAAGATAGAGACCGCCATCATCAGCAAAGCTGAACATATATTGTTTCATTGTCGTAATGCGGTCCTACATGACGCCCATACCGTTTTCGTAATGCGGTCCTACTTACGCCCATACCGTTGTCGTAATGCGGTCCTACTTGACGTCCATACCGTTGTCGTTATGCGGTCCTACATGACGCCCATACCGTTGTCGCCATGCGCTCACTACGTGACGCCCATACCGTTGTCGTTATGCGGTCCTACATGACGCCCATACCGTTGTCGTAATGCGGTCCTACATGACGCCCATACCGTTGTCGTTATGCGGTCCTACATGACGCCCATACCGTTGTCGTTATGCGGTCCTACATGACGCCCATACCGTTGTCGCCATGCGCTCACTACGTGACGCCCATACCGTTGTCGTTATGCGGTCCTACATGACGCCCATACCGTTGTCGCCATGCGCTCACTACATGACGCCCATACCGTTGTCGTAATGCGGTCTCTTTAACTTGAGGTCGTCATTTATTTTATTTTTAAATTGGAAAAAAAAAAGGGGGGGGCATTGGAGGCCATTTGAATAGGACAATCCCTAAATGTACAATGGGGTTGCGTCCCCTTGGCTGTTCCCCTGACAGCGTACTCGGACCTGCCAGTTGGTGAATGTGACGTCAAGAACGAGCTTATGTTTCACGTTACACCCATAAACCCAACTCCTTGTGTCATAATTCAACTCAAAGATATGCCATCCCACCCCTTTGAAGCAGATTAACAAACACAAACTATTTGTTTAAAAACAACACTATAGGTTCAGCTTGAATAATGGTTGCACGGAATACAAAGGGAAACGTGTCTGCTAATGCCTTTATCGGTACAACAACAAACATCACCCCAAAAAACTCATTTAAATATACATTAAATGTACATCAATATGTATAACACAAATCCTTAACAAAAACAAAGCTGTAACGGAAAGGACGTGAGTGCAAGTCAAATGTACACAAAGTGTGCTCTATTTTTGTAAAACAGATGGAGACTATCATGAAGACTTCCTCACTAGAATAAATGAGACAAAAATACAGGACGGGTTTAATAAGACAGGGGGCTATTACATAAATAAAGATGGACATTTGATTTATTTTTATTTCTGAGACTACCTCCACTCCAACTCCACCCCCACAACCCCACTTTTAAAAAATAGACTCAAATAAATAAAAAAGCGGCACTATACGATTAGAGCGCAACAGTTCTAAGATGTTTACCAAGCATTAAACCAAACAGATCACTGCGGCGTTCGATCATTGTCGTCTCAACACCGTTTGAGGCGTTCTCTGATTCATTGACGTCACAGTGTTGGAGCACGGTGTGTGTCATTATTGCAATTACACTCACACACTGACACACTTATTATCTCTTTAACTGTGTGTCATTACTGCAGTTACACTCACACTTACTCTCGCACTCACACTCACACTTACACACTTAATATCTCTTTACATCTCATCGATCTTTGCTCATTTAGACCAACGCTTTCATACTCCCCCCCCCACCCCCCGTCCGTCAGCCAGTGCATGCTATATCCAGATTTAGACAGACACATTCAAAGTGACACCGGAGCCAGCTGTGCCAGATAACAAGTGGAATTAACAGTGTGAAAGAAGAACTGGATTTTGTCCTATTAAGTCTTTAAATAGAAACAATATAAAAACGATTTGATTTCAACCTCATATTCAACACAGGCGATGTTTGTATGTCGAGCTGTATATGTTTGTATGTCGAGCTTTATATGTTTGTATGTCGAGCTGTGTATGTTTGTATGTCGAGCTTTATATGTTTGTATGTCGAGCTGTGTATGTTTGTATGTCGAGCTGTGTATGTTTGTATGTCGAGCTGTGTATGTTTGTATGTCGAGCTGTATATGTTTGTATGTCGAGCTGTGTATGTTTGTATGTCGAGCTGTATATGTTTGTATGTCGAGCTTTATACCTTAGAAAACCGCTAGAACCTGATCATTGGGCTCCATAAAATCAGATCACGGTAATACTTAATAGTGGGGTCACGTTCTCGCGTAGTTTTAGATCATGGGCAAATGAATAGACGACATCTAGGGAGCCATGCTACGACAGCGTTACATTCGAATTGGCTTTTTAGCGGGCCACGTTAAAGCGGGGCATGTTATAGCGGGGCTAGTTATAGCGGATAACGTTATCGCGGGGCATGTTATAGCGGAGCACCTTATAGCCGGCATGTTATAGCGGGAACGTTATACCGGGGTACGTTATAGGAAGGCACGTTATAGCGGGGCATGTTATAGAGGGGCATGTTATAGAGGGGCACATTACAGCGGGGCGCATTATAGAGGGGCACGTTATAGGAGGGCACGTTATAGCGGGGCATGTTATAGAGGGGCACATTATAGCGGGGCACGTTATAGAGGGGCACGTTATAGCGGGGCATGTTATAGCGGGGCATGTTATAGCGAGGCATGTTATAGTGGGGGCATGTTATAGCGGGACATGTTATAGAGGGGCACGTTTTATCGGGGCACGTTATAGCGAGGCATGATATAGCGGCCATGTTATAGCGGGACACGTTATAGCGGAGCGCGTTATAGCGGGGAACGTTATAGCGGGGCACGTTATAGCGGTGCATGTTATAGCGGGCATGTTATAACGGGGCATGTTATAGCGGTGCATGTTATAGCGGGGCACGTTATAGCGGGGCATGTTATAGCGGGAATGTTATAGCGGGCATGTTATAGCGGGGCACGTTATAGCGGTTCATATTATAGCGGGGCATGTTATAGCGGGCATGTTATATAGGGCATGTTATAGCGGTTCATATTATAGCGGGGCATGTTATAGCGGTTCATATTATAGCGGGGCATGTTATAGCGAGGGATGTAGATTGCAAATGCAAGTTAAAATTACCAAGCAAAGATGTACTTTTTAATTAATATTTTTTTACTCGTAAAAAAACTACCGGAATGTATATGTTTTCAATCCGGTCTCTTAAAATCGTAGTTCCGGCGGGTCTCGGCGTACAATCGTAAAAGAAATCATACATTGTACGGGCCAAAATCGTAAAAGTAAAGTCTGGCAAAGGGACTCCATCTTTGCTCTTGTTTACCTTACAAGAAGTGCGTAAAATGGCCACGTGACCCAATACTTGCTTTTGTTTAGCTAACAAGAAGTGCGTAAAATGGCCACGTGACACAATCCTTGCTTTTGTTTACCTAACAAGAAGTGCGTAAACGGCCTGGTCTTCTTTAAAAGTCCTCTCTTTTTCTCATCAACCCCACTACGACCAGAGTATCAGACATCGACAAAATCATTTGTTTCAGCATATGAGCCTAGTAGAGGCGGAAACGACCGGTCCGTGAGTCCGACTCGCTACCTACAGCATGTCTGCATAAAGTTATATATATAGCCTGCAGTAATGACCAGTTCGTACAAGGACTGCAGCGAGACGGTCAGTCAAACATGCCACTATTGTGTATAGGACAACCGCCATGTTTACATATTCATTCTAAACGCAATACGTGCGCATTGTGGTTGTGGAGATAAAGGCTTCACGATTTCTTAGAGAACCCCTTAGATTTGTTGATGCCTCGCCATATCAATATGTACGTGAAGCTCTGCCCATATCAATATGTACGTCAATCTCCGCCCATATCAATTTGTACGTCAATCTCTGTCCATATCAATATGTACGTCAACTTTGTCCATGTCCATATCAATATGTACGTCAATCTCTGTCCATATCAATATGTACGTCAATCTCTGTCCATATCAATATGTACTTCAATCTCTGCCCTTATCAATATGTACATCAATCTCTGTCCATATCAATATGTACGTCAATCTCTGTCCATATCAATATGTACGTCAATCTCTGTCCATATTAATATGTACGTCAATCTCTGTCCATATCAATATGTACGTGAATCTCTGCCCATATCAATATGTACGTCAACCTCTGTCCATATCAATATGTACGTCAATCTCTGTCCATATCAATATGTACGTCAACTTTGTCCATGTCCATATCAATATGTACGTCAATCTCTGCCAATGTCCATATCAATATGTACGTCAATTCTTGTCCATATCAATATGTACGTCAATCTCTGCCAATGTCCATATCAATATGTACGTCAATTCTTGTCCATATCAATATGTACGTCAATCTCTGCCAATGTCCATATCAATATGTACATCAATCTCTGTCCATATCAATATGTACGTCAATCTCTGTCCATATCAATATGTACGTCAATCTCTGTCCATATCAATATGTACGTCAATCTCTGCCCTTATCAATATGTACATCAATCTCTGTCCATATCAATATGTACGTCAATCTCTGTCCATATCAATATGTACGTCAATCTCTGTCCATATCAATATGTACGTCAATCTCTGTCCATATCAATATGTACGTCAATCTCTGTCCATATCAATATGTACGTCAACCTTTGTCCATATCAATATGTACGTCTACCTCTGTCCATATCAATATGTACGTCAATCTCTGTCCATATCAATATGTACGTCAATCTCTGCCAATGTCCATATCAATATGTACGTCAATCTCTGTCCATATCAATATGTACGTCAACGTCTGTCCATATCAATATGTACGTCAACCTCTGTCCATATCAATATGTACGTCAATCTCTGTCCATATCAATATGTACGTCAACTTTGTCCATGTCCATATCAATATGTACGTCAATCTCTGTCCATATCAATATGTACGTCAATCTCTGTCCATATCAATATGTACGTCAATCTCTGCCAATGTCCATACCAATATGTACGTCAATCTCTGTCCATATCAATATGTACGTCAACCTCTGTCCATATCAATATGTACGTCAATCTCTGTCCATATCAATATGTACGTCAACCTCTGTCCATATCAATATGTACGTCAACCTCTGTCCATATCAATATGTACGTCAATCTCTGTCCATATCAATATGTACGTCAATCTCTGCCCATATCAATATGTACATCAATCTCTGTCTATATCAATATGTACGTCAATCTCTGTCCATATCAATATGTACGTCAATCTCTGTCCATATCAATATGTACTTCAATCTCTGCCCTTATCAATATGTACATCAATCTCTGTCCATATCAATATGTACGTCAATCTCTGTCCATATCAATATGTACGTCAATCTCTGTCCATATCAATATGTACGTCAATCTCTGTCCATATCAATATGTACGTGAATCTCTGCCCATATCAATATGTACGTCAATCTCTGTCCATATCAATATGTACGTCAATCTCTGCCCATATCAATATGTACGTCAATCTCTGTCCATATCAATATGTACGTCAATCTCTGTCCATATCAATATGTACGTCAATCTCTGTCCATATCAATATGTACGTCAATCTCTGTCCATATCAATATGTACGTGAATCTCTGTCCATATCAATATGTACATCAATCTCTGTCCATATCAATATGTACGTCAATCTCTGTCCATATCAATATGTACGTGAATCTCTGCCCATATCAATATGTACGTCAATCTCTGTCCATATCAACATGTACGTCAATCTCTGTCCATATCAATATGTACGTCAACCTCTGTCCATATCAATATGTACGTCAACCTCTGTCCATATCAATATGTACGTCAATCTCTGTCCATATCAATATGTACGTCAATCTCTGTCCATATCAATATGTACGTCAATCTCTGTCCATATCAATATGTACGTCAATCTCTTTCCATATCAATATGTACGTCAACTTTGTCCATGTCCATATCAATATGTACGTCAATCTCTGTCCATATCAATATGTACGTCAATCTCTTTCCATATCAATATGTACGTCAATCTCTGCCCTTATCAATATGTACATCAATCTCTGTCCATATCAATATGTACGTCAATCTCTGTCCATATCAATATGTACGTCAATCTCTGTCCATATCAATATGTACGTCAATCTCTGTCCATATCAATATGTACGTCAATCTCTGTCCATATCAATATGTACGTCAATCTCTGTCCATATCAATATGTACGTCAACCTCTGTCCATATCAATATGTACGTCTACCTCTGTCCATATCAATATGTACGTCAATCTCTGTCCATATCAATATGTACGTCAATCTCTGCCAATGTCCATATCAATATGTACGTCAATCTCTGTCCATATCAATATGTACGTCAACGTCTGTCCATATCAATATGTACGTCAACCTCTGTCCATATCAATATGTACGTCAATCTCTGTCCATATCAATATGTACGTCAATCTCTGTCCATATCAATATGTACATCAATCTCTGTCCATATCAATATGTACGTCAACTTTGTCCATGTCCATATCAATATGTACGTCAATCTCTGTCCATATCAATATGTACGTCAATCTCTGTCCATATCAATATGTACGTCAATCTCTGCCAATGTCCATATCAATATGTACGTCAATCTCTGCCAATGTCCATATCAATATGTACGTCAATCTCTGCCAATGTCCATATCAATATGTACGTCAATCTCTGTCCATATCAATATGTACGTCAACCTCTGTCCATATCAATATGTACGTCAACCTCTGTCCATATCAATATGTACGTCAATCTCTGTCCATATCAATATGTACGTCAATCTCTGCCCATATCAATATGTACATCAATCTCTGTCTATATCAATATGTACGTCAATCTCAGTCCATATCAATATGTACGTCAATATCTGTCCATATCAATATGTACTTCAATCTCTGCCCTTATCAATATGTACATCAATCTCTGTCCATATCAATATGTACGTCAATCTCTGTCCATATCAATATGTACGTCAATCTCTGTCCATATCAATATGTACGTCAATCTCTGTCCATATCAATATGTACGTGAATCTCTGCCCATATCAATATGTACGTCAATCTCTGTCCATATCAACATGTACGTCAATCTCTGTCCATATCAATATGTACATCAATCTCTGTCCATATCAATATGTACGTCAACCTCTGTCCATATCAATATGTACATCAATCTCTGTCCATATCAATATGTACGTCAATCTCTGTCCATATCAATATGTACGTGAATCTCTGCCCATATCAATATGTACGTCAATCTCTGTCCATATCAACATGTACGTCAATCTCTGTCCATATCAATATGTACGTCAACCTCTGTCCATATCAATATGTACGTCAACCTCTGTCCATATCAATATGTACGTCAATCTCTGTCCATATCAATATGTACGTCAATCTCTGTCCATATCAATATGTACGTCAATCTCTGTCCATATCAATATGTACGTCAATCTCTGTTCATATCAATATGTACGTCAACCTCTGTCCATATCAATATGTACGTCAATCTCTGTCCATATCAATATGTACGTCAATCTCTGTCCATATCAATATGTACGTCAACCTCTGTCCATATCAATATGTACGTCAATCTCTGTCCATATCAATATGTACGTCAATCTCTTTCCATATCAATATGTACGTCAACTTTGTCCATGTCCATATCAATATGTACGTCAATCTCTCTCCATATCAATATGTACGTCAGAATTTGACACTATGGAACCTACAAGGCAATAACAATCGATAAGAAACGTAATGAGGTCTATATTTAGACCACCAATCACTACCTGTGCACGCGGTAAAATATCGAATTCTACGCTAAAGAAAACGCAAATCGTGATAATAAGAGGGTGGGCAAAAACGGGGTGGGGGGCGAGGGCTAGGGATTACAAGAGATAATTGCAATATAATGGCGCACAACTAAGAAAAGAAAGCTGACGAGGCTCCGCTTGATCTGAATTTGTGACGTTAATGGATTGAGGATATTGATGCAAGCTTTCCAGCTGTATATACGAGCCTTTTGGTCGTGTCAATAATGGAGGGAAGAAACAAAACTCATGGATTATAGGAGATAGTCACCGGTGAAGGCCGATGAACATTTAATGATATGATCGGGAGATAAGAATGTTTTCATAGGACTGTTTCTTACCGTATGCCTATTTCTTACCAAATGTCATATGCCTATTTCTTACCGTATGTATATTTCTTACTGAATGCCTATTTCTTACCGTTAGCCTAATTCTTATTGTCTGCCTGTTTCTTACCGTATGCTTATTTCTTACCGTATGCTTATTTCTTACCGTATGCTTATTTCTTACCGTATGCTTATTTCTTACCGTTTGCCTATTTTCTTATCTTATGCTTATTTTTTTTACCGGTGTCAGACAAACTGATGGCTAATGTCAGTGCTCAAACTCTCCTTCTCAGTGGGCCGAAAATGCCGGTCCTAAAAATAAAGAAAAAAGTGCTGCCCGAACAGATCACCCCTAACGCATACCCTTCCTACGCCACTGTCTTTTAGAAAAAAACTAAAGATTTCACCAATAAAACGCTAAAAAAGCATAACAATTGAATTATGTGATAAAAATCAGGGCTTGAGTCCTGTAGGAACGCTACAGTTCAGGGCTTGAGTCCTGTAGGGACGCTACAGTTCAGGGCTTGAGTCCTGTAGGGACGCTACAGTTCAGGGCTTGAGTCCTGTAGGAACGCTACAGTTCAGGGCTTGAGTCCTGTAGGAACGCTACAGTTCAGGGCTTGAGTCCTGTAGGAACGCTACAGTTCAGGGCTTGAGTCCTGTAGGGACGCTACAGTTCAGGGCTTGAGTCCTGTAGGGACGCTACAGTTCAGGGCTTGAGTCCTGTAGGAACGCTACAGTTCAGGGCTTGAGTCCTGTAGGAACGCTACAGTTCAGGGCTTGAGTCCTGTAGGAACGCTACAGTTCAGGGCTTGAGTCCTGTAGGAACGCTACAGTTCAGGGCTTGAGTCCTGTAGGAACGCTACAGTTCAGGGCTTGAGTTCTGTAGGAACGCTACAGTTCAGGGCTTGAGTCCTGTAGGAACGCTACAGTTCAGGGCTTGAGTCCTGTAGGAACGCTACAGTTCAGGGCTTGAGTCCTGTAGGAACGCTACAGTTCAGGGCTTGAGTCCTGTAGGGACGCTGCAGTTCAGGGCTTGAGTCCTGTAGGAACGCTACAGTTCAGGGCTTGAGTCCTGTAGGGACGCTACAGTTCAGGGCTTGAGTCCTGTAGGGACGCTACAGTTCAGGGCTTGAGTCCTGTAGGAACGCTACAGTTCAGGGCTTGAGTCCTGTAGGAACGCTACAGTTCAGGGCTTGAGTCCTGTAGGGACGCTGCAGTTCAGGGCTTGAGTCCTGTAGGAATGCTACAGTTCAGGGCTTGAGTCCTGTAGGAACGCTACAGTTCAGGGCTTGAGTCCTGTAGGGACGCTGCAGTTCAAGGCTTGAGTCCTGTAGGAACGCTACAGTTCAGGGCTTGAGTCCTGTAGGAACGCTACAGTTCAGGGCTTGAGTTCTGTAGGAACGCTACAGTTCAGGGCTTGAGTCCTGTAGGAACGCTACAGTTCAGGGCTTGAGTCCTGTAGGAACGCTACAGTTCAGGGCTTGAGTCCTGTAGGAACGCTACAGTTCAGGGCTTGAGTCCTGTAGGGACGCTGCAGTTCAGGGCTTGAGTCCTGTAGGAACGCTACAGTTCAGGGCTTGAGTCCTGTAGGGACGCTACAGTTCAGGGCTTGAGTCCTGTAGGGACGCTACAGTTCAGGGCTTGAGTCCTGTAGGAACGCTACAGTTCAGGGCTTGAGTCCTGTAGGAACGCTACAGTTCAGGGCTTGAGTCCTGTAGGGACGCTGCAGTTCAGGGCTTGAGTCCTGTAGGAATGCTACAGTTCAGGGCTTGAGTCCTGTAGGAACGCTACAGTTCAGGGCTTGAGTCCTGTAGGGACGCTGCAGTTCAAGGCTTGAGTCCTGTAGGAACGCTACAGTTCAGGGCTTGAGTCATGTAGGGACGCTACAGTTCAGGGCTTGAGTCCTGTAGGAACGCTACAGTTCAGGGCTTGAGTCCTGTAGGGACGCTACAGTTCAGCGCTCTTGCACTTTGGTTTTGCTTTTTTTCTTGCTAAGAAATAAATACATATCGCTTATGGGGGGAAATGGAGGGGGGGGGGTTGGATCTTGAGTTAGTTCCCACACTTTTTTCTCAGGATTTGACCCCTTGATAAAAAGACCGAGTGTTATCACTGGTTTTCCTAATCATACCAAAGAGAATCTGGTTTAAAAAAAGAACCAAAGCTATCGATGATTACAGAATCACACCAACGTAAATTCGGTGGGAAAACGTGATATTGATCACAGAGAACACTACATCAATGTATCACCGACCGTTTCATTGCGGGCTTAACAGTGCTAAGTAATGCCTAAGCTGCACCTAGGCAGGGTTTAGGCTTAGTGAAGACTATTGTCTGTTTAGTCAAACTTCATGTCAGTGTGGTTGTAACTAAGGCCGTGGCAAGCACCAGCTGCACCTAGGGCAGGGCAAAGCCTGAATTTATGCAGCCACTTCCCCCAAACGTTTAGTTTGATACACTAAAAAAAAAAAAAAAAAAAAAAGGTTAATAGTGGGGGAGACTGCAATCACGTTAGCACAATAGGAAATTAGTAGAACACAGTAAGGTTAAACCTGATAAAAGTCACGCAACAAAACAACGAACAGCCTTTATCAGCGCACAAACAGAAAAACGAATAAAAGGAAAACACGTCGACTTTGTCAGTCGGAGGAGGACTTTTGGGACAAGGCACTTGAGATGATAGACTATTTCCGATGTAGGTCTTACCCGGAGACAGTACTTTCATCAGCCCTTCAAAGGGTTAAGAAGATTACCCGTGCTGATGCCTTCAGACCTCGTCTGAGTGACAACGTTGACAGGACCAAACGTATCATCACTTATCACCCACACAATCTTATAGCTAAAAGTGTTTTCCTTAAAAACCGTTCTATATTACTCGCAGACACAGAGACACGAGACATCTTCTCCTCCCCGCCTCTCATTGTTTTTAGACGGGACAAAAATCTGAGAGACCTCCTGGTGCACAGTCGTATCAACGCTGCCCCCTCCCACTTCGGGACCAAGCCATGTGGCCGCAGCCGATGCAACACTTGCCCTTTTGTCTTCCAGACTCAAAACATACATTTCCCTAAGGGCAGTTTTCAGATACGCGGGGGTTTCCTTTGTACTAGCCGCAATGTTATCTACGCTATTGTTTGCACCCGCTGCCAGATGTCAAACATTGGGGAGACAGGACGCCGAATCTCTGACCGTTGTACTGGACACCTCCGTAATATTACACAAGATAAACAGTGTCCTGTCTCCAAACACTTCAATAGTGCCGACCACCTGGGCAAGGCGGAATTTTCAATATGCGCGATTGTGGCCAGCACAAACACACCCAGCCGGGTGAATTTGGAGCACAAGCTTATTTTGACTTATGACACCTTGTACCCACATGGTATGAATGTCATGTCTCATTTCACTGTTTGAACCTAGCTCCGCCCCTCCACGTCACGACCTATCGCAGTGGACTTACTTCTGCTCTTTTCTTTTAACCTTTCTCCCACTTACTTTCTGTCACTAATCCTTTGCTGCCCTCTTGGATACTACATCTCAGCTAAGTGCTATATTATATTTTTTGATACATTTTCATTTTATTCGTTTTTCTGTTTGTTCGCGGATGAAGGCTTCCTGCCGACACGTTCGTTGCTTTGTTGCGTTCCTTTTATCAGGTTTAACCTTACTGTGTTCTACTAATTTCCTATAGTTTGATACACGTTTTTTGCATTGGAAAATGAAAATTTTGGTACCCCTTCAAAACTGCGTCCCGGTCCAAATTTTCTCTTCTAATACTAATTTTAAAAAAACATTTTTAAGAAATTGAAATTATTTTTAAATTAAATTAGTAAAAGCCAAAGTATTCATTGAATGTTGAAGTTTATTTATTAATATTCACAATGATCTCATTTTTTTAAAAAAACTATGTAAATATTGATAATTTCCACCATTATTTTTGTTTTGTAACGTACACAGAATGTATGCATTGACAAATTCAAAATACCTAAATATTTCAGTTTCGGCCGAAACCAAAAAGTCCAATTTCGGCTTTGGTCGAAACTGAAATGTTAACTTTCAGTTTAATTTCGGTTTCACCCGAAAGTCATTTTTAAATTTTGGCTTAGTTTCGGTTTGGCCGAAATCAGAAAATAACTTTCTGTCGGTCTCTATTTGAAAAAACAGCATGATCATTGTAGAAAGCAGAGGTCCTAGTCTACTATAAGCTCTTCAAGATTGGACTACGTGACCAGAAGCTTTCAATATTCTATTAAGGAAGATAGCTGCAGTAAATGGCGCCACTTTTCGCACAAGGTAATGGTAGTATATAATAAAAGTTCATTACAACAGACGCAATGCTTGCCTTTCTATCTCATCCTAATATTCTTTGTTACCATATTGCTTAACTCTGTACATGCCAACGATAGAGAAATATGGCGTTTTCCCCAAGTGAGAAAGGGGTGGAGCTAGCTTTTATGTTTTTTTATATTTATTTAAGAATTAAAATTTATACATTATAAAAGAGATTGAATTTATAAAAATGAAAGTTTTAATTAGAATTATCATTTTTTAAAAACAAAATTTGTTTATTGCATTTACGTCATCAATTTTGTTTTCTTGTCGCGACTCGAATCGAGCTAAGTGCTTCAATAAAAATTAATTTTAAAATCCAAAATGAGTCTCGAAAACATTAAAATTGACTGAGATGAATCTCTTATATTGAAAGATCAATATAAAACAACACTAGATGAAGACGTGGATGTTTCTTTACTTACAGAAGTACAATTAACATTTCTAAATAATCTGAACAACAAAATATATTGTACACTTAAATAATTGGTTCCTAGTTATAGTCTTACAATGTTGTAATAATAATTTTATTTTCCAGTCCTGTTTTGACTTTATTTTTTTCTTTTAAAGTGTTTGTTTACATAATCAGCTGATCAAACAGCTGATTTTAGTTTTCATTGTTTTTGTTGTTATTTTTGTCTTTTGCCTAATTCTAATGAGTAAATAAGGGAAGTTATGAATTTATTCTCTTCAAAATATGTTACTATGTAGTTAATTTCACAGCCTTATATTTAAAATATTTTTATCTAATATGTGCACATATGAAGATGTTGACCATATAATATGTCACTTATATCCTAACATTATATAATAATTTATATTATTATAGCTATTATTATTTTTATACTATGTTATATCTGTGTGAGAACAATAAAGTCTGCTGATGTGTTCTGCTAACATGCAATTTACAAATAAACTATTTTTCGTCCACTTGTTTGGGCCTGATGTAGTCATGTAAGCGCTAGCTTTATTATTTTATATTTATATAATTTTTATTTAAATTTAAATAATTTTTGTTTAAATTTAAATCATTTAGTACGACAAGGTTGCTTGCTCTCCCCCACCCTGTTCAACATCTTCTTGGAGAGAATTATGTCAGATGCACTAGAAACGCATGTAGGGACAGTCAGGATTGGTGGCAGAACAATCGCCAACCTACGATTTGCGGATGACTTAGACGGACTGGCTGGAAGCGAGGAAGAGCTAGCCAACCTAGTAAAGAGTCTCGACAAGACTTCATCGTCCTTTGGCATGCAAATCAGTGCAGAAAAGATTAAAATGATGACGAATGGCACTAATGGCATCACCACTGAAATTAAGGTCGGGGAGGAAAGATTAGAGACAGTCTGCAGCTTCAAGTACCTCGGAGCAATAGTTTCGGAACAAGGCTCCAAGCCCGAATTGATGGCCAGGATTGCGCAGACCACGACAGCACTAAAGAGGCTCAAGAAAATATGGAACGACAAAAATATAGCCCCCAGCACCAAAATCAGGCTGATGCGCTCATTTATCCTCTCCATTTTCTTATATGCCTGTGAGTCCTGGACATTAACAGCAGAACTTGAAAGGAAAATAAAGGCGATGGAGATGAGATGTTACAGAGGCATTCTTGGCATCTGCTACAGAGACCACATCACCAATGAGCAAATAAAAGAAAGGATTAGTTAAGCAATTGGGCAATATGATGACCTCCTGACGTCTGTTAAAAAGTGCAAACCTGAATGGTATGGCCACGTGACCAGAAAACAAGGGCTCGACAAAGAGATCTTGCAGGGCACTACTAGAGGAGGGAGAAGAAGAGGAAGACAAAGAAAAAGATGGGAAGATAATATCAAAGAATGGACGATGCTATGCATAGGGCAGAAGACCGAGAGGAATGGAGAAGAATAATGTACATGTCATCTGTGGCGCCCCAATGGTCGAAGGACTACGGGACCTGATGATGATGATGATGAATGTATTTAAATGTGTTTGTATCAAATTTAAACTTTGTATTTGAATCATTCTGCATGATAAGATTCAAGATCACTTGACTAAATTTAATCACAAAAACACTATATACGCACATTATGCCAAAAAAAAATTAAAATAAATCTAACAGTTGTATTAGTCAATTCTTCTTTTAAATTTTATATTTTATATTGCAGAATTAAATTCCAATAAATATTCAACTATTTCTTTCATATTTTTTTTTACTTTTTACAGTATGTTGTTGGTGTAAAAAAATGTTAAATTGTAAAATAATTTTCACATATCAATCATGATTATAAGAAAACATACAATCATTTTCAAGCACAACTTATAAAATTTGAATCCCCCTTCATTTGTGAACACTTTAATCTATAAAATGATGGGTATTAATTAGCTACTCTTTTTTGTGTACATTATGTGAGATGACCTCAACAAAAACATAAAGAACAAAAAAAAACATTGGCCTGTAAATAGTTAAACTGACATATTATTGTATGTGGTCGGCTTATGAGCGGGTTAAATACTTTTCAGGTTTTTCCAGAATGAAACAAAGGGGTTCAGCTTATGTAAAGAAGGGATTTTGAAAACGAGCATATATGATAAGTTTCACAATAAGGACATTTAATCCTAGGATATATCTTCTCCTACCTGGGAATTTTGAACAGTGCTCGTCTGGGATCTAGGTCTCCCAAGGGCGGTTTACCATCTGCGATTTCAATGGCTGTGATGCCCAATGACCAGATATCACAGCGGACGTCATAGGTGTAATCCAGCTGTTGCTCACACGCTATTACCTGTGGTAAAGTCAAGTTTTGTAACACTCATCACAAGCGATCATCTTTGACAAAGTTAAGATTTTTTACGTTCATCACAAGCAATCATCTGTGACAAAGGAAGATGTGTTACATTTATCACAAACAATCACCTGTGACAAGGTCAAGTTTTGTAACATGTATCATGAGCAACTGACTTTTTTGTGGGTTTTTTTAATAGCAGAATTTATCAGTAAATTTTTATATATTAAAAATTTTGTATTAAAGATTTAATTGTATAACACACAATGTACAAAACAATTTTGCTGGTGTACTGCTTTCTTGATGACGTTACTTTCCTTGACACATGTAACATGTAACATTGCATGAGTTAAATATTGAATTTGAAGTTGCCTAGGTGCTGGACTCATGATAGCCATAGGCTAAACAAATCCAGACAAAACATTTAGATAACATTTTTACAGTTCTTGTTAAATGAAAAAAATGTGCATTGAAGATTTAAAAGTTTCTAATATAATGGATCTTTAAATTCTGTAGAGGGACAACATCTCCTTAAGTTCTGTAGAGCAGTGGTTCTCAACGTTCCTAATGCCGAATCCCCTTAATACAGTTCCTCATGTTGTGCCGACCCCCAACCACAAAATTATGTTCGTTGCTACTTCATAACTGTAGAGTACATGTGTTTTCCGATATTCTTAGACAACCCCTGGGAAGGGGTCGTTTACCCCCAAAGGGGTCACGACCCCCCAAAGAGGTCACGACCCACAGGTTGAGAACCGTTGCTGTAGAGAGATATAATCTCCTTAAGTTCTGAAGAGGGAAATAATCTATTTCACTTCTATTATTTTAGTGGTAAATAAATGAAAATTAGTCAATCAATAGTTTGTTCAGATTTAATGTGGAATGTCAGCAGTTACCTCAGGTGCCATCCAGTAAGGGGTGCCGACATGGGTCTTTTTTCTGCCTGATGGGGAGTCCAAATGACCAGACACTCCTGTAACATAGAAGAACTTTATTTCAATAGGATACTTTTTTAACATGTATCAGTCTTTGGTCAGAGATTATATGATTATATGGACATCTTTTTTTAGGTAAGCTATTAGATATTTATAATTAATCAGTCTTTAAGTCAACTATTACATATTTATATGTAAATCAGTATTTGGGTCATACAATTTGTGATATCAAAAGGACAACATTTTTCACATGCAGATAACTGACTATTTAAATATCAATAACATAACAGAAAGTTTCACTCATTTTGTGACCATTCTGAAAATACTTAAGAATAACCTGAAATGGATTTAGAATTATTTGCAAAGATATATCTAAGAGGAGCTAGCTACTACAAAATACAACAGAGGAAATGAGATCCCACTAACCAAAGTCCACCATTTTGATGTTGCCATCAGCTGTGATCAAAATGTTGTTCCCCTTCACATCTCTGTGTATGACACAATGTGAATGGAGGTGGTGGAGAACCTGCAGGGCCGAGATACTTCATATTAACAATTAGAACAAAATTACAAATACGATAACCTGCATAACAAACAACATTCCACACAAATTTTATCTTAAAACATCTACGTAAAGAAAGTTTATATGATAAAAAAATGATTTTGTTAATTCAAGGAAACACTCCATGACGTTGATGACTGGACTTGAGAAAACAATATTACAATGCTATATTTTAATACTTACAACCTTCTCTAGCAAATATTAATAGGGGAGGGGGTGAACTTGAAATATAATGTGTTTTATCAGTTTTCGATTAAAAGCATATTTCTTTTAAAATTAATCTACTTATTTTAATTTGAATTATGCTTGAAGTGACCATAGGACAATATCCTTCCAGTCAACAACTAATTGAATTGATTGGTTCAAATCAGCTTCAGTTGTCTTACTACTCAGCCTGACCATAGGACAATATCCTTCCGGTCACACAACTAATTGAATTGACTGGTTCAAATCAGCTTCAGTTGTCGTACTACTCAGCCTGACCATAGGACAATATCCTTCCGGTCAACCACTCATTAAATTGATTGGTTCCAATCAGCTTCAGTTGTCTTACTACTCAGCCTGACCATAGGACGATATCCTTCCAGTCAACAACTCATTGAATTGATTGGTTCAAATCAGCTTCAGTTGTCATACAACTCAGACATGCTATCAAGATACTATCATTTGTAACATACCAGTGATACTATTGTTTGCAACATACCAGTGATACTATTGTTTGTAACACACCAGTGATACTATTGTTTGTAACACACCAGTGATACTATTGTTTGTAACACACCAGTGATACTATTGTTTGTAACACACCAGTGATACTATTGTTTGTAACACACCAGTGATACTATTGTTTGTAACACACCAGTGATACTATTGTTTGTAACACACCAGTGATACTATTGTTTGTAACACACCAGTGATACTATTGTTTGTAACACACCAGTGATACTATTGTTTGTAACATACCAGTGATACTATTGTTTGCAACATCCAGAGCTATTAATATTAATTAATCTAGTTAATGTGCTTGTATGTATTGAAGTGAGGCAACATTTGAACAGCCTCATCTGAAGCCAGTGTCATAAATGAATCACTCACATTTAGTGTTTCAGACAACAAGTGAGCAATAAGACCTTCATCTGAAGCCAGTGTCATAAATGAATCACTCACATTTAGTGTTTCAGACAACAAGTGAGCAATAAGACCTTCATCTGAAGCCAGTGTCATAAATGAATCACTCACCTTTAGTGTTTCAGACAACAAGTGGGCAATAAGACCTTCATCTGGGGGCTGTGAGTTGTGAATCAGATGTCTGGCCAGTTCTGTCACAGAGCCTGCACCACACAGCTGGCAAAAAAACAAAGTGGATCAGGATCAAAAGTTAACTACAGATACTCTTCTGTCAGTAATAATAATAATAATAATAATAATAAAGTTCATTTGAAAAATCACGCTTCATCCACAAAGGCTCGAAGCGCGGTACAAAAAAAAATACAGTCTAAAATACTTTGTAAAGTTAACTACATATACTCTTCTGTCAGTCTGAAATACTTTGTCAAGTTAATTACAGATACTCTTCTGTCAGTCTGAAATACTTTGAAAAGTTAACTACAGATACTCTTCTGGTAGTTTGAAATACTTTGTCCAGTTAATTACAGATACTCTTCTGTCAGTTTTCAATACTTTATTTCAAAAATGTATTTATGCACATAGTTTTAAGTAAATATAAACTACTAAAATAACAACAATCAAATTAGACTTGGACGGGAGGGAAAAAAATTATTATTTATTTTTTCAAGAAAGAAAACTAGATTGCAAGAGCAAAGTTTCTATTACAAACTTTTGATGGCAGATGAGAAGTTGGGTAAAGCTTTGGCCATAAAATCAATGATTGTGTATTATGGGGAGGACTGCATTCAGGTTGAAGCAATAAGACGTGAAAAGCACAGGGTTGGGGAAAACCTGAAGAAAGACCAAATATAACAGCAGACATTTCTGCTGAAAGCCTTCAACAGCAAAGCAGACAAGAGAGAATAAAAAAACTTGGCTTGGTAGAAGCAGACAGGAGAGGATTCAAATCTAACATGAAATCGTTCCTAAGGACGCTTTTGATAAACTCTACGAATCAAACGCTGGATCTCACCTCCATGACAATCCATATTTGATCGTCCCCGCTTTCTCCCGGACGCCTCCTCTTGAAGAACATGCCGTAAAACTTGGGCATGTTGGGGTGGTCGCCCAGGTCCCGCAGGATTGTGTATTCTTCTTCTATCTCCTCCACCACCTCTGTGACTGATTCCATTACTTTGATGGCCACCTTCTCCCCTGAAATTAGAAAAAAAAAGGGTCATATTTGTATTGCAATATTTTTCAGTTCCCTTGTATTCAGAAAAAACTGGATCAGATTTGTGTTAGATTTTGTACAATAATTTGGCCTTGGGAAATAGAAGCTATATGAAATGGGGACAAAATGATAAAACAAATATATGATGGCAACATTGGCCCTATAGTGAGAAAGGTGGTCAGATTTGTTTTAGAATTGTAAAAATTATTTGGCCTTGGGAATCAATAGCATAGGGAAATCCATTTTTTTAAACAGCAATAATAGATTGTGTAAATGTCCAAATGAAAGAAATTTGAATGCATGGCCAGAAAGGTTTCAACATATCATCTTCATCTTTGACTCTTTATCCCTCACTGAAATATAATTTAATGTATATGTTTTTAATATCTAATTTAATGAGAAATATATTATTAAAATAGGTATCCATGGAAGGAACCACACCCCCCAACCCCCACCCCGAAAAAAAAAATGCTAAATATATTTTTTAAAACAATATTTGTTAATATATAAATAACAGAAAAATATAATTAGGAATATGATATTAATCTACACAGCAGACATAAAATGACAAGACATGGCCTAAATCTACACACCAGACATAAAATGACAAGACATGGCCTAAATCTACACACCAGATATAAAATGACAAGACATGGCCTAAATCTACACACCAGACATAAAATGACAAGACATGGCCTAAATCTACACACCAGATATAAAATGACAAGACATGGCCGAAATCTACACACCAGATATAAAATGACAAGACATGGCCGAAATCTACACACCAGATATAAAATGACAAGACATGGCCGAAATCTACACACCAGATATAAAATGACAAGACATGGCCGAAATCTACACACCAGATATAAAATGACAAGACGTGACCTAAATCTACACACCAGTCACTTTGTTGTACCCAAGGTACACCTCCCCATAGGTCCCCACTCCTATGGTCTCCTCCAGTTCCCATAATTCACTTGGATCCTTGAGCTCACTGAAGTTGACCACTTGACTATGGTAGTTGTACAAGTTGAACATTTGTGGATACTGCTGCCTTTGAGTTGGTTATAGTTTACAAATGGAAGCCATCGTTATTGCTTAAGAACACCTGGAACAGAATAAAAAGGAATTGGACAATCAACATCAAGAAAAATGTTGCAAAAAAAAAAAAAGATACTTTTATAACAAGAAGGGAATATGTAATTTAGATATAACTGCAAGAATCAAAGTAGAGATCCCAGTGAATTTACATCATCATCAGTGGCGCTACAGCCCATGTAGGGCCCTGGCCTGCTCCACCACATCCTTCCATACGGTTTGATCCATGGCCTTCCACCTCCATGTGCGAACCCCAACTGGTGTAAATCCCTCTCCACATCGTCAATCCATCTCAGCCTTGGGAGACCAGTGAGTCTTCTGCCCCTAGGTTTCTGCCTGTATATCACCTTTGCTGCTCTATATTCCGGCATCCTTTCAATATGTCCTGCCCAGCGCAGTCTGCCTTTTTTTTTATTGTTGCGACTATGGGTGGGTCTTTGTACAATTGGTATAGCTCTTGGATTGTACGGATTTTCCAGATATCATTTTCCATCAATTGGGTCTTATATTTTTCTGAGGATTTTCCTCTCCCATGTATTGAGAAGGTTCTCTGCTTTTTTGGTAAGGGTCCAAGTCTCACTAGCGTAAGTTACTACTGGTCTTATGATAGTAGTGCATATTGTCTTTTTTTGTTCCCCTTGAGAGGTTTTTGCTTCCCAGTAGGTTTTGTAGGTTGAAATAGGAATGGTTGCCTGCTGCTATCCTTTATTTTATTTTATTTTTTTTTTTTTTTTTTAAATTAAAAAAAAATTAAAATTTACCAGCTATAAAATATATGTGTAGTCAAGAAGTTGTGTATCTCTATAGCTGCCATGCAGTTTTTAAGCAACAGAACATGAAAATATCACTATGAAATTAAAATTCCCCAATGCTTTAACTAGTGTTAGATTTTGAAACACAAGATTTTGAAAGTTTCTCTGTGAACTTCAGTGATGAGTTATACTCTAAGAGAGTGCATCCAGTTGCTTCCAATTTCAAATGGTGTATGCCTTGGTAATAGACTTCAGTGATGAGTTATACTCTGAGAGAGTGCATCCAGTTGCTTCCAAATTCAAATGGTGTATGCCTTGGTAATGAACTTCATCCTTAAAACAGAGATGACTATTTTACTTGGTCTATTCCTTGGTAATGAACTTTATCCTAAAATAGAGATGACTTGATTTACTTGGTCTATTCCTTGGTAATGAACTTCATCCTTAAAACAGAGATGACTTGTTTTACTCACCATTAAATATCTGAATCTGACATAAATTTGAGGGGGACAAATAACACGATGTAATGAAGTGCTCTCTCTGTGTACATGCTACGCCCATAAAATTAAAATAAGAAGTCTTAGAGAATTCAGAGTGCTAAGTTGACACAATTGAAGCCAAGCTCCAGTAGACACAAAAAAAATCAATTCACTTTATTTGACTGTCGCCAGTTAAGTAAATAAATTGAGACACTACTGTAAAAAATTGTCTTCTCCAAATTTAAAAAAATACATAAATCAGTTTAGCGGCTTTTGAATACTGTGTTCTTATAAGATAAACAGTGTAAAAGACTTGTCAGTGGAGTTATTGGAGTTGGGCTTAAAACTCACATGAAGTTTCTACATTGATCAACTCAATACATTTTTCAGTCAAACTAAGTTATTGTGACATGGTTTTGTATGTTTGTTTGTTATACATCTCACTGAATTTATTTTGTTAACATATGTCAATGTAGGAAAAACCAGACTGCCTCTATAACCAGAGATGAGATAATCAGCTTGTACAGTAGAGAGACAGCAGAGGAGGATAGATCAATAAGTTAAGCTTGCCTGAGAAATCAATGGAAGGATAGAAATAACGACTCATCAAATCAATAGAACTAGAAATTAAGGCAGAAACAAAAAAAAAGGATATCACAAAGATGATGTAACCCAGTTTGTAAACCAATGGGATCTCACGGATGTTAGAGAACTTAAGGATAGGACATGCAAACAAAGAAATGACATGAACAGGAAGTGGGGGAACAAAATGGTTCTGGTAACACCAGGAAATCTGTCAACAGTGTGGGTTTTATGAGAATTTGTAGAAATTGTCAAACAAATAATGCATTCTTTATATACGAACACTGCTGAAAACACCATGTCCAACCGATAACATTTTTGCTCCACTAAGACATGTGTCACATAGAAAAGAACATGAAGCAGGTCATATAGAAATGTCTTGTAGTAAAGAATATGAAACAGGTCATATAGCAAGAACATGAAGCAGGTCATATAGAAATGTCATCTAGTAAAGATTATGAAACAGGTCATATTGCAAAAACATGAAGCAGGTCATATGGACATATAGCAAGAACATGAAGCAGGTCATATAGAAAGATCATCTTGCAAAGAACATAAAACGGGTCAAACTAGGTCTAAAAATCTGAAAGGAAGCTTACTTATGGACAGCTTGTAATTCACAGATGATGACAACAAGGAGAAGTGCGGGGAGTCTGAGCTTAAAGTAAGAGTCATGGAAAAGATACAAGTGACAAAAGAAGTTATTAAGCATGAGATTTGGATAAGGAAAGCAAGGTGGAAATCCTCAAGGCAGAAGAAAAAAAGCAGACCACACAATACAAGACAAGGTGAATTGGGGGGAAGAGAATACTAAAGGGGTAGAATAAACTGAAAAGACTGACTTGGGACAGATGTAGCTGCAAAGAAATCTTACAAGGCATATTTGCTATTAGAAGCAAAATGTGTCCATGAGAAACAAGAAAACATATTATTAACAATTATTAAAGAAATGTTGCCCTCCCAGGCGCTCCGGTCGACAAGTCTGTGGTGGCTTGCCGATAAGGAGGCCCCGGCCACTGGACCCCCTCGGTGTTATCCGGGGAACAAAACCACCATTGCTTGTCCTGCGTGAGCAGACAATGGAGATGCATGGTAGCTGCCGGAATTAAAACAGCACCTACAGGGCTGCCAACTGTGATGTTTTACAGATTGCAACTGTGAAGTTTTACAGTTGGAAGTAAAGGCAGAAACATGGTAGGGATCATGATTATAAGTTGCCGCTAATGGATATGAGGCAAGAGACTAAGGTGGAAGTCTAGTTATGCAGCCCTGATAAAGCTGCTCCTAGGCAACCGTTTTGTCCCAGCTACTTCGCAATCTAGTTACGGGGTGGAAACCCACTGTAGAATCCCTCTTAAAGGGGGTCCGACACTTCCCCAAGATGGGTGGGGAAAGAAATCAGGACGTAAATTTATCATCCCAACTCCTAGGAAAGTCGATCATGTGCACAGTGTGTATGCACAGTGTCTGACCCACAGAGTGTCCTTGGGTTGGGGCAGCCTCCAGCGGATCCCGATCGAGCGGACTCAGGTGGGGGCTGTCTGGCAAAGGGACATCTCCAACCTGCCGCTTCATGGCCTGATACTCGGGCTTAGGGGGGATGCTTTTGGGGAGGGCATACAGAGCTTTAGCTCGACGGCCCGCTGATGCCATTTCGAAATGTGATATATATATATATATATATAAAGCAATGCTGCAACAATTAAATTATTCATTTTCTAGGGGACACATACAGACACACTATGTCTGAGCGGGAACATGTTATTATGTCTGATAGCATTGATTCTTTTTTTTTTTAAACATTTTAAAAACATTTCCATTAAATTATAATAAGTGATGCATCCACAATTTTTAAGTGTGAAGTGATGTCAACCTGAAAAATTAGCTATTCAACTTTTTGAAATCAGAAAAAGCTACCCTTATATATTAATTTTAGATACTCATTTTAATAGTAGATGTTTCTTATGATGTTTACCAAAAAAACAGATAAGTTTTGAGACAAACAATCCTTACATTTATCTCCTGTAAGTTATTTCCCTAGTTTATTTTTTCTGTGATGATGTCAAGGTTGGATGACAGTTTTTTCATGTTGTGAATACTTATATTTCTCTTTTGATATTGTAATAAAGTTTAATCTTTTTTATTGTTACATATGTATGTCCCCAAATACACTAAAAAGGTAGGTCACATTAGTTCCCCCTGTTTAACATAGGCGTCATAGGTTCGATTGCATACAAGAACTATTTTGATTTATTTTTTATGTGCATTTAAATCACTTGCGCAGCATGCTAAGACTTTATATAAGATTTTACATCTTGGGGGGGGGGGGGGGGGGGGAAAGAAGAGATGTGTAGCTGAGAGATGATATTAAAAATGTCAATGAGTGTATTTGGCCACTTTGCCTTGGTCATAAGTATCTTATTTTAAATATATGTATCGCAAGAGCCCCCCAGTTTTTACCCCCTCTACCTCATGTTTAAAAATTTGTTTTAAAAAAGGTAGAAACCCTCATAACACATCTTCACAAATTCATGACTACCCTCCTCCCCACTTTTTACTTTTTAAATTTGCCATTAAATTTTAAGTTTTTGGATATAAATTTAGTAAGGGCTAAGTAATATAGTAATAGGCTTAGATGACACCTTAGGCTTAGACTTAGAATTAGAACAGATAATGACTATATTTTATATAATTTATGTATAAGGCTTACACTTACACAAACTTGTCCGAATTTGTTGTGCTTTTTTTAAATTTATTAAATAAAGTTAAAGCATGATAAAGTAAAGTTGACTTAGAGTACTTAGACTTAGGCTTAGAGTTTAGAGTCTTAGACTGACTAACTTAGCATGTCTACGTCAAATGAACTAAGTACTAAACTTTTAAATTTACGATAGCGAACAATTGGCATAATTAAACTAAGGTTTAAATCATACTAAATGAATTGAATAGGCTTAGTTTAGGGCTTACACTTTTTTTTTCGGCTAAGAAAGGAAAGACTTTCCGAAAGGCCAACAAGTCAACGGCAAGGCTATGCTTAGTATTAGTATGCTACGTCTACGTTTAAATAAGGCCATGATTCAAAGAAATTTTCAGTTCCCTATACTTTATCTTAATATAAATTAGGCTTAATGCGTAATTAACTAACCTTATTATTAAAACAACATGAAGCAGAATGGTGATCGGCATAATACCGACGGTAAACAACAATGTTATTGACAAACAAACTTATCAGTCTTCCATTTTTGGAAACTAAAATAAACTTTTCACAATGAAGAGTTACAGTGATTTTTTCTTTTTTAAACTGATTTGATGGCATGAGGGTGTGGTTTGTTGCAATTTTAAATGGGGTGGGGGTCAAGCTTAATTGCACGAAAAATACCCCCCACCCCAAACAATGTCGCATTAAGTTAAATCAGGGTGTTTAAGATAATTGTTGAAGTGCGATTTCCAACCCCCCCCCCCCCCCCACAAACCACACACACTGTTCAGATTTTTTTTTTGGGGGGGGGGGGGGGGTTTTACTTCAAACATGATCGAGTCTTTCAAAAGGCGTTGTCTTTGTAGCTTCTTTTTTTTATCTTGTTTCACAAATTTACTTTCTTAACAAAAAATGACAATTCCAGCTCTTTAGGCTTACCTTACCAGGTAGGCATTCAATAGAAAACATAATTATTTTATAGAATGCCTTGGTGATGTAAATAATGTTTACCAGCACTTAATTTTTTTTTATTTTACTTTTTGACCTTTAACTTTAAGATCTTTACCTTAAATCTTACACCATCCATCTTGCATTCCCAGACTATCACATGTTCTTTACAAGGTATTTTCAATTAGAGTAAAATATAAACAAAACACTTTCTTTACAATCGTATAATTCCAAGTCTTTTTTAATTAATAAACATTTATCACAAAGTGAACTTAATATACAAGAGAATCACTCAACAGCAGGATAGTAAAAAAAGATACAACACTTTTCTCTTGTCAGAAAACTACATCTGTAAAAACAAAAACTCTACTTTTCATATAACTGAAACAATCTCCATATATATTTAATTAATTAATTAATTTGTTAAGATTATTTTAGACAAATTAAATTACAGCAAGTTAAGAATTAAGTTAGATTATTGCTGAAAAAGAATTTTAATCCCTCAAAATTTAATGCATTTTCAATTTTCAAAGTCCTTTATGGACATTAACTGTTTAAAACAATCATTTTTCTCACCATCATGGGGTTCTCTTTCTCAAATTATATTCTGTTTAAAAAAATTGACTTTGTTTCTTCTTGTCCATGAATGAAAAGTCATTGTCAATTAACCCTCTGCTACCTACACCAGTATAAGAAAATTATTTTAACAAAATTGACTCACTGTAAGGAACATCTCACATACCATGTTACTGAAATAGCTCTGTGTACATCAGTTACTTGTAAATGTATGAAACTATTTAAACAAATTATTTTTTTAAAAATAATTACACTTAAAGTGTTCAATTAAAAATAGTAAAAATGGATTTTTCACAGACTTTTATCCCTTTCATTCAGAAAAACTAAAAAAAAAAGCTATATTTTTGGAAAACATGTCATTCAATTAATGAATATAAATAAGTCTTTCTAGTAAATGCCCTGGCCCTACATACACCTAGTAAATACTAGGAATCCCATAATATTTCATTAATTTTATAGTCAGTGAGATTAAACAAATAATGTAAACAAAATTCATTTAACAACCAAACTTTAGACAAATTATTCTAACAGCAACAACTTCTAGTCAATGTTTGTCACCACAAAGGCAAGGATAAACCTTTATGTAACAGGAATTAATCAAAGAATTAACATTTTAATTCATTCCTAAACATAATTTTTGACAGAATTGGCAAGTTTCAAATGGCCTTATCATGATAAGTTTAAATTTTACACACTTATTAACCGAGGTTTTATTCTAACTCATGGGATCACAAGTGATGAAAATAAAGTTGGAATACTCTACCCAGAATCATAGACACAGATTAGCCACTGGCTAGCCTAGAATCATAGACACAGAGCAGCCACTGGCCAGCCTAGAATCATAGACACAGAGTAGCTACTGGCTAGCCTAGAATCATAGACACAGAGCAGCCATTGGCCAGCCTAGAATCATAGACACAGAGCAGCCATTGGCCAGCCTAGAATCATAGACACAGAGTAGCTACTGGCTAGCCTAGAATCACAGACACAGAGCAGCCACTGGTTAGCCTAGAATCATATACACAGAGCAGCCACTGGCCAGCCTAGAATAATAGACACAGAGGAGCCACACAAAAACTCATGAGCATCACTTGATTACTTTTTAAATTCTATTTCAATTTGTGATTTGTATGCAATGTAAGATTATGATATAGATGAGCTGATGGAAAGTATAAATATTTTGTGAAAATGAGGATGATAATGATGGGAGGGACACTAGAGAAATTACTGCACTGGCTGTGCAGGTGGCTTTTCCTCTTTCACTATCTTCCATGACTTGTCTCCCTGAACAGCTGGGTTGGCTGGACCAAGGAATGCTGTGCCACTAGGCTGTTCTTCAGTCTTCAAGTACCTGTGTGGAGGAAGAAAAGAAATGTTATAAAATAAATCTTAATTTAAAGGTATTAATATTATTGATTAATTTTGGATTATTACAAAATGGTTCTTGCAGGGTTTAAATTATTTGAACTACATCCTGGGGCAGGGGGTCCACAATTTTTTTTTTATTAATTATAAATGCTAACAAAATATTTTGGGAGTTGCAGACAGGAACAGATATTTAAATGTTGTTATAGATTCTTCTTAAAAAAAGAGATGCAATGCTTCCATTAAGCTGCATGTTGCTCCAGAACTGCAGGCTGCAAACACAGCATGCAGGCTTCACAACACAGCATGCAGGCTGCACAACACAGCATGCAGGCTGCACAACACACCACTTGGTGGACCATAAACAAAAATCCCAATTCCAATTTGTTTTTATTAATTGAAGTTTTCAAATATATGTAAACATAAGGATGCTTTTATTAATTTCTAACCATTTAGAACTGGATAGAACTGGACAGTAGCTGTGTTTTGAAAAGGTGAGATAAAATTAAGAAAAATATGTAGGAAATAAACAGTATGAAAGGTCAACATTTATGTGAGAACATACGTATTTGCAACACGCTTTAGATCATCAGCAGTGACTTTGAAAAGTCTGTCCCTATTCTTCTGTCTCATGTCATCAGAGATGTCATAGAGAAACCTGACTTGACCTCTGCTACATGGGGGTACAGGTTTGTCAATCTGTTGATGAGGAAAACCACACATTAAAATATAAATTTACCAAGGAAAGCAAGGATATTTCTACATTACAACAAAAAAAAAGTTAAAATCAAAAGGAAACCAGAGACTTAAAAAAAAATGTGTAGATTGAAGAGATGAGCAGGCACCTTCCAATGATTGCATCAAGTACCTTACTATCCTCATTATGTGCACTGCATTCATAACCTGGTCATAAATGATCAATAATTAAGTCATTATTGTCACTAAGGGAGTTCATTGATGGCTGATTTCTATGCTTGAGAAATAATTTAGATGTCTTGTGTTTAAATTGTTATATTTGTAAAATGTTGCCTTGGTTAAAAGATGTATTTATTTTATGTGCTGAAAATGTACATTGTAATAAAAAAACATTTCCATTTATTTGGATCAATAAAAGAATATTATCTTTATCTTATTTTATCTTATAATGTTCAGTCTAGACAAACTCTAAAACAGCCTTTCATATTCAAAGGACAATCTCATAGTTAACTGAACATATTACAAGCAGTAAGAAAACAGATTGATTTATAAATTATTCTTTATCAATCCAATCCATGATGGTTTACATCAACAAACTAAAATTAGATATAACTTAATTTTTTTTTTTTTTTAAATATTTAATTTTACATTTGGTGATTTACAACTTTTACTTTTAATTATAAAAATTAATAATTTATAAAATAAATAATTTGTCTTCAGATCTATTACCTATGTTTTGTATTGTGTGTTTAATTTTATTTGTTAAAGCCCAAAACCTTTATATTGAAGGCTAGAATTTTGAGAAACAATAGCACAGGATAAAACCTATTCTTAAGATTACCTTCTGAAAAACTCCAAGCTTTGCCTCATCAACATCCTGTGCACTGAACTCTCCTTTGCTTGCCCAGTCAATGCAACGCTTGAAAACATCCAGAGTTTCTAGACTACGAGGGTCTCTGCATGAGAAATGACAACAAGAGGACAGTGTTATGCGAGAATGTAACAGAAATTGTAAAGTTTAGGGTTAAAATAACAATGTGTGTTAAATATTTCAATGTCAAGCATTAAATAAATTGGAGTGATATAAACATTCCATGCGTTTTTAAAATAATAATTGACATAATCTGATATCAGCAATTTAGGAGAATATCGACAAATATAATTTCTCTTATACAAATTTTATCGAATTTTATCCTCTCAGAATTAAATAACTTTGACTGTCATATTCAATCTAAAATCCCTAGTTGGTTGAATTGTTACTTTGACTGTATTAACTCACCTGTAAGAATAGAAGCTAAAAACTCCTGAGTCCAGTTTGGCTCCACTGCCATAGGCTCCACCTTTTTCTCTGGAGGAACAAAGAATTCAGTAATAAAAAGTTATTGCAAAAAAAAAAACAAACAAACAAAAAATGAACAATTTAAACATTTAACAAAATAGTAAAATAGGAAATTATTAAAAAAATGGTTTTCATCAAATACAATAGCATCTTACATGTTAAACAGAACTTTGATACCTAAATTTTCTTATTGTATGCAAAGAGATTTTGGGACATCTCTCATAGTTGCATATCTGTTTATCATTGATTGAGCCTGTAGAAATCCTGGATATTTACCAGATTTGGTCAGATTTATTATTATTATTTCTCACACTTACCGAATTTCTCTGTGTAAAAATTTCCTGGTCATCAAGTTCGCTAAAACAGTTAATCTGAAATAAATAATTTGTATCATATGTTAAAAAAAAGGCAATTCATAAAAATAGTAGGGACAAAAAACAAGTCAATTTTTATAAGTTAAAGTTTGCTGCATTTGTACTGGTCTCATAACATGGTTTAAAATAAAAACTTAAATCTTAACTCATTCCTGAGGGTTGGGACTGAATGTGATCTTCATGAGTTAGGACAAATGCATCCCGCCTCAAAGCAACACACACTCTCATTTTTATTTAAAAATAGCAACAAAATCTTGTGTCCATCGAGACTTCCGGTGATGGTGTCATTTTGTGATTTCACTTTTTTTTGTATGGAAATTTTTATGTGTTTCATTTTCAGTCTATGTGTGCTTTAGTATGGTGTGTGTATATATATACATTCATCAGAGGTGCAAAAAATCATTTTTTTTGTCATTGCTCATTATTTGTTCGCAGTTAATGTTAAATTTTTTATTAAAACTAATTCATCTCTGGATGCACTTATCCTCAATTCATTAATATTAAATAATATTAAACAGCTTAAACATTTTTACAAATATAAATCAATTGCAAAATAAAATTACTTACCTTTCCCAGGAATATAAATTAATTATGCAAGTACCATTGCTGTCAGGAAGGAGCTAAGTCACTTGTTCACAATATATTTGAAGCAAAAATCTACTCACGGAGTGTAATCTTTTTCAGTATAACGGACTCCTGGATAACTTTTGGCCATATAATTGACATTGAAGGGAAGTTCATACTGGGTCTTATGTGAGGCTACTTTGATCTGATCGACCTGTGAACAAAAAGTCACCATGTTTAGGGAGGAGAAGGTAGTCATAGTAATATCTTGTTTAAACAATTGTATGTACATGTTTTTTAAATGTGTATATAATAATTATTGTTCTAACCGGATCCCTGGCAGTATCATCTGCTCCCCCCCCTCCCCAAATACTTGTCCATTGAAGGTAACAAAATAACTTGTCAAAACTGATGTGGGCAAGCAGATATAGTCATATAAATGATTTAAACTTACTTCAGGAAATATATTAGTCATTTCAGCTTCGCCTTTTAAGTGACCTAAGAAAGTTTTGATCCCTTGGACTGACCTGTCCAAAGATGCTGGGGTTGCATTTAAAGAAAGTCTGAAATAAACAAATGTAACGTATCTGACTACATACTCAGAGACACATTCTAAGGAATAAAAATCCTATACAGACCCATACTCTGAATAAAAGGAAACATCATATTTATCTAAGTTTAATTTATAAAAAATAATAAGTAAAAAAGATTGTGAACACCCCATGTGTTGGTTAGTCCAAGTTATCAAGTTTTGTAAACAGTAAATAAATCTTTGCCAAATCGCTTTGATTAACATTAAAAATTTAATGAGTAAAGTCACAATAATTTTCAATATTATATCCTGTTAGCCTTTTAAGTTTTGGCTAAGATTAGACAGAGCAGAGAAAGCTTATAAATGAAGGCTGGGAACATTAGACATATAAGCCATGTAAATTGATGATAAATGGCAAAATAACTTCAAGTCACATTTTTGACAGCATGTAGGTAATTAAATGCTATGTCCTGTAACCTTATTGAGGACTTGTCCAAGACTACTTCCCCAATGGCTTGTAATTTGTAGATAATTTCAGTAAGGTCAGCCTTTTCAGCCACACTTTTCATGGTCTGCACCTAAAGTCAATAAAACAAATGCTATTTAAAGATATAAAAAAATTAATAACTCCAAGAAGTCGAAACATGGATGTAATTCTGTTTAAATGGCGGGTAACATAGGATGGAGAAACTACACACCAGGGTATATAATGCAACTGTTTAGACAGTACTGTAAACAAACCAGCTCACAAGGTTTACTACTCTCTAAATTTCTAAGTTCCATCTAATTAGTGAGTCAAGTGAAGAATTTCACTTGAAGCCGTTTCTCCTGATCCGCATATATTTCCACGGCATGTTCTGTCATGAGTTCTTCATCACTAATCATATTTCTTATATGTTCAGACTCTCCTAATATATACACACACACACCAATTTAATCACCCCCACTCAACTTTGGACCAATCATCATCACTCTTAGTTGAGTTTCTTTAACAGGATTCACTTGCTCTACTTAATAATAGTGCATCAAGAACTCACAACAAACATTTGACAACCCTTGTCTCAAAATTAACTCATTGATTCTAATGACCTTTTCAAGTATTGCAGAATAAAATCTCTAGGGGTTTTTTTTTTAATGTAAAGAGTTGATGTAGACATTTTCTATTTTCTTGATGTACTACCTGGGAAAATCCAAAGAAATTTTCTTGAATAGAGCCCACTACATTTAATGTTGAGGCAGAGCTAGTTATGGCATAGTGATGTCCACTGTCAGAGAGACTGGAGGCCAAATCACTAGCAGCCATCCTGATCAAAGTTGACAGCCTGTTGGAGTCTGAGAAATCAGGGCTGTGGAAGAAAGTAAATACAGTACAACCCGGTTATGTCGACGGCCTCAGGGTTTGCCAAAAAGCGTCGAGATAACCGATGATTGAGATAAACGAAAACCAATATGGCGGCAAAATATTAACATGTCTTTAAATTTATTTATGTACATGATGTGCGTTAATAAATGAGAATGTACATGCACGTGTTTTCGTAGTTTTTTTTTTACACAACAGCGTTTTTTACAGAATTAATACACCAAAATCATAATTTTAGCTGTTGAAGTTTTAAAGTTATTTTTAAAGCACGACTTCCTTTGTCCTTTTTTATCATGGACCGCATCGCCACATTCTGTGACCCAATTCCGCTGTTTGCGTCACGAGCTAAATAACTCTCGCTTTAATGATAATTTTATACAACTATTATTTACAGAACTAATGCTGTATTAAAAATAATATTATACAATTATATATAAATTATAATTTATCTAAATTAACTATGCACTATGTATACCAGTAAATTTAATATAATGTATTAATATAAGGCTTTTCTGTTTACCAAATCTGCGGCAACCATTATACCGGTATATGCTATATAAGGCAACGCATCACCTTATTACTAATTACTAAAATACTTTTGGGGAACTACTTATTTTGAACTTTCAACTTTGGCGCATGACTAATTAATTAAAGCTTTCCCTGATCTAGTTTTAATAGTTTTTGCACACGCCAACCTTTTATGAATGAGATAGTAGTACGGTAATTTCCATGGTTTAGTTGGAAAGACCTTTGCCCGTGTTGCCTTAAAACGATTACAGAGTCTGGCTAACCGCATCTATCCAGAATCCCAGTGTGGCTTCCGGAGTGGTCGCTCAACTATAGACATGATATTCTCGTTACGCCAAATGCAGGAGAAGTGTCGTGAACAGCATATGCCTCTTTATATCGCTTTTATAGATCTGACAAAGGCATTTGACTTGGTAAGTCGGAATGGCCTGTTCAGTATCTTACAAAGAATAGGTTGTCCCCCACGACTGCTCACAATCATACAATCATTTCACAAAAACATGCACAGCACAGTCACATTCAATGGCGCTGTCTCTGAGGCATTCCCAGTCAGCAGCGGAGTAAAACAGGGTTGTGTACTGGCACCAACTCTCTTCTCCATTTTCTTCTCGATGCTCCTTCAATTTGCTTTCAAGGACTGTGAAGATGGAGTGTACATACATACCAGATCTGATGGTAGGCTGTTCAATATCGCTTGCTTTCGTGCAAAGACCAAAGTAAAAAGGGTACTAATTCGTGAACTACTGTTCGCTGACGATGCCGCCTTAACATCTCACACAGAAGAAGGTCTTCAGCGGCTAGTTAACCGTCTATCACACGCTTGTAAAGAGTTTGGATTGTTAATTAGTCTACAGAAAACTCATGTCATGATGCAAGAAGCGCCGTCCCCTCCAATTATAACTATTGAGGGCCATAATCTGTCGGCTGTTGAGCATTTCACATACCTTGAATCCAATATATCTAGTTCTCTCTCCATTGATGAAGAGATAAAAATCAGGATCGCAAAAGCAGCAGCAACTATGGCTAAACTGAATAAGCGGGTGTGGAATAATCTCAATCTAACTGACAAAACAAAGCTAAGTGTCTATCAGGCATGCGTGCTTAGTACGCTCCTATATGGCAGTGAAGTATGGACCACATATACCAGTCACGAGCGGAAACTCAACAGCTTCCATCAACGATGTCTGCGTCGCATTCTACGCATCCGATGGCAGGACAAGGTGACCAACACAGAGGTCTTTGAGCGTTCCAAAATGTGTAGCATATTCTCCGCTCTTAGCAAGAAGCGCCTTCGCTGGTTAGGCCACGTAAGGAGAATGGAGAAAGGCCGTATTCCAAAGATGCTGTTGTATGGAGAGTTGGCAAAAGGGACAAGACTTATTGGACGGCCTCGCCTGAGATATATGGACGTTTGCAAAAAGAGCATGAAGGAAGCGAACATTGAAGTCAATAAATGGGAGATCATTGCTGAACAACGTTCCAGCTGGCGAACGGCAGTGTATGAAGGAGTGAAAAAGGCAGAAGATGTGCGGAACGAAGCCCTTGCAAGAAAAAGAACAGCACAGAAGGCCAAAATTAACCAGGAATCATCATTCTCCTGCGTGAAATGCAGACGGGATTGTCATTCCCGGATTGGCCTAGTGAGCCACTCGTCGAAGTGTAGGACTACAATATAGCTACTCCATCGTCTCGTGAAGACGGAAGGATGCCATACATATACACAGTAGTACGGTATAGCCATTATGCAAGTGACTGTGAATGGTTGCCCATGCGCATGGCCATGACACATTGCACACGGCAAATGATGACCCATTATAATATGAACTCTACCGGGTTTTTTAACCTCAAATTAAAATATTATACTGATTGATTCCAATGCATTGCTTAGTCAAGTTTGTGGTTTCCTTTCGTGGCATCGATAACTAACATTTTCAAAAGCTGGCGATTGGTCATGGGGATTGAGATAACCAACGTTAAGTGGCAAATTTGGCCCTCTTTTGTGCTCGAGATATTAGGGTTCGGCGACATAAAAGAATCGACATAACCGATGAGAAAATGCTAAGACAAAGAGAGAATCTGGCGGTTCCACGCCAAAGACGTCGACTTAACAGGGTTGGCCAGTTAAGGGGAGGTGTGGGTGAAAAATCTAAAATTTTTGTTTAGCTTCGTATGGGAATTTTTTTATCTACACCATATTGGGTATTGTAAATGAGGTAGAAAACAGGTTTTAAAAAAAAAAATGTCCATTGGTTGCCTTTGTAACCCATAAAAACCTCCGCAATTTCACTTCTGTTAGTGTTTTTCAAAACACTAAGGCTTTTACAAATATTAAGTTATTGCTATCAGATTTTAAACATAGATTATTTAACCTATAATAAATCTTTGTATAACAGGACTTTTAGATGTAATAACTAGTTATAAATCAACAGGGTCACAAATTGTGCCCCCATTTTTTTTCAAAAAATTGGGGTGTGGGTGAATTATTTTTGAAATATTTCCTTTTCTAAGATAGTTATCTTAATTCTAGGTTATTCAAATGTTTAATATTGGTCTATAAACATACTGTGAAAATTTGGTGAGGTTTGGATAATAAATAAAAAAGTTATAGGAATATTGGTGACCAAAAATATTGAAAACGAGAAAACTGAAATAACTAAGAAGAACGACAAAAACAATGAAAATATCAATTAAAAATAGAATATTTATATTCAGATTGGACTGAAAACTTTTTATTATCCTATTGTGGACATTTATTATCCTTTTCCAGGTTGTTTTGTCTTTTTTTCCTGACCACTCAACTTTTCCCTGCGATTGATGTATTATTATCTATTATTCTGTTTTTGTCGAAAAAATAATAATTTGCTCATTTTGAAGAATTTCAGCTTTATAAAAGTCTTCAAAACCATAAAATTAATTTATTTGAAAATGCAATTTCCAAATAGTTATTTGGCATTGTCAATGTATCCTGAAAATGAACCTCTTGGTCTTGTAGAAAAATTGTAAGTTCTGTAAGTTCAAAGACGGAATGAATATTGAGATTCGAAAAAATTTCTGAATTCTACACAACTTTTGAATCACTTGAGTTGCAACAGGTATTTTCTCAACAGCTTATTAACAGTTTTTTTATGTGAGCCAGAAAACTCATGAGTGATCACTCCATTGAAAAAAACTTATTAGTTACTGTGTCAAATTTTAACACTAATCATGTTGCAAATCACATTGCATAGAGATACAATGTTGAAACAAGGTTATTATTGATGTGTTCCTTTCAACTGCAGTCTTATTCTTTTTGTCCTTGAATAACATATAATGAGCCTTGTGAATTAATCTGTGTTAGTCTTCTCTTGCATCCTCTGCCTGAGTTTACTATTATTTCGATGTATCGAAAGTATGTTGCGACGAGGAATCTGTAACAAATGTAACACATACTTAGGGCACTCTTTCTTTTTTCATGTAGAAATTGTCATTTGGGCTAAATGGGCCAAGACACAACAGATCAGTGTAGTTTATCAACAGCAAATATAATGCATGTTGTATTCCATTGAGATCCGCAAACTCATTGCGCGTCTCCTCAATCATTCCTGAAAACAATAAACTTGTAGTTAGATATTTTTTTATTAAAAGCTTCTCAACAATAAAATATAAGGCTCAGGACATTAGTGAATGATAGGTCGTACTTGTTGACAAGTATTTCAAGCAAATTTTGTTAGAATGTTAGGGCTTCAGAATAAAATAAAACAAAATGTCATGTGTGTGACGCGATAAGAAAAATAAGAAATGTAAAATATTACTATTATATTATATCAATAGTCAATAGCTATACTATAAATATAGTACAATGTAGTTCAAATATCACATTTACTAAATTAATAAATTGTTTATTAGTCTACTGTAACTATCACTAAGCTAACAGTAACAGTGTTTACTAAAAATAATAAAAGTATAAGCCTTGTTCAAACATTGTAAAATAGTGAGTATACGCTTAGCCTTAGGACTAATTGAAAGCGTATATTAAAATTGAATCTAAGTGACAAAACGACTTACCATTATTATTGAATTTATTGGGATGGCATTTTCTATCTTCTTCCTGCTAGTGAAGTAGCGTAGAGGTGCTTGAAGTGACTACGATCCGAGTAGGACTAGTACTAGGACTCTTTAGTTTAGTTTAGTAGCTTAGTGTACTCAGTCTTAGTCTTCTCCGAAATAGAAGAAGTATAATTTATTGTGTTTTTCATGGCAATTAATCACAGCCAAATCATTTTGTTTGGTTATTTACTTATTTAGTGTTTTTTTTACCTCCTCAAATGTTTTTATTTGCGACAAATGACCATCGAGATTGCTAGGCCTCACGAAATTAGCAACGATTTGTTTATACCGGAAGTATTTATTACAAACTGAGTTCCTACACAGGGACCAATCAAAATGGTTATTTTAATCAAAGGTCAGAGCTAGATCACGTGATACACGAAGAATGTCAGGAAAATACCCAATTTTGCGAGATTTTATCGCCGATTGAATGCTTCGGTTGCTTTCGTAATTTTCTTTGTGACGAAACGTTGAGTTTATCTAAAACCGGAAATCACCAACTTTCCAACCATACCAAATACGTTGGGATTGGGCGGTTCGAAATAATCATAACAAAGCGGTAAAAACACTAAACAATCGGACAATTTTGACATTTTTCTGATTGATAGGGTCAGGAAAATTGTAATTTATTATATTTTACAACTTACTTTTGTAAAAACAAATATAAAATTTCAATAAAGAAATGGTTAATAAAACCAAATAAACAATATTATTTTTTTTTTCAAAATTTGACAATTTCGTCCATTTCTCACCCGCACCTCCCCTTAACCGAGGTCGAGATAAGCGGGTTCGACTGTACTCAAAGTTGGTTTTCTAAAAGTTTTCTAACTTTAAGTCTTTGAATAACAATCTAAACTGGGACAGCATTTGTTTGTTTTTTTAAATGCTTCTTATCTGTATTTCTATTTCTAGAACAAGTAATAACTGTTAATTTTTTTTTTTTAAACGTTAATGTTCATCCTTCATGCATATCAATCGGCATCTTATAGTATTATTGTAGGTATTAGTTTTAAAAAATATTAAGACAAGTGGATTTGACTATGATAATAAAGAGTAGAGTTCTAGGGCTACAAAAATGGGTTAAACAAGATGTGATATGTCATCTATAGAAAGTTAAAGTAGTGAAAGAACATAAAAAGAGTAAATTAAGTTCTTTAAAAGCAGGAAACATGTTTGGAAAATAATTTGTAAATGATTTTACGATGTCAATATAAAGTGTTCAAAATACAAAACAAACAGAAAATGATCTATGCTATTTGAATTTAATTGTATTCTAAAATGTTTGTTATAAAAAATTATCATTTAGCTTGCAATAAGCAAATATTCGCTGTGTTTCAATAAAAGAAAAAAGATATTAGCCTATACTAGGATCTAACCGGTAATAAAAGAGAGAGAGATGTGAACTTTTGACAAGTTAAGTTCTCACCTGTTAATGACAAGGGTGCGTCACAGTTTGGACAACAAGTTTAATTCTCGCCTGTTAATGACAAGGGTCCGTCACAGTTTGGACAAGTTTAATTCTCACCTGTTAATGACAAAGGTCTGTCACAGTTAGGACAACAAGTTTAGTTCTCACCTGTTAATGACAAGGATCCGTCACAGTTTTGAAACAAGTTTAATTCTCACCTGTTAATGACAAGGGTCCGTCACAGTTTGACAACAAGTTCAGTTCTCACCTGTTAATGACAAGGGTCTGTCACAGTTTGGACAACAAGTTCAGTTCTCACCTGTTAATGACAAGGGTCTGTCACAGTTTGGACAACTAGTTTAGTTCTCACCTGTTAATGACAAGGGTCCGTCACAGTTTGGACAACAAGTTTAGTTCTCACCTGTTAATGACAAGGGTCTGTCACAGTTTGGACAACAAGTTTAGTTCTCACCTGTTAATGACAAGGGTCCGTCACAGTTTGGACAAGTTCAGTTCTCACCTGTTAATGACAAGGGTCCGTCACAGTTTGGACAACAAGTTTAGTTCTCACCTGTTAATGACAAGGGTCCGTCACAGTTTGGACAACAAGTTTAGTTCTCACCTGTTAATGACAAGGGTCCGTCACAGTTTGGACAACAAGTTTAGTTCTCACCTGTTAATGACAAGGGTCCGTCACAGTTTGGACAACAAGTTCAGTTCTCACCTGTTAATGACAAGGGTCCGTCACAGTTTGGACAACAAGTTTAGTTCTCACCTGTTAATGACAAGGGTCCGTCACAGTTTGGACAACAAGTTTAGTTCTCACCTGTTAATGACAAGGGTCCGTCACAGTTTGGACAACAAGTTTAGTTCTCACCTGTTAATGACAAGGGTCCGTCACAGTTTGGACAACAAGTTTAGTTCTCACCTGTTAATGACAAGGGTCCGTCACAGTTTGGACAACAAGTTTAGTTCTCACCTGTTAATGACAAGGGTCCGTCACAGTTTGGACAACAAGTTTAGTTCTCACCTGTTAATGACAAGGGTCCGTCACAGTTTGGACAACAAGTTTAGTTCTCACCTGTTAATGACAAGGGTCCATAGATCCAACATTTTATTAAAGTTTTTCTCTAGGGCATAGGAAGAAAAGAGAACTGCTCGCTGTATGCGGCCAGCTTCTGTGTGATGGGGCACAACCAAAGGGGATGCACTCAGACCCCCTGTGTATAACTCTTGTTGCTGGGACACCCATAAGTAGTCATGCCCCCCTGCACCAATACTAGAAAAGTGAAAAATGACATTGTGTCAGACCATGTTGAATATAAAAAAAGTATTATTTCCAAGCATAAATAAGCTTTTATTTACACAAGTTTTTCATTTTTACGATTAAGACACACAAATTAAATTTGATTTGTGGAGCAAACAGAATAAGTGTGCATTATAAAAACTTCTTATATAAGTGCATATAAATAAATATATATATGAAGTTTTATTATGTTTATTTGTTGGTAAGTTATGAAATGTTATTCAAACCCATGACTTGAATAAATTGAAAATGTATTTTGTTGAGCCCATCTTTCAAAGAATTCAATCAATATTTGTGGAGGTGTTTTACCTTGTTATCACTTGACAAAATAGTGGCACATAAGGCATGAGCTCCTCTGAAAGTCCCTCAAGGTTTGAGGCCATTCGGAGGTAGGTCACTCCATTGGTGGGCTGTACACAAGTTTGTATGAATGACCAACCTGTCAACAGAAAAAAGAGGCATCTAGTATTTTAGATTATAGAAAATAAAAGATTTGTAATGATAGGTAAGAACTTTAGTCAATGTTAGTGATCAGCTTTAGAGACATAATTAGTTGTAAACAAATTCTACAAATGTTCAGTTTGTCTTTATCCAGAACACACAAAAAAAGAATGGGCTTGCAGGCCAAAGAATCATCACTTGGATACTAAAGTAACTGAGTTAAAATATAAATTGTAAATAGGTGTGAAAAAATATGAGGAGAAGCTGGTCCTTTTGATGGATGTTACATACATATCCATGTTATTTTTTTTTATTTGTAAAGTAATTTCAATCCCAAAAGATTTTTTTTTCTCTTCATAATACGTAATTATGGTGATAATAAAAATTTTTTTAAATTAAATATGAAATGGAATATCAGGGAACTCGTTAATTTTTAACAAATGATTTTAAATTTTTAAGGAATTTTCCCTTGAATTTGTTCAGCTCTTCAACCCAAAACTGTCATAGCAGGCCGACCACCGGTCATTATGATTGCTTCTGTGGTGTTAAGCCGATATCATCGATTTGTACTAAAATTTATATTGTAAATGCGAATCAGAAGTTTTACGCTTTTATTTTTAAGGGGGATAACTCTAACAAATGAGATTTACTTCCTCTTTATATAAAACTTAGGTGAACATGTTTTCATTTTTTTTTTATTTTTAATTGAGCTGAAATTTTCTGAAGTTTTTTGATAAAACTAACTTGTAGAACTCGGCCATTGACCCTGAAAAACAAAACTTAATGTATTTGCATTTTTTCTTAATGAAAGTGATTTTGGAGATAGTTTTGTTTGCCTTTAGAACTAGCTGACTTTTGAATACTAGTGAATTTAATAGGCATTATATAAAGAAAAATGTAGATCACCAATGAATTTTTTTTTTTTTTTAAATTTCTATAAACCCAAATAACTTTATAATTTCTAAACTGAAACTCACTGCAGAAAGATCAAGGTCATATTCATTTCACCTCGCTCACAGAAATCCAACATTCATACCATATGATTCCTTGTCCAATTCACTCTCAGAAGATCTATACTTATATGGGACTCTGGATTGAGTTCCTATTAGTTTTGGGTATGTTCGTGGTATATATCAAAATAACTCAATTTTTTTTATAAAAATAAATAAAGGTGTTGACAACACAGCACGCTTACATTTGACAATTTGTCGCTAAAGTAGATTCATAGCAACAAAAACAATATAAGCCGCAGATTAAAGATGAAAATTATAACTTTTTGGTTTCAAAAGCAATCATAATAAATACCTGCTTCTTTGATCTCAATGGGTTCTGGTTTAATTTTCTTGTCCAGGTCAGTGACTTTCAAAGATGGAAGGCAAGAAAGGTCCTCAGTGCTGTTCTGTAGCTCCAGTAATTGTTTGCCTGCAATGCAATGCAAACAACTCAGTTCAATATGAAATTTGGAAAGGGTGAAATGGTCAATATGAATAGATGAAGAGGACACAGTGACATTCTTAGTAATATGGTAGCATTTTGAAAAACATTAAGATGTATCTAAATAATGTATTCAATTATAGCTATGAATAAAATAGTCGTATCCTTGTATTCAAGGGCAATGCACAACTGGTGTTTAGGACATAGACAATAAATGTTACAGCATAAGCGCACTTGAGTTTTACCTCTACTTTGAACCTGTACTTTGGCTTCGTCATCCAAGGCAGACACAAGTTTCTCCAATTTTTCTTTCTCAGCATTTTCCTTGTTGCTGATGTAAGTCTCGTCTGGATGCATGGTTAGCACAAGCTTGTGTGTGTTGTCCTGGAGCACAGATAATTAAGTATACAAAATGAAGAGCCATCTTTCAATGCAGTCCCAGGTAATAGGTTAATCAGTATCCTATCATATTAGATTAATTATTACACATAATCACTCATTTGAATAGACTTTCTTTATAAATCATCAGAATAAATATACATAGGCTGCCATTTTGTTATATACATATTTTCCAACAAAAAATATTATGTTGCTCAAGATGTATGATGAATACAAAAGAGCGAGTTTGGATAAAAAAATCTAAGAAAACTACTTAGCCCTTCTCTGCTTGAGTTCAATATGTTTATTGAGCTGTATGATAATAGTGTGATGTGAAATTATCACAAGAAACAATTTATGTATAGAAAAGTTCTTGTGATTAATTCAGAATATTTGAAACAATACTATTTTTACATCATTATGACAACAAAGTCTTTTACCTAGCCTATGATGGAATCTAACTACATAACATTTAAAAAGGCTAATTAAAGTAAATATTTTTGTAAGCAATTTTTATTTCGCCTTTAAATGTATAGCCTTTTTTTATTATTATAAAGAACACTATATAATTTAAAACAATTTGATAAAATGTATATAACACAAACCTTCAAATATTGCTTAACTTTATCCTGCAATAGCTTTGGGTTTTTCTTCAGGTCATCCCTGAATTTGGTTACTATCTTTCCAATCTGAATGGACTGCAATGGATCCCCATCATGATTCCACACACTAGCAAGACCCTGGTGTTTTAAACATAGAAAATGGACAATCGTTCAGCCAAGGGATAAAACTGTACCAGGGGAAACAACTGTAGTTTAGTTTCAAATCAAAATGTTCAAGAATCTAATTATTATTTTATCTACACTATTTTACAGCTTAATTTTTGCAAGGGACATCTTTATAATAATTTGTTTTATGATTAATTTTTTTTTTAATTAATTAATTTCTAAAAATCATTCATTTTTGTCTCCTTAAAAATGTTCATAACATATTCAATGAACAAGATTTAAAAAATTAATTTTGTGTTTATGTAATGATTTAAGGTGTCCATGTGTAAGGAGACACATGGATCCAAGCGTCACTTGTTAGATGGAATAAAAAAAGTGTCCAATATAAAACATAATTATTCACATAAAAACTGTAATAAAAAAGGGTATTCAGTATAAATTTACCTCTCTGATAATCTTGATTTAATACACAACACTACACAATAGGACAACTAAACAGAAATTTAATGAGCATCATAAAAGTAATACTAAAAAATAAAAAAGACCCACCACTGCCAAATGAAATCCAAAGTTAGAAGACTCATGTTTCTGACTCAGTTCAATTCTGTGTAGAAGTGCATCAATACGTTTCTGTTCAAAACCCTCCCTGGAAATAAGATCAGCAACATTTCATTTTTCACTGCCTGATAAATAGACAATAGGCAAGCTGACCTGGCAATCAGCTAGGAAATATCTCATTTCCATTGTAATTTATGACACAAGAAGTTTATTTCTAATGATCTTACTCACTTGATGACTTTGTCAACTGTTTCTTCAATAATTTTTAACACCTGGTCAACATCATCTTTTTTGATGTTCAGGAGTCCCACGGAAAAGATGGCCTCTTTTGTGTCGGCATGGTACCTAAGCAAACATATTGCCATTATTGAGTACCCATTGCAAAAACTTCAAGTCAGCTTTCAATACATTTCTAAACATTTAGCCCCATGTAGAGGTGAATCCAGACTTAAATGACAAGGTAACTTTCTTATTTAACAAATAGATAATAATAAATCATTCCATTGCAAAATATAATTGTCTCTATTCATATTTTAAGACTGGCAAAGATAAGATGTCAAGATCCCTCCCCATCACCTATAGCACATATTTCAGTGTTATTTTTATGAAGATGATTCAAATAAAATTATTATCAAAATTATGATTAGTTAACTCTAGGTAAAATACTAAAAAAGATTATACAAGAAATGAAGACTTGGTTGTGATCAATACATGATTGCCTTCTCATTCTCATACAGTGCCTACCCTGTAGTTGGAGCATAGTCACTGCCTATATTTGGTTCCAACAGAGCTCTGTAGAATGGTGATGTCTCCCCATTGGTCAGCAAGTAGCCCACAACACTGGCAACAAAGTTCTCATAAATGTCTGTAATACTGTCAAGAGAAAAAATAAAAACATTATTTTGTATCTAACAATAATCAGTCACAAACTGATAGGCGGCAGTAAAAACAGACCACTTCATAAAAAATGTTTGAAATATTTTTATTATAACAGCATTGATAGAAAAAGTTGAAACTTGCTTGATATGTTTTTTGCATCTGATCTGATGCACAATTATTGTCTGAACAGTAAGAACAAAACTATTTTAAATCTCACTCTGATAAAAGATAGTTCACTGAGACGGTTGTTTGCTTCAGTGGATCAGCAGCCATTGGGTCAGGTGGACAGGAAATGGTCTTAGTTTGCTGGTAACAAAATAAGATTAGCGCATCAATTATGGAATGCGAATTAAATTACTTCAAAAGTTTTCCATGAAGAAGAACAGATTGGCCTAAATTATAAATCAGCTTTAAAAAAAATATTTTTGGATTTGAAGTCACACACACCAAACAAGAAATTGTTTTAAATCTACCAGGCTAAAATTTTGTAAACAGAAATATTTTAATGTTTCTTTAACCCCACAATAAAAGGCAAAAACAAAATCACTCAAAATATTTTTTGATATTGGTTATTAAATAATTCAGAAATTTTTTTATTTAACTTCTTTGAAGAAAAAAAATCTTAATTTAACAAGTCATTGAAAGTAGATGTGAAAAGGAAATATTGCAAATATCTGAACTAGAATATTTATCTTAAAAAATGGAATTATAATTCAGATTAAAATTCAAGACTCCAAAATTCATGTAAACAATTATCAATCTCTAAATATAGATAGTTATTTTATACCATCCAAAATTAGACAAAATGCTTTTTTTAAGTAACAAGCAACTCACTGGCTCAGGCCATCTTGGTTCTTTTGGCACATCTGTGCTTGGAGCAATTTTCTCATATTTTTCAAGACTTTGGTTGATGAACTGCAGGTGGTTCTCCACAGGAAGGTTGCCGTAAGTGAAAAACCTAAAGCAATAAAATTAATATCTTTGTTGTTGTTTCTTTTAATCTCTATTGGCAGGTGAAAAATCTAAAGCAATTAAGCAAATATATATTTATTTTATAAAAATCCATATCACTCAATCGATGTGAAAATAGACAAATGTTTAGTAAAGCTTTGCATTCAAATAACATTTTTCATTTGCTAATATATAATTGGTATTCATTGAGGATCTCAGACCTGTTTACCCTAAAACTCCTAAAATCATACAATATCCATTTACTGCTGGATGTAGAATGCAAATGCAAGTTAAAACTTACAATCGAAAATTTACTCTTTAATTAATTTAATTTTTTTAAATCGGAACAAACTACCAGAATGTATATATTTTCAACCCAGTCTCTTAAAAATCGTAGTTCTGGCAGGTCTTAGCGCACAATAGTAAAAGACATATCCAAATCTTAAATTGTATTCCAAAATTGTAAGAGTAAACAGGTCTGGGATCTACCATGAATTTATTACTCACTTGGCATTGCTAGGATGATAGTGTGTGGCATGAAAATCTTTCAGCTGTTGGTAAGTCAGCTCTGGAATGTGTTCAGGATCCCCCCCTGACACGACTCCATAAGTATGACTTGGTAGTAGTGAGTTCAGTGCTTTTTGAGAGTAAATACTTTGAGAGTTGGACTGTTTAATGAAATATAAATATATCATTTTCATAAGGTTCATTTCAATGCATATAAGTGACTAATGTAGTCATATTTCTGTCATAATGATGAAACATGAGCAGAGAAACACATAAAATTGCTTAAATATTTTACAATTGTTTATTTTAGTCCTGGTACTAGTAACAAATCTTAGATTTTTGAAATGGCTACATAGAGTTTTTAAAAGAACCTTCTGGGGTGATATGAAAGCACATTGATGAGTGACAAGATCACAGGACCACATGTGATACTCACAAAAACTCCTTTCATTTCATTATAGACAACACCTTTCAATATGATAGGTGTTGATGTATCATTGGGGTCAGCATGCTCTAGTCTCCAGCCCTCTTGACTAGATCAAGAAGAAAAGGAAATGCAACAAATACAAGTAAAGCCAGATCAGTTTTTTTAAATTTTAAAGAAAAAAGATCTACAGTTTAGAACCAGACAGAGACACTTTGGTATTTGTCCATTGACAATTAATATATATATATTTGTTCTTTTCACCCATTAAGAAAATCAAAGAAAGTAATACACAAATGAGAAAATCAACCGAGTCAAAATTTCATTCAAATACTAGAATAGAAATAGTGGCAACAATTTGATTGTTCTTATTTTGCCCTTCTCAGACTTTACAATGGACCTTCATACTTTAGATGAGCTACCAAGCTTTAAAGTAACTTTTTCTTTTAAACCAGCAAATGTCACTGGCATTTCTAACAGTTAATGAAGTAATTAACCTATTCTTGACAAGCATGTAACACTATTGGTGTTGAGGAAATCCTACAAACAATTTTAAAGAGAAAAGGGTGAAAATGACAAGCACCAGATCAAACCATGCGCAAACAAATTGAATGATGCAAAGTAAAACATTACACATCCTAGACAACAGTTTAGAATAATGCCAAATCTAAAGCTGAAAATAAAAGGTATAACATCTAAAAATATATAAACACAAATTATGCATTATGGCATTCTCAACAAATTGTGAGAATATTTAGTTCATAATCATTTTTTTACCAGAAATCCAACTCTCGAATCAAGGGATTGAATACAGCATCCAAGTACACTGACATTAAATTCTTGAAATCTTGTTCATTTTGACTTGAGAAAGGATACATGGTCCAGTCATAAGCTGAGAAAAATTAAATTATTTAAATGAAATTTGTTTACATGCAAATTATTACTGGCTCTGGTTAGGAGGGCGGTTGACTTGTGGAGACTTTTATAATACTTATTATAAGATCAACCAGTAAAATACCTCCAGTGAGAAACCTTCAGGTAAATGGACTCAACTAAAAGCAAAGTAGTATTTTTTAACTATTCCACTTCCCTATGCAATAAAGTGGGATTACTATACTTTTGTTTAGGTCAAAACTTAGAGATTCACTACTGTAACAAATGCAGTTTTCCTTTATATTCTCCCTTTGTTAAAAAAAAAAGAAAATTGATAGCATTAAAAAGATCATTAGAATTTGAGGATATGTTGAGCATTGAAAAATGAAAATGCTTAATGTCTGCCAATTTCAACTTTTTAGGATGTGGGGAAGTTGAGTAAAAAAAATGACTCAACAAAATTTTAAACAGACACAACAGTCATGTCAAATTAAATAAAAGAAGGTTTCTTTACAAATTACCTGTGAGAGCATTCATAAATGTAGCCATGGATCTACTTAACATTTTAAAGAAAGGGTCACGTATAGGAAATTTCTGAGAACCACAAAGCACTGTATGTTCAAGTATGTGTGGCACTCCAGTATTGTCTCTGGGAGTGGTTCTGAAAGTTACACTGACGAAGAAAAAAAATGGGTTAATGGACAATGTTTATCTGTGTGTTGATAGGTTATCAGTTTTAAAAAAATAAGCTGTTATTTCAAGTGTGATTTAATACTTTAAGCAAGATAGACCATTTCTAAATGGATTACATGACAATTTACCTATATATAATACAAGACAATTCACCAGAATACCTCATGACAATTTACTTAAATACATCACATGATAACTAACTTAAATACATCAACATGACAATTTATATAAAAACATCACATGAAAATTTACCTAAAGGTGTTGTTATCATCATCTCTGGCAGCATGAAGGTGCTCAGCACCAGTCTTGTCGTGTCGTAGCATAACTGCAGTTATAAAGAAGTCTGGAACTTCTTCAACCTAAAAATGTAATAAAACTAACCAATGAATAAAAAGAAAGACACAAATATATTTCTATTTACGTAACTCCACCAGCCAATGATGCACCTTATTATTGACTTTTTTTTTATTAGATTCTAAAAATATCTCATCTTAGCTAACCTGTTCATTGGTGCTAAAAGCAATGAACTCAAATGCAGAAACACCACAGATTAGATTTTAAGCAGCTGTCATCAGGGATTGAAAAGTTGAACTTCATCTATTTTCAGAAGTGACTGAATTTCCTCTATATATATTTATTTCAGCCACCACTGCTTTCTCATATTAGCCCAAAGTATGTGGTATTTTATGACAGATAAATTAAGTAATTAAGTAACTAATTTATAAACATATATATATCAATTAATTTTTTTAATTTTTGCATTATTTTTTTTTAACGTCTGTATTTTGAAAAATGTTCATTATAAAAAGGATAAAATCAAAATGATAATTATACTGTAAAAAGGGGGATTCTTAACATATTGATTATTCTTAAATCATTTAATAAATGGATCAGTTTATATCTTTATAACATTTTCATACAAGACAATGATCCCTTTAACAATAAAAGATGATGCTTTGTACTTACTTTCTCAACAGTGTAGCCATGAAGTTTGTCACCAGGCTTCAGTGCACGGATACGATTTCTTGCATCTTCATTGAGGTGACGAAAAACTTTCGGTCTTTTTTAAAATAGAATGATGATAAAAATATGTTTTACAGGTATTTAATAAATGTACAAAAAATACAATTTAAGGATTACACACTAAACCAATCTACAAACAAAAGTTAGAATTTTTAACACAAATGTTTTATTAGTCCTAATCTATGGAGCCCAAACTTGGAGAACAACAACAAGCATCATGCAGAAAGTACAAGTGCTTGCTTCAGGAAAATCCTGAACATAAAATCAAAGCACCATCAACAACAAAGACTTACTACAGAGGACACATCAGAGCCTATTGCTGAGGACATCATATGGAAAAGATAGAGGTAAATTCAACACACTCTTAAAACTCCAAGAAGCCTCACCAGAAATTCCCAGTGTATGGAATTCACAGGGAAAAGGGAAGAGACTATAGAGGAAGGCCAAAGATTGCATAGAGCCTAGTGGAAGACAAAAGACAGAATACACCTGGAATGCACTGAAAAGGAAAGCATAAGACTGAGATGAATTAAAGCACTTATAGAAGGCATATGCCCCATACTAGGTAAAAAACATAGTTTTGTAAATTAGTAAGTACTTACTAAACCAAATATTGCCAATATGTGACTTTGAGTAGGAGTCAAAGCATTTGCCTGCACAGGAATCTTGTGATATAGCTAGATACCTTTTTAACTCTTACTAATCACTGCGTGAGATGTTAGTTACAAGTTAAATAAAAAATGACCAGCTAAAAATCAATAAATAAAATTAATAACTACATTCTTACAATTTTCATTCAAATGTGGCTTATTTATAATTTATGTGGCAATAATTGAAGTGTCAATTGACCAAAGAAGATTAGCATGACATTTTGTTAAATGCCCGTTTTAAATTTAATACTTTGCTTGTGCTGGATCTTAATATTAGGCCTAATGCTAAACTTCTAGGCTATATTTAAATGTACTATTCAAGTTTTTACATAATAGGTACTTGGGTAAGGCAAGGGATACTACTTCAAAATTTGTATGAGAAATGGGAATCGGCGCAGAAGAATCCATGTTTTTAATTTTTGGAGGTCAGTGCTTTTTCATTGATGAAAGAACTATTTTATCATAAGCTTGTGGTATTATACATAAGTTAACAGTAGTGGACATCTTGCCCTACATTTCCACCCCAATATTAGATAGAAATTCATGGGTATATAAGGCAGCTTTCCCAGCAAAATTTCATATGAAGTTCAAATTTTTTGTCTTTCATATTAATTCTTCATCTGTAATATATATTGAATTCATGTACATGTGTGCCAATTCTCATTGAGCTAGGATATTTCAGCCATTAGTTATGCTCATCTAAGTGCATTTAGACCAGGGGTGGGCAAACTACGGCCCGCTGGCCACATGCGGCCCGGCAACTGATATTATGTGGCCCTCGAAGGCATTAAGACATTTTTTTTAAAAAATTACTTAGTTTTTAAGTTATTTTGTTGAATTTTACAGAATTTCATGTACTGTACCGTTATGATTGTTTTAACAATGTTTGATCCACTTTCTAATTCTCTATTTTTTTAAAACAGTCCTTGACTTTTGTCATGTAAGGCTAAAAAGCGAATTTACCGATTTTAACATAGAGAAATGTTTATCGGTATAAAATTGGACATAATATACATCCGCCCCCCCCCCCCCCCACAATAGCCATTACATATGTCAATGTGGCCCGCCGCACAAAAAGTTTGCCCACCCTTGATTTAGACCATAACCCCTTTTTTAATTGTGGAAAATGCCAATACTTATGAAATATTCAATTAATACCACTATTCACATCAAAATATTTAATAATTTGTATTTGAGGGTGAACTTAGAAGGCATAAAAGAATATTTTAATTTGAGGTTTTAAAACCCGGTAGAATCCATATTATTTATAAGTATCATAAATTACTGTGTGCAAAACGTTGTATTGGGCAACCATTCCCAGCCACTGCATAATGGCTATACCGGCTATACTGTAGTACTATCTCAGATAGTGCAAAAAACTATTAAACTTTAGGTCAGGGAAAGCTTTAATTAATTAGTCAAGTGCCAAAGTTGAAAGTTCAAAATAATTCAAGGAGTCCCTAAACATTATTAGGAGGATGCATTGCCTTATATAGACTAAGTATAAACAGGTATAATGGAGGCTGTAAACTCGGTAAACAGAAAAGCCATGCCATATATTAATAATAATATATATTAGGTACTTCGCCGAAGCAAGGGACACTCCTATAAAATTTGTATCGGAAATGGAGGTCGGCGCATGAAATCCGAGTTTTTAATTTTTTATGTGCATGTAATTAGAATAAATCAGGCGTCCTTCTGGTCCATAATTAAGGTCAAACTCCGCCTATTCATTTTAGGAGAAATGTTGACCTAAATTCCTATTAAGTTATTTTTTTCATTAAAACAACTTTAAGTGAGGAAAATCATATGTTAATATAAGGCATCTTTGCATTAAACAATTCGGTCTAAATATTCAGGGTATGTTTTTCATATTAAATGTAGGTCTGCATAATATATTGAAGTATATGTGTGCAAAATTTCATTGCACTAGCTCAATAAACATTTTCTCAATTCTCTCCAACATTGACCTCATTATGCACAGGTCGCCCAGGCCATTTTGGATTAGTGAACACGCCCCCTTTTAAATGCGGAAGACGCCGATACTTAGCTTAGGAAATATTCAATTATTACCACTATATACTTCAAAATATTTGATAACTTGTGTTTCAGAATGCATTTGAAAGAGATTTAAACTGGAAGGTTTTAATTTGAGTTTTAAAAACCCGGTAGAGTCCATATTATTAGCTATCAGAATTCTCTGTGTGCAAAAGGTCATCATGGGCAACCATTCATAGCCCTTGCATAATGGCAGTACTACCTCAGAGTTTCATTCATAAGAGTTTGACGTGTGCAAAACTATTCAACCATTGGTCAGAGAAAGTTTTAATTAATTAGTCATGTGCCAAAGTTGAAAGTTCAAAATAAGTAGATCCCAAACAGTATTTTAGGGGATGCATTGCCTTATATAGTATAGACTATATAGCTTGGCTTATAGTGGTATAATGGACGCTGTAGATTTGGTAAACAGAAAAGCCTTATATTAATACATTATATTAAATTTACTGGTATACAAAGTGCATAGTTAGATAAATTATAATTGTATAACATTATTTTTTAATACAGCAATAGTTCTGAAAATAAAAGTCGTATAAAATTATCATTAATACGAGAGTTATTTAGCTCGTGACGCGAACAGCAGAATTAAGTCACAGAATGTGGCGATGCTGTCCATGTTAAAAAATGACAAACTAAGTCGCACTTTAAAAATTCATAACTTTAAAACTACAACAGCTAAAAATATGATTTTGGTGTTATAATTCTGTTAAAAATTAGCTCTATTCAACTATGCCATTGGTTTATTTTACAAAAATTGTTGAATTTTACAAAAATTGTTGAATTTTTTACCAAAGTACCTAATATATATTAACATTAAATTTACTGATATGCATAGATTTAGATATTAGATAGTCTGCATGGTTAGATAAGTCAAGTTACACTTTATTTATAATAATAATTGCATAAAAATAATATTAAAATTACTCTTTAATACAGCATTAGTACTGAAAATAAAAGTTGTATACAATTATCATTTAAACAAGAGTTATTGCACATGATGCCAATTAGCGGAGGAATGGGCTCAATGGGGTCACATTCGGCTGATTCAGATATGTGGTCCCTGTATGGAGTCACTGCCCTTTGTTTATAGATTTAGGGTTCAGGTTAGGGTGAGGGATAGATCGAGGGACCATATCGCTACATTTACCGGCCAAGCTACCCCAAACTTAAAAAATGTATAACATTTTGGTAATTTATAATTATGTAGAAAATGAGCTCTATTCAACTATGCCATTGGTTTATTTTTTTTTCATAAAAGTACCTATATTTATATGTATTTTTAATTACTAATTACAAATTTTAATTAGGTTTCTTACTTACCCAACTTGACCAAATGATATAACTGACTTTGAAGATGACTTCAACAGATTAGTGACCGCAAAGCCAGCTCTTTTGATAAGCTGCATCTTGACTTAAATTATAGCATACAAATATAGGAAAAATGAAGTATTTGGGACAATCGGTAACTCTAAGGACATTAAAGAGAAACCCCCAAAACTACTAAAGTCATTTCCTGACGAAACCACAATCATATGGAGGTCGCCATCTTAGTGATCGGATGTAACCCTTTGGCTCCGTCTCCATTCAATCAATTCGCTAAGTAGCATGTCTTTTTTACTTTTTTGATTTTATGTTAATTTTCAAACATTGCTCTATGGATAACATTAATTTAAAATGAACTTTAAAATTATTTTTAAGTATTTTATTAAAATACATAGATCAATCAGTAAAGAATAGATATAATTTTATCTCATTAAACTATTAGTAATGGTTTTATTTTAGATTTGCGCTCGTGAAACAATTTTAAATCATACACTAAATTGCTAATAATAAAGCCATAACTTGGCATAGCCTCATATATAAAAAAATTGATTGAATAATGTTATTAAAATTATAAATAATTAACATATTCATCTTAGTATGTGTGAAAATATCAACACATTTTTGCCGGGCCCCATTATTTCAATAGGGGCTCCCGTTTTAATCAAGTAGGCCTGCCTACTACTGGTTATTTCATTTACAGTCATAAAATAAGATGGTTGGACTGCAATAAGTAGATTAATGAGATATAAAAAATGTGTGTAAATAATACAATATATTTTAAGTTCTAATTCTACCTGTCACAATTTCCAAATTATAAACATAGGGCTTTGGCTACTTCTTCATTTAATAAAGAAAAATATTATTTTAAAATATATTATGATAAAAATTGCTATATTGCGACAATAATATTTTTTTAGTTGCTGATTTAAAATGTTTTATAACAAATAATTTTTTTAATTAGCCTATCCAAGAATATCTAATAAGCTTAATCCTTTTTAATAGTGAAAGTTAGTTGATGTAAGTTATTATTATAAGAAAATGTGTACTCCACAGAATTAGAGGATGTAATTGTAATTATGTGACTGTGGTGACAGAATTAGATAGTGATAGTACTGATAGACTACTAATAGTGTATCTTGTGATGTGGTTTATTTTCTTAAACAACTAACGAATCACTTTTTCAAAACACAATAATTGTTGAGCTTTAGCTTAGGCCCTTTTTATTGAAAAGAAAATGAAGTTTTTTCTTTGAAATTTGAAAAATTGATAACATTCTCAAAATAACGCTTTTGACCAAATTTAAATAGTGAAGTTAGTATTTTTCTATTTACACAACAGTTGTTTAATAAATCACTTCTCGTTGCTAGGAAATGCAAAAGAAGATGGAGGCCGTGACAAGATTTTTGTTGTTTCCGTGCATAATGTAGCAACGGTTTACAACTATAAAAGGGCAGTGATACAATATAGTACAACGGTAGTGTGTTTTGAATAATGCTAGTTTAATATGAAACAAAATGACAACGCAATCCAATAAACTACCAACTATTTCTGGTCAAAGAGTTTATGAAGGCAGGTTCTTTGACAGAACACCACAATGCTTGGCTGTAAGTTTATTCACAATCTTTCAAATTTAACAAAGGACATTTCTAATTTTATCATCCAAAATAAATATGCTAGCCTTAAAATTGTGGTTTATATTTTGATAAAGTATTTAGGCTTAGGTAATCTTGCAGTTCAGGTGCTTATATTATTTCAGATTGAATTTCGCATTATCTCGTGTAAACGTATTAAGTGTAATCTTTATAAAATTAAGTCCAGGCAGTATTGGTTTACACTAACACTAAATTATGTTTACATGCGATAATATGAAATTTGATCAGAAATATTATACGCACCTGAACTGCAAGAATACCAGTATTTATTTATAATCTTCTAAAAATATATTTCTATTATTTTTTGATAGGCTGGAAAACTGACAGGCATGGGATATTCTACTGAGCAGTGTCTACGTCCTAAAGATGAAAGGGTAATTTCTTGAAGGGAAAAGACTTTAATATGATTGAATACTCAATTTTAACCCTTAGCTACTCATGCTGGAAAGTATATCAACCCCAGTTATTTTTTTCTTAGGGGCCATCCACAAATGACGTCACGCAAATTTTGCAGATTTTTGACCCCCCTCCCCCATCGTCACAAATTGTCCCAAAAAGTTAGACACCCCCCCACCCTCAAATATAACATCACAAATCTCTGCACCCCCCCCCTTTATAAAAAGTTCCACCACTGCTGTCCTTTACAAACCCTTAAGAAATTCACCTACTGTGGATATCAAATTACTGCACTTGTGTCAGAGACATTTCCCTAGAACAGTGGTTCTTAACCAGGGATAAAAGTACCTCCCCAGCCCTGAGGTGTGGAAGACCAGAAAATTGTATTCAGTGGCGTAGATAGAGGTGCGGATAGCACCTGGTGACACCATAATTCATAAAAGGATAACAGATGACACATACATTTTCCACCCATGTAACCAATCATAATGCATGTTTTATTAAATTTTTAAGGATGATGCGCCAGCAATTAGGTTACCTTATTATTAGGTCAGAAACACACCAATTTGACCATGTTTCATCGCCGAATGAAGTGTTTGGTAACTTTTGTAAGTGACAGGAAAGCTATATTTATCTAAATTCTGAGAAATAAAACTATCCTTTGATAACAATGGGCAAGAAGAATTACATTGTCAAAAGGGTGGGGTGTGACACCACGAGCTTACCGGACCGGGTGACACCAACCCTAGCTACTCCACTGATTGTATTTGCTGCCAATGCTAGTTAGTGTTGCTGCTTTTTTCTTTTTTATAATTTTTATGCATTTTGATCAGCAGCAGTAAATGTTACAAAATTTATTAAAGAATAAAACTACGATAAATATATTATTTAATTACTAGCTATAGCCCGCCAAACATTGGCGACAGCTATGCATGAACTTCCCATCTACTAAAGTTACTTTAATAAACATGAACTCAAGTAACACACATTTAAGAACCCCAATCTTTGCCCACGGTCAACCATTACTTTTTGTTCCATCCCACTTCATGCGGTAGTCCTAATTCTATGACTCCCATGTCCACAATTAGACATAAATTCTCATGACTGTCATTGTAACTAGATCCTGATTCTCCTCCTCCTTGGCGTCCTGTAACTTGATCAGAGACCATTTTTCAGACCTCACATACCTGTATTGATTCTCTCAGTGATAGTAGTTTAAAAATAAAATAATTATATAATTGTTGTTCAAAAGAATGTTAAAAATGTCTGTAATTTAGGGTTAGGCCAATTAGGTGCAATTCTTTACTACAATAATCTACTTTTCATGTGACGTCACATTGCTTGAGGCCCCCCTCTCCCCCTCATCACACATCGTCACAAAAATCTGACCCCCCCTCCCCCCAGACGCGTGACATCATTTATGGATGGCCCCTTATGCTTTTACCTGAAACTTTTTTAGTATAGGCATAGGCATGGGCATAGGTAGCAAGGCATATCTAGTCGAATCTGGTACATATTCTCATTAATCTCACTCTACAATGGATGAAAGGGGGACTTAGGATGAATAACAACTGGAGAACTGAATCAAATTTTTTTCACAGATTTTCATATAGACTGCATCACACTTTTTGGTCCAGACTGAAGTACGGCACATTACATTAAAAAACATGAACAATATATCATTTTAGTATGATAACCTCACAAAGTACATATAATGACAGTGCCTAAAGTAAAATCGCCCAAGTAATTATGAGATGAGTAATGGTGCAAGTAATTGAGGGTTAAGGACCTTAGACTTAAATAAGAATACAATATAATGTTTTGTTTCTAAAGATGACAAATAATGAAGGTATCAAGCCTATTCTAAAGTCCGGCCCATGTCTAAATCAGCATCGTACGCCTGGTGATCAAATTTTATTGTCTATGATAAAAATCAAATAGTATTAAAATAAATAAGATTTAAGTTTAGAGGAATTTTGTTGAACTATTTAAATATTTTATCAGGACCAATTTCTCATTTTTAATAGCCTCCATCTCCGGAAACAATACGAAAATTTCGAGCTACATTTCGACCTGATGCTGGACAGATGAAGATCTTTTATGGCACAGCATATGATCCACAACGCCAGTGGGCAGTAGAGATGACTCATGGAGTTAACACTGAGCCAACCACCTCACTCAAACAAATAGTCAATCCAGATCCTAAAACATTTTTTCAACAAAGGAAAATAGATAGGTCATTTTCTAATGACATGGTTAATTTTTAGCTGAAATTACACCAATTTTTATAAAAACAAAGTTATTTAGTGTTAAATTTCGTGACTGTTTTAGCTAGAGAAAGTAAGATATTTAACACGATAGTTAAAGTCACGATAAAAGCAAGGAACACAAATAGTAGACTTTATATTTCAATTCATTGTAAATCATAATGATTTATCATAAAAGACATTTGATGAATAATGGTTGTTGATTTATTCTTATTCATCGAATAGTGTGTAATTATTATTCTGCAGGGATGAAAATATTTACTTGAGCCATAATCGTGCACCACTGGGAAGATCTTATGACCAAAGACCTGGCTTACCAAAATGTCTTGATCCTGAGACCTTTACATTTGGTCTGCCAACAGAGATGGGTAAGTCAAATTTGGAAATTGAAAGTTTAATTCATAAGGTCATATCACCATAACACTTCTGTGAAACAAATATTTAGCAAATTTCATTACAAATATCTTTCTTTTTTTTTCTTTTTTTTTTTGTATCATTTATTTAAAAATTTGAGAGTGTAATTCAAATCTTTATTCTAATAAATTTTCATAATTCCTAACTAATTCAGAAGTGGGAGCTGGTGGCCTAATAAACCCCAACAAAAATTATGAGCAAGTTTTCAGGGAAGCCACAGAGGGACATGACCTTTATGTGAAATCACATGCTGATTACTATCCACTCGAGCGTGTCAATCGCAGTTACAGCAGTCCAAACTTTCACCCTCAGGTGAGCGTCTTTTTTATTCACTAGAATCACAGACTAATTCAAGATTACATTTCACAATGACCATGTCCTAACTAATCTGTTTACCTGCATCTGCTGCCAGTTAACTTGGACATTTAAGTTAGCTCACCAGGAGTTTAATGAAATCATTTTTTTAGTCTTGAAGTGTCTAAACTTGCTAGAGAAAGAAAAAAAAAGAGTGTAATAAAAATATACCTAATGAGAAGGGAATATAGAATTAGAAGAGGTATGGGTCTCATGGAGTTCTTGACAAAAAGTCTAACACCAGCCAGAGTGAATATCTCAAACCTACTATAAGATCTGCTGAACAAATTTTCCCTTATCATCTGTATCCATCTTGTATCCTCTCTCCATCTTTGGATGAAGATTAGAAAACTTGAATTGGTTGCATCTCAAGATATAACATAAAAATTGTACAGAGTGATTCATATTTGTGTCTTCATCTTCATTTCCAGAAATGTTATGGTTTGCCAACTCCTCACTGCAATGATGGTAAAAAAACAAAGGAAACCCTTATGTGGTTGCAGGAAACTCAGGCAGATAAGGCAACAAAATTTGTCAATAAACGATTGGAAGACTTTAAAGAAAAATTTCAACCCCAGCTAGGAAAAGTGCTTGATCCGTAAGATTCTAAAGTTGTAAAAGAATGTATTTTCAGAAGTATGACAAGCGGTCTGTTTTATTGATTTTTTCCTTAGCAAAGACAAACTTTAAGTTTTAGAATATTCAGAGATAAGACTGATAAATATTTCTTTCAAAGCCAATCGCAAATAGGGTCAAATGTGAAACTCATTGAAAGGAAATAAAGACATAATTTTTATTCTTCAGGTTAATCAGGATCCCCATATTTCCTACCCTTAAAATTTATTTTGCCTTGAAAAACTTGTACAATTTTTTTTCCTGACATCAGAATCAAAGACACTATGAATGTTCCGCCTGATCATACTTTTGGAGCCCTGCACCATCCCGATCCTTATGGCGCAGGGGATGTCATACATAATCGCAAGCCAGACAACATATTACGTGGGAAAGAGAGTCAGAGGGCAATTGTAGCCGCGATAAGACAGCAGCTGAAAAAACTTAATTATTACCATTTCAGTAACCTCCTTGAAGCTTTTAGGTTTTATGATCAGGTATTCTGGGAAATTGATATATTTTTTCTATAAAATAAATTAATCATAAAATAAAATCAGAAAGAAAGATGCTTAAGGAAAAATTAATGTTGATTCTTTGACTTGTTTTTTCATTTTCATCATAAAAATATTTCTCCTCAGGATGGCAAAGGGAAAATCACTCTCTCCAACTTGCACAATGTTTGTGTCAAATACCGTCTTCCTGTGGACTTTGATATGCTAGAGAAAGTTCTGGATTATTGTGATGTGGATAAAGATGGAATGATCAACTACATTGAGTTTTGTAATTTTCTAAATTGGAAAGATAAGATGCCTACTGGACTGGATGAACTTGGTCGTAAGTTATGTAATAATGTAGAAATTGAATTTTTAAAATGTCATTTTATAGCAAGTTTACACGTTTTTAAAAACAAATGTATTCACTGGTCTATAGTAAATGAGATCAAGATAATGCTAAACAAATTTATAGACACATATCTCAAAGAATTTTTTTAAAAATATAAACCAACAACCGTGTTGTAATTTAATAACTTTAATCCTCATCATGGCTTCCTCTTAAATTTATAAGAGTTATTATACTCCAATTTTTTAATTAAAAGCATAAAATATATTTTAAAATGAAACAAAGATAAGTACCAACTTTCTTTATCAATTAAGATAAAAAGTGGTCAGTTATTTTCTAGACATGACTAACCATTGTTGAACACACTCTCTTTAAAAAGAATATAAGTTGACATATGTTTTACTTGCTTCATATTTGACATTTCTGTACATATTTTACATATTTGGTAAATCAATAATCCAACTAATTTTAATAGAAGAAAAGCCCCCTTTAGAAAAAACTAATTTTGACCCCTGTGACACTTCACAATAAAGAGTTATAAGAATTTGAATGCGATTCCCTAACCAAGATATGTAAATCTTTATAGATACTTTGCTCAAACAAAGTTAATAGAACGTTTTTACAAAATAAGAGTTGAAATTTATTTTAAAATTGTGTCAGCCACCAGAATATTCTCTTTCAGCTCCCCCCATGATGATAGGCACTGACTACCTACAAAGGAAGGGTCCGCCAGAGAAACTAATTAATGAAGCTGATCTGATTGCCAAGACACCACAAACAACTGAACTGACTACAAGAGTCTTAGAGAAACAGATAGACTTTAATCTGGGCAGCCACAGTACCAGCAATGCCATGTATAATGCAGTCATAGGGCCAGGAGGCATCAACTCAAGATGTAAGTCAAAAGGCTATGCTTGGATAAAATTATACAAATGCAATACTGTCTAATACGTTTACTTATGTTCTAGTTCTATTATTTTTCTATATATTTTATTTTTGCTTATAATATTTAATTAGCTTCCATTATTTTGTATCTATTTCAATCAGCATTTCGCACCTATGGGGTTCCTTCTGTACGTTCTGATCTGCGAGCACCTAAAATCAAGAGAATTCACGACCGCATAAATTATGGGGATGAGTCCTACGTGTATGGTTTGATGTCTCCATCCATCTTTAGCCAGCGTGGTGTTTATGAGAGAGATTTACTACAGCCCAGAACTTTTGAAGAGGTTCTTTTTTCAGTACAGTTTTTGTTTCTGGATATTGTTGATGATATTCAGTGCACAGTTCATTTATCAGTATATTTAAAAATCAAATTCAGAAAGGAAGAATAAAAGTGTTGGACTGCAATAAAGCTTTAAAGATTAAGATTAATTAGACACGAGAAATCTGTGTCAATATAATAATATATGTTAAGCTTTATTAATAATTTTAAATTATACATAAGTAGATGTTTCGGCACTTGCCTTCATCAGTACAACAACAAAACATTTAAATAAGTATAAATTAAAATTTACATAATATATATATAAGAAATTAGGTTGAACTTTTCAATTTGTGTAGATCTTTTGGCTAATGTATAAATGTTGATGTCCACTTAAAAGCAGAATAGATAATTTTGAAATGAGAACAACTAAATGATGCTTAAGAGATTTTCTTTTCTCTGTTCAGATCAAGTCCATCTTTACAAACATTGGGGTCAGGATGACAGGTGAGGACATGGACAAAGCTTACAAAATGGCAGCACAGGGTCATCCACAAGGTCATGTGAGTGTTGAATCCTTCCGGATCTTGTTAGATGATATACAAGTTCAGCAGATCAAAGCTGGTGTTCACCCAATGGCACTAGGGGAGGCACAGTTATTTTAACTAGGGTCAATAAACAAATTATGGGTTAAAAATATAGCAAATAAAATGTTTTTATGTTACATTTATAATATTACAGTATTGTTTGAATTCTGGAGATTGAGTAAGCTGTTAAAATATTTTTGATATTATTTTGTTAGCTATAGTTCAAAGAATACCTGGGCTTAAATATTTGATAACTACAAATGTATATTTTTATAAGGATTATATGTTATACAGAATGAAAGACATATTCAAATTATACAAGTCTAAGCTGTTCATGGAACTTATTAAATCTGTTATCATAGTATTACTGAATCCAAGAAAGTATTATATGTGCAGGGTATTGTCTACAACTGTAGTTTTCAAATTAAAGTATTATATAAAATCAGTATTGCTGATAAAAATGGTTTAATTCATATAAAATTAACACCTGAAAGGCATATTCCTGTTTTACCATGTAAAATCAAATTATGATTTAAAAAACATCAATTTATGCAAAATATTTTTTTCAAATTCATATAATCCTAAATTTATAAATTGTAAATATTTGTTGGCGTATCATTTTTAAACATTATAACATTTTTGTGGTGTAGTCTTTAACAATTATAAACCGATGCATACTTGAAAAGAGCTGAATCTTTATTAAGTGGGACGCCCAAACCTGGACTGGCTCACTGTATGGGATTAAATTAATGCTATTCAGATAAGATAAAATTTTGTATCTTTAGATGAGTGAAAATATAGAAAAGCATTATCATAACAAGACTGAGCACATGCAGTTGACTTTAATTCAATCATGAAATAATTGATTAACAAGGGCTGTCTAGAACTGTATGATTTATATTCTAAATGTTCATAACATATTTCATCCAAGGGAAATTACTGTAAATATTCACTATTCTTTACCACCAGACCTCAAGTTTGTCTGACAGGCTAGCCATATTCAAAGCACATGTGTTTCTTTTGAGCAGAAAAGTATTTTCTAATTTGTATGTGTTTGTAAACTACTCATGTTAACCAATAACTACTCATTTACTAAAACCTTCATCAATGAGCAATGTTCATTAACAGCTTTATAATATGTTCACAGTTTTGACATGTTTGATAGGAGATATAGAATAAATACTGGCAATACAACAATAAATATTTTTTAGACTCTTAAACACAGTTATGCTAAATATTATTGGTTGATTTGCATCAGTGTTTTAAATGTGTAATTTGCTTTATAAAATAACCTTCCTTACTTAAACACTTGCCCAGTATTATTTCTATGCATAGGTTTAACTTCATTTTATTTACAGCACCTTTGTTTTCCTTGATTATTATCACAATGATCATGCCTTTTGGTAATAACAGAAGTGAACAACGATATCATCTTACCTTTAACAACAACTTTGTATCTGCTACATGTGATCATCTCTGACAGTATTATAACCACACTGCAATATTAGAAATATTGTTTACTTACACTCAGCATTATGGAATTATTGCTTGATTTTAAAGTATTATTTTAAATTAAAAATTAAATGATGCCACCAGAGCACAAATAATTGTATAACACCCACACATGCAATGTGCTTTTAAAGTATTATTTTAAATTAAAAATTAAATGATGCCACCAGAGCACAAATAATTGTATAACACCCACACATGCTTCCAATGTTTGTTTTTTGTAATCATCTTATGTTAGTTCTTGATTGCCTTCATTGATCAAAGAAAATGTGTGCCTTATATATAACATCTGTTCCAAATCTATGCAATTATTATCATGAGATTAATTCATTCCAGAGTATTTATTTTTATACGGCTAAAATTTGTTTTGTGGTCTCATTGTATACATCTGTAGATTGATTAGGTGTCATGCATGTATAGCTGAAATTTGAAGAATGGCCTGAGTTATGTTAAATATGATTTATCCCTGCTTAATTTTATCATTAAAAATTTCATGGTTTTATTATGTTGGTTGCTAACAATAAAATAAACAATCCAATCCACATAAAAAAACATTTTATTTATTTGATTGAAATTTTCAGATTATGCCTTGTTGTGATTTAGTATTTATAATGTTTGGCCTCTGATTTTAGAATTTTATAATCCTTAAAACTGTTTAATGGAATAATTCCCAGTGTTTTAAACAATGACTCATAGATTATGGATATTAGAATGGTTATTTGTGACATAATATTTGTAACTGTTACAATTTCCTACTCACCAACCTGTCAGCATTATCATTTAATTTATCATTATTTCTGAAAGCTAATAGATTTCTTTGTTTAATTGTGAAATATACAACATTTAGTTACTTGGATTGAAACGACTTGATACGCCTATAACAACAAACGGAAGGCCTCCAATACTTGGTTTTATCTGTGATATATATTTATTTGACCAGGTTTATGAAAATATATAAATGAATTAAATTTTGTGAATACATCAGCTCCTATTTTTGTATCTACTTGTGTGAAGTTAATATCTGTTATAAAATGTTTGTGCATGTGTAAGTGGTAACGATTGTATTTGTTTTAAAAATAGATTTTAATAGTATGATAGCAGACACAGCTTCACTTAGTGTGACATATAAATTATGTAATTGAAGTATATTCATCCTAAGCGTAGATCAGAAACATTTAATATTCAGAGTGGATTGTTGTCCTGATTGGAGAAATGTACGATACTGTGTTGCAAATCAAGCAATAATGTCACTGTCACCCGCTGGCAGACAATCTCTGATGATAACGGTCAAGGCCTTTGATTTTGCATGGAGCCTCCTTGGGTTAAGCAGTGTACCATCAGTTTAGTATATGATGCTCATTCATTCCTATGTCTCCTTTTCTGAAAGCATCTACCAGCATAACAGAGAAGATGAGGCTGAATGATGACAGTACCGGGACCCAACCCTTCTTAATGCCAATGGTTACTGGGAATGGTGGAGACGCCTCTCTATTTTCACAAACTTAAGCCTCAAACACATTTAGTTAAAATCGTAATATACACATGCCATGAGCTTCTAGAACCTGGCGAGTAAGGATATACCTTTGCAGCGCTCACAAGACTCTGTGTGTGTCTAGAGAGGATAAAGATATATATAAAAGATAAATGACTATCATCATCAGTGGCACTACAGCCATTTTAAGGCCCTGGCCTGCTCCACCACATCCTTCCATTCAGGCTTCAGTGGCATTACATCCCATGTAGGACCCTGGCCTGCTCCACCACATCCTTCCATTCGGACATCAGTGGCACTACAGCCCATGTAGGGTCCTGGCCTGCTCCACCACATCCTGCCATTCAGACATCAGTGGCACTACAGCCCATGTAGGACCTTGGCCTGCTCCACCACACCCCTCCATTCAGACATCAGTGGCATTACAGCCCATGTAGGGCTCTGGCCTGCTCCACCAAATCCTTTTATTGTTGTATTCCACCGATCCATGGCTTTTCACCTCCAGCTGATGTACGTACTTCTTGACATGGTCAACCTGTCTTTGTCGAGGTCAACCTGTCTTTGTCGTGGTCAACCTGTCTTTGTCGTAGTCAACCTGTCTTTGTCGTGGTACACTTGTCTTTCTCGTGGTCAAACTGTCTTTGTCGTGGTCGACTCGTCTTTCTCGTGGTCAACCTGTCTTTGTCGTGGTCAACCTGTCGACCGGGGCGCCGCCTGCCCCTAGGTTTCTATCCATATACACCTCTATTATTTCGTACATCGTATTGAGATAGTGTTCCCCGAAAGGTTTTTTCCTTATACCTTACTACAGCTCTATTATTTCGTACATCGTATTGAGATAGTGTTCCCCGAAAGGTTTTTTCCTTATACCTTACTACAGCTCTAACTAACCAAAGAGAAGAAAACAAAGAAACTTGAATTGTGATTTTAGATATTATTTTTATTTCACTATCAGTTTCAACTGATCAATTAAAGATGAGATTATTGAAATAACCCTGGGTATTCTTTCTCCCTGTATTCAATACTAAATGGAGGTTTGCATCAAGTTTGTATTTTGAAGATTAAAACGGTTTGTTGAGTTCCAATTTTAAGTATCTAATGGCTTTTTTAAAAAAAAAGTTTAGAACATAGAAAACAAGAAATTATTTGAGTATATTTTTGAGGCAGTACGAGTTTTAATTTGAGTATTAGCCATATGTGGCGGACCGGAAGCCGTTCCCGCGGACCAGGGGTTGGATACAAAACACATATTTAAAATTAGGACTTTCATTGGGTCTACGATCTAGTTGATTTATTATTAAATCTTATTTTATTTTTTTATCCTCGTGTTTTTTTGTTTTTTTAGCGCAGGGGAGGCGGGGAAGAGTCTCTGTTTGGTTTTCGGGACAGGGAAGAGCCTCTGTTTGGTTTTCAGGCCATGCTCAAGAGTTAAAAATGCAACAAACGTGATCGTAGCGTGAAGGGAACACGCCCAGACAGACACGATACTGTTCAAATACCAAGTCTTCACCTGACGACTGTTCTCGATAACTGTTGGTGATGTTTTTACCTTTAGAACTTTCCTAAGTTTCCTTTTGCCCCGTTGTTTTAAGTTCTTGTCTTCATTTCTTCTCTGTTCTTTCTTCTTTGTCTCACGCAAGATGGAATCTGTTTTAATTATTGTTTCGTCTTCATTTCTTCTCCGTTCTTTGTTAATCTCACGCAAGTTGGATTCTATTATAGTTTTTGTTTTGTCTCCTGGTTTTGATCTTAAGTTTCTATTTGGGTTAAATGCAATCAATGTAGTTTGTCCAGATTTGTATTTAAAATACTTGATTAGCTTGCGTGTAGTCTTATCCCTGGTTTTGTTCTTCCAGCTGTGAAGTAGATCTTTCAAGTGAAAACTGTGACACACTCCAATAATGATCATTTTCTGTGTTGTGTTTGATTGAACCGGGTCTGTAATAAGAGGTTTGCGTTCTTTTACGCGGGGGGAAATGGTTTTTAGTGTCTCGACATCTTTGGTTGTGTGCGCTAAACTTTCAGACATCATGGCTTCTTTGCTGGATGTTAACGCATCATAGGTCGATGTCATGGCTAAGCCATCATAAATCGATGTCATTTCGAAGGATGCGGAAACTGTTAATGAAGATATCATTTCTGGTTTGTAGGAAGATAAAGATGAAGTCAATGTTTCCTTCGTAGAGACAGAGTCGAAGGTGGCTGATGGCTGAATGCTTGAAGTAGTAAGTGGCAGTGAATGCTGAATGAGTGAAGTAGTAAGTGGCAGTGAATGCAAAGGTGTCGGGAGATCACGTGGTGTATCTGTAGTTGTTTCAAGCAACATAGTATCACTTGTTTGTGTTAACTCTGTGACAGAAGTTAGCAAAGACGTTGCTATAACTGAAGGCGTAAATATATCCTTCAACCCATCTTCTATCGAGATCTTTAACATTCTCTGTCTTCTCAGTTTCATTGTGTACCTTGTGCAATTGATGTCCAAGTTCTTGACGTTCATTTCTTGAGGCATGCCTCCACGGTTATCTATGCACGTTCCTCTCAGCTTGTTCCGAAACGGCCCCATGTTATTGAGTAGGCTCTCACAGCTGCACGACATCCCGGACCCTGTGGCGTGAAGCGCGTTGACCTGGTCTGGTGTGACGAAATCAAGTTTGGTGACCCGAGTGTAACTGATGTCAATCACAAGTCCGCTCAGGCCGTCAAACACGTTCATCCCGACCTCGGACAAATCAGTGTTGTTTGAGACATTGAAGAGTTTAAGACCCCGGCAGCGTATGAGAACCCCTTCGTCAAGTGATGTAATGTTATTTGAGCTAAGATCAAGAGTGACTAGTTTGCAGTCTAACGGAATGTCGCTATCTTTCAATTCTTGAATTCTATTTCCTGCCAAGGAAAGATGTAACACGGAGTCTGATATCACCCTCCTGACCTCCTTTGGGAATGAGGTCAACTGGTTGTTATTCAGAATTAAAGTTTCAAGATTGACATCTTTGAAGACGTCACCAGCGATGTCGTAAAAGCCACAGTTGACCAACGCAAGTTTTCTAATCGAGAGACTGGACAGGCGGGCTGATAAACTCGTCATATCTTCAGTTCTGGTACTCAAGTGTAGTTCTCTGAGCGTTTTCAGATTGGTCATCATTTTAACAGCAGTCGGTATGTCGTCTGCCAGCGGCTCTATCATCAGCAGCTCGAGGCTATCTAGAAACGTGTCGAACGCCCCGCGTGCTACATCAATTTTGTATTTATTGTTCCAGATCACCAGGGACCGGAGCCGATCTTTCAGGTGGTAGAACGAGTTCTTCAGAATGTATTCGAATCTATTCCCTCTTAGGTACAAATCCACGCGCACGTTTTCGAGATGTTCAACATAGTCACCAAAGTAAGGGATAGTGGAAAGTTGTCTGTCACTGCAGTCAATGGCGTGGTGGGTCTTGTAGGCTGTACAGTTGCAAGGGTGTGGGCAAGTAGCCCGAGAGATGTAACCTCTGACACAAGAGATGTACAGAACATATACGTTCAGGGATACGCAGACCAGAAATGACTGAAGCATTTACACCGGAATATTCTTTAGGTGTAACACTTGCTATTGATATTTAGTTACACCAGAGTCGAGCTCTACTTTAATGTTAAAGTGTTATTTAGCGTTATTTGAAGCACAAAAATGTACTCTGATCTGTATTGTTCTAAGTAGCTCCAAACTGAAATTCTGAAATAACACTACATAAAAGATGGTTGCATGATGAAAGTGCTGGTTTGGTGCACGAAAACCCAATTTATGGTGTGCATTGTGAGTCCAATGAAAAAAACAACTGAAGCGTAGTTTCCTTACAACATTAGTCGTCCTGAAAAAGGTTTTAGGATCTGTCTCAACGGTAATGAGAACAAGGCAATGTAGAGGGAAACTAAAGTGAAATCTATGCACTACAGCAGCATTGGTACAAATAAGATAAGATTGTGTTTTTTCTTTCTTTTTTTAAAATAAAATTGGAACATATTAAAAATAGTTTTGATTAATTGCCTTTTATAGATCTATTTCAGCATATTAAACAAAAACACAGACCATAAAGAAAAATATTAAATAAATTAACTAATGGTAAAGAAGGCCGTGGTACCGCGCGTTTTAAGAGCACTTTAATAATAATAATAATAATTATAATAATTTATATTTAAAAAAAAAAGAAACAAGAAAAAAGCCAAAAAGCTAAAACATTTTCAAATCAATATTGTAGGCTGCAATGTAGGCAGCCGAATAGTTTTAAACATAAAAATGGAGTTTAAAAAGTCTTTTTGTTTAAAAAAGTTTTTTAATCTCTCATGGGAAAAAAAGCGAACACATAAGAAACGCAACATAATTAGTAATAGGAAAAAAAAACCAGAAACAACAAAAGCACAAAACAGACTAAAAACTAAATCTAACTATTGGTGTTAAAATTCAACAACTGATTGTCGAGTATGGGAGTTCATTAGTAATTGTTGCGACCGAATGTTATGTTTATTAGGCGCAGTGTGTGTTAGAGAGTTTTAATTAGTTAGTGAACGCTCTTCCCGCGCTTGAGTTAGTGACGTATTTTTATGCTAATTGTGACGTATTGTCTAGACTGTTTTGTGACCTAAGTTTTAGTCGTGCGGCAGGATTGAGTGTAACTTTGTGAAAGTAAGATGTGTTTCTTTTATGTCTGCTAGCGAGCTGCGCTATATCATAATATATTCAAGTGTTTATTGAAGTTGCAGCCTGTATTTATAATTAGTTATTACAGTTATAATTGTTATGAAAAGGACTCGAGTTCATTCAGTGATATTAAGAATAGTACGACGCATTACAACGTGTTTAAGAACTTGACGAATTACTCAATCCAGCGGAACAGAGGAGTTGACACTGCTGTTTGAAAAAAAAATACCCTTTCAATGCAACACTTTAACCACATAATATTATGAAACTTAAGTATATACAATAAAATGAAAGATTGCGGATGTAAACGAGGGGGGGGGGGGGAAACAGAAATGAGGTAATGATCGTGTTTTTAAAAAAAAAAATTAGAATAAAATTCTTTTATCGTTTAAATAATTTAAGAGCATATGAGCAAGTCCGAGGTTTTCCCCCTCATTGCGGACTCAGGGATTGCTCTTATCTCTAAATCCGTGTCATATTCTTTGATCTTTCTTCATCATCTTTTAACCATGCAAGAGATATCCTAAACCAGTGGTTCTCAAACATTTTTCGGCCTCCGCCTACTTGGCACCATAAACCAATCCCTACTATCGCATCCAACCAACCTTATAAACAAAAATTCGGTTATTTTTTTTAAAAATTCAGGACAGAAGTTATCGCAGTTGTGTGTTATGAAAATAACAACACAATAAAATGTTATGGTGTTATATGTAATGGAACGTTTAATTAAAACATTTAAAAAGCTTTTTTTTTTTACTTCAATTAATTCAGTTATAAATTGATTAACTTGAACCATCAATACTACAGATTTTTAAAAAAAAATATTTTATTTAAAGTAGGACAATGATTGGTCACTTAATCACAATAACCATAAGCCTATTCCTCGTTACCCACCGGTCTTGAAGTTGAAAACAGGGATCCGTTCTTTCCATTCAATGGTAAAGTTCTACTGTAGTTAGATGGCTTTGTCCCTCCTAATGCTAAGTGATGAGTGACTCTACGTCCTGGCAAAAATGTTCACCGCAGCCGATGGCGTAGTACGTAATGCCCCACACACGAACCTGAGAGTTAGGTTCTGTATTCGGTCCAGACCCTCTAGAGCAGCGGTTCTCAACCCTTTGGGGGTCGAATGACCCTCTCACAGGGGTCCACTAATACCATCGGAAAACACATATACTCAACAGTGATGAAGTAGCAACGAAAATAATTTTGTTTGGCTGGGGTCGCCACAGCGCGAGGAACTATATTACAGGTTCTCGGCATTAGGAAGGTAGAGAACCACTGCTCCAGAGCAATTCAGCTCGTAAAGGCCTTGAACTGGGAGGCTGTAATCCAAAGCCCAACTCATACTCCCAAGATATAATGTCCTCAGAGGCTGTAATCCAAAGCCCACCTCATACTCCCAAGATAGAATGTCCTCAGGAGGCTTGGGTCTGCACCCGACCCCACATAGTGCTAGCCAGTTTCTTTGCTAGGCTTTCCGACCCCTCGTAGTGCTAGCCAGTTTCTTTACTAGGCTTCCCGACCCCACGTAGTGCTAGCCAGTTTCTTTACTAGGCTTCCCGACCCCACGTAGTTCTAGCCAGTTTCTTTACTAGGCTTCATTTGGACGTGACACGAGCGCCGATTTCACGCGTGTGGTTATTCAGTTGAAGTTTCTGGTCCAGCTTCATTCCCATATATGTAGGTCTTTTGTCCCACTTTAGCGTTTTCCCTCATATGCGAAGAATTATTTCTTCTTTTAAAGCATTGCCCCCCCCCCCAACCATTCGTGAATAAGGAATACAGTCTTCTCCGCACTTACCATCAGAACACCAGTTTCCATTGTTTAACATACACCCGTATCTCAGTGAGATCTTGTTCCAGCCGGCTGTGCAATATGTTGACCAGAGCTCCAAATGACTAAATCATCTGCGAACATTGCGTTCCTTGTAACCAAACGTGAATGTAGGTCATGTGCATAGGCCAGGAACAGGGTGCCTCTCAAGGCCGACCCCTGTTTAGTACATCCTCAAGTGCACTTATGTCCAATACTTTGTCCCCGGCACGTGATCATATTGGCTGTTAATTCAAGTTGTTGTAACTTGTACAGGGGACCACACCTTATCGTATGCTAGTTGGAGGTCAAAGAAAACGGCCACATGGTGATTTTCGTCAGCTAGCCTCTTTGTCAGTCGGTGTTTTTATTGGCACAACTAGCCTCTATGTCATTTGGTGTTTTTATGAGTCAAACATTCTTAGGTGTTCCCATGCCAGAGAGATTATCTAGCATTTACCAGACCTTCCATCCGTGTTCCCATGCCAGAGAGATTATCTAGCATTCACCAGACCTTCCATCCGTGTTCCCATGCCAGAGAGATTATCTAGCATTCACCAGAACTTCCATCCGTGTTCCCATGCCAGAGAGATTATCTAGCATTCACCAGACCTTCCATCCGTGTTCCCAAGCCAGAGAGATTATCTAGCATTCACCAGACCTTCCGTCCGTGTTCCCATGCCAGAGAGATTATCTAGCATTCACCAGACCTTCCGTCCGTGTTCCCATGCCAGAGAGATTATCTAGCTTTCACCAGACCTTCCATCCGTGTTCCCATGCCAGAGAGATTATCTAGCATTTACCAGACCTTCCATCCGTGTTCCCATGCCAGAGAGATTATCTAGCATTTACCAGACCTTCCATCCGTGTTCCCATGCCAGAGAGATTATCTAGCATTCACCAGACCTTCCGTCCGTGTTCCAATGCCAGAGAGATTATCTAGCATTTACTAGACCTTCCGTCCGTGTTCCCATGCCAGAGAGATTATCTAGCATTCACCAGACCTTCCGTCCGCCCGCAAGGTTGACGTTTGCACTCGTATTGACCCCATTTTTCGCTTCAAGGATTTCTTCGCGGCCTTATGGCGTCAATCGGTTTGTTCGCCGCTCGAGCTGCGGGCCTTTTCCTCTTGGCGGCCTTCCACCGCACGTTTGTCCTGAGATAAAACCACCATTGAAACCTGGATCCATTACCTGCAGCGAGTCATGTGCAGCCATCCTTGACGGTGCAGGCAAACACTTAAACCCAGTTTCCATAGGTCGTTTTGTGGAAGAAAGTCCACTGACATTTCATTCACCGCACTAAGTACTGACTAGCCAACCGTGTATGTTCAGTTTACTGCTCTAACGCTCACCCCCCCCCCCCCGAGCCCTTGACGTAACCTCTTCCTGTTCATTCCCAGTCCTGCAGTTTGCCCGATTTCTTGGACTTTAAATACAGTATTCGCTGGTGTGCATGATTACATTTAAAAAAGTGAAATTATAAATTTTTTTAAAAATCTTGTTTGAAGGTGGAGTGTCTGCAACCAGGTTTAGGTAGAAGGGAATGTGTGAAAAGGGAATGGTACAAAAAATGGATAACAGGGCGCAACAAAGCCGTGAACGTGTCGACAAGACGTCTTCTTCAGCCAACGTACAAAGACTAAGAACCATATACAAAATTATAACTCAAGCATGTTTTCTAAAATTACCCTAGAAGTTTCTGGCATGATGCCTACTCCGAGAGATCCAGAGAACACAACTGGACAGGACACTTGATCACAAAATCACCGCTCAAGAGTGAGCACTCAGGCTTCGTGCACTGGCCCACCATGTCTAACCCATAACGTAAATGTCCCTCTCCACCCTTGGCCAACCTTGTCCAACCCATAACGTAAATGTCCATCTCCCCCATTGGCCAACCATGTCTAACCCATAACGTAAATGTCCCTCTCCCCCTTGGCCAACCTTGTCCAACCCAATACGTAAATGCCCCTCTCCCCCCTTGGGCAACCATGTCCAACCCATAATGTAAATGTCCCTCTCCACCCTTGGCTCACCATGTCTAACCCATAACGTAAATGTCCCTCTCCCCACTTGGCCAACCTTGTCTAACCCAAAACTTAAATGTCCCTCTCCACCCTTGGCCCACCATGTCCAACCCATAACGTAAATGTCCTTCTCCCCCTTTGGCCCACCATGTCTAACACATAACGTAAATGTCCCTCTCCCCCTTGGCCAACCATGTCTAACCCATAACGTAAATATCCCTCTCCCCCCTTGGCCAACCATTTCTAACCCATAACGTAAATGTCCCTCCCCCCTTGGCCAACCATGTCTAACCCATAACGTAAATGTCCCTCTCCCCCATTGGCCAACCATGTCTAACCCATAACGTAAATATCCCTCTCCCCCCTTGGCCAACCATGTCTAACCCATAACGTAAATGTCCCTCTCCCCCCTTGGCCAACCATGTCTAACCCATAACCTAAATGTCCCTCTCCCCACTTGGCCAACCATGTCTAACCCATAACGTAAATGTCCCTCCCCCGCCTTGGCCAACCATGCCCAACCCATAACGTAAATGTCCCTCTCCCCATTGGCCAGCGATGTCTAACCCATAACGTAAATGTCCCTCTCCCCCCTTGGCCAACCATGTCCAACAAATAACGTAAATGTCCTTATCCCCATTGGCCAGCCATGTCTAACTCATAACTTATATGTCCCTCTCCCCCCTTGGCCAATCATGTCTAACCCATAACGTAAATGTCACCCCCCCTTTTGGCCTGCCATGTCCAACCCATAACGTAAATGCCCCTCTCCCCCTTGGCCAACCTTGTCTAACCCATAATGTAAATGTCCCTCTCACCCCTTGGCCAACCATGTCCAACCCATAACTTAAATGTCACTCCCCCCCCCCTTGGTTCAATCTCTATGTTTATATTGGGCTACAAGGGGTCGTCCATTTATTATGTCAACATACAAGGGAGCGTCCATTAATGATGTCAACATACAAGAGGGCGTCCATTAATTATGTCAACATACAAGGGAGCGTCTATTAATTGTCAACATACAAGAGGGCGTCCATTAATTACGTCAACATACAAGAGGGCGTCTATTAAGTATGTCAACATACAAGAGGGCGTCCATTAATGATGTCAACATACAAGAGGGCGTCCATTAATTATGTCAACATACAAGAGGGCGTCTATTAATGATGTCAACATACAAGAGGGCGTCCATTAATGATGTCAACATACAAGAGGGCGTCCATTAATGATGTCAACATACAAGAGGGCGTCCATTAATTATGTCAACATACAAGAGGGCGTCCATTAATGATGTCAACATACAAGAGGGCGTCCATTAATTATGTCAACATACAAGAGGGCGTCCATTAATGATGTCAACATACAAGAGGGCGTCCATTAATTATGTCAACATACAAGAGGGCGTCCATTAATGATGTCAACATACAAGAGGGCGTCCATTAATTATGTCAACATACAAGGGGCCGTCCATTAATTGTCAACATACAAGAGGGCGTCCATTAATTATGTCAACATACAAGAGGGCGTCCATTAATGATGTCAACATACAAGAGGGCGTCCATTAATTATGTTAACATACAAGAGGGCGTCCATTAATTACGTCAACATACAAGGGAGCGTCCATTAATAAATGTCAACAAAATAGGGGGAGGGGGGTTCGGAAATGTTTGATAGTTGTTGACAAGAGGGAGGGGTGTGGACTAGTTGACGTCAACAATCGTGTTTTCTCTATAAAATTGTTATTGTTAAAAATGGACTGGTTATTACATTATTTAAAAAAAATATTTAAAGTGTAAATGAGTGTAAATAGTCATATAATTTTTAGGCTTTCAACAATATAAGATTTATTTAATGTGTGTCTGTCTGTGCACTGCAGATGGCTGGTCAGAATGTTAGCACACTTTGTTAGTGCAAGAGAAGTCAAATGTTAACCTCTCTTCACCTGTAGATTCTGTTTGTCGCAAATGACTATGGCGGTATGTTTTGCGATCATGTTGCAGGTATGGAACAAGGACAAGGTTCAAGTGTCTTGTGCAGTCAAGATACTTGATATTGATAGGGTAGGAATACGATATTTTGAGAAAGTAAAGTGAGTAACAATAATAACATCCCGGCTTAAATGGATTTTCAAAATCTGTAACATCTATTTCGCATCACAAGTCATGTTGAAAAAGCATGTTCAACAGCATCGACAATGCACTCTTGAAAGCATGTTCAAAAGCACCGACAATGCACTCTTGAGCATAAGAAATTAGCACCTGCTCCTCAACAAAAAAGGATTCGACCAATGCGAGTAGCTGCAAGGAGATAGAGAGAGCTTTTGTCATTGCTCACACCGACATGCTTCTATTTTAAATGCTGATTGGTTAGATGAGGACGATGTTGATTTGTCTGGTATATTAGTTCCACAAGGTGAAAATAATAAATCAGTTACTATAGACTATGCCCATCAGGGGCGTCATTTCAGGGTTGTTCAGGGGGAGGGGAGGGAGGCGAAACCAACAATTGGTCGGCTTGTTAAGTTGTTTATTACTGGAGTTGCCACAGTACATAGCAATTTAAACAAATGATGTCCATGATGCCCACTGTTACACAGAGCAACACCTGGCTACTCCATGGGAAGATGATAGCAGCCCACTGCCCACTGTTACGACAGAGCAACACCTTGGCTACTCCATGGGAAGATGAAAGCAGCCCGCTGTTACGACAGAGCAACAACTGGATACTCCATGGGAAGATGATAGCAGTTAGAAACTATACTATAACTGCCAGCTTTACTGACAAAAACCATACTTATATCACAAACAAAGTGTAAAAACTTGTTTACTTGTTGATTAACAAGCAAAAGATGTAATAAAATGTTTTTACTACAATTTTGTGTCATTAAAATAGATGAGCACAAAGTAAAATGTATTTATAAATTTATTTATATTATAATTCATTTTAGTGGGGGTGGGGTGGGGAGGGTTAGAAATGTTGAAATAATTAAATAGGGGGGTCATTGAAAGTTTGACAGTTGTTGACAAGGGGGGGGGGGGGCAAAAAATTGCGTAAAAGTTTTTTTTGACGTAATTAATGGACGCCCCCAAAGATTAGTCTTGCTGCCATACAGCCGCAACATTGACATATGCCAGGCAAAAACATTTCATCTAGTTTGTGTTCCAAATATTCAATCAGTCGTTGGTGGTTTTTGTCGTCAAGTTGTCACAGTAGGTTTAGACTGACACATAGCGTAATGGGTTTTGTCGTCAAGTTGTCACAGTAGGTTTAGACTGACACATAGCGTAATGTTTTTTTTTTAAAATATTTTTTTATTAAAGTGCAATGAAATAATGTGGGGGGGGGGGTGGGTGACATTGTGTTGATTTTAAATTCAAGCATACAACATAGAAAAAAGTTGGCATAATTTTTTGGCGACGGTTACCGAGGTGCCACGTTGGTTACACGTAGACAGTTTTGACTACCCTCTGATCTAAAACATCAGTAAAATGCACATAAAAGATCTAGTACCTTGCAGGAAATGAAGCCTATCAAAATGAAGGTTGTATCAGGCGGGATAAATATAGCGACTCCATGAGGCGTCGATGACCCTGGCATTTGTCGGTCATGGCCTTTTGCCCAACTAGTTGGCAACCTTGCTGGCAGGGTTCCATGATTGACAGATATATAGACAGGGAACAGACATTTTTTAGAAATAGTTTAGAGTTATTGACTGTGAACAGACATCCAATGTAAGTAGTTAAGAGTTAACGACAGTGAAAAACATCCAGTGTAAGTAGCTCAGAGTTAATGACAGTGAAAAACCATCCAATGTAAGTAGCTTAGAATTAATGACAGTGAAAAGACATCCAATGTAAGGGGCTAAGAGTTAACGACAGTGCGTTGAACATATACAATTATATACTCAACATATCTACACGGAAAAGTACAGAGTACTCTTAAATACCGAGTGCCTTGATATTACATACCGACTTAGTGACTAGATTGTTTATACAGATGGAATTTCCAGATTGTAACTAAGGAGTGAATGATATTGAATGTATTTACATACTGAGTGACGAGATTGTACCTACAAGCTAAGTAGCTAGATTGTACCTACAGACTAAATGTCTGCTCTTCTGAAACTATGAGTCATTGAATTCAGCCTTTTAAATACATGTCTTTACATTTCATGTGACCAGCAGAATTATAATACAGCTTTTAATGAATGATAAGGCTTTTCGGATTTTATTTATTTGCTTCATATTTTTGTTTACATGTAGTTTGACATCTCTGTTTCATACAAGTCTTGTCTACAGATTGATATAGCTGATCCATACAAGTCTTGTCTACAGATTGATATAGCTGATCCATACAAGTCTTGTCTACAGATTGATATAGCTGATCCATACAAGTCTTGTCTACAGATTGACATAGCTCTGTCTTAAAGTCTCCAAAATGCCGAGATTTTGCGATGTCGTTTGTCTGGTGGCTGTAGCAGTGATTCTCACGCAGTTCTGTGTGGATGCTTTCCCCAGTCATCCAAATCAGTTCAAGGGGTACAGATATCAACCTGGCGCCAACAGGAGAGGGGGTGGCGGCAATGTTCAAGGGGGCGGCAATCAGAATGCACAAGGTACTCTTAAAATCACTGCTAAGATACATCATTTGATCTCATCACAGGAGAATACTTGCTATTATTTTGTTCAAACTCTTAAGACAGCCATTCGGTGTATTGAAAACAGTTCGTCTCATTGAGGGAAATATAAATACTTTTAAACAAACTAAAGCAAACAGAATAATTTGATTCAACGTGTAGCAAACTGAAAGTTACTAAATATAACCCCAGAAATCTATCGACATTTTGTTCAATGATATACGAGCAAAGACTATCGTGACGTTTTTATGCCCTATGCTACTGTCCGGTTGTGTGCCCTATGCCAAGGTCCGGTTGTGTGCCATGTGCCACTTTCCGGTTGTGCCATGTTCCACTTTCGGGTTGTGCCATTGTCTAGTTATGTGCCCTATGCCACTGTCCAGTTGTGTGCCCTATGCCATTGTCCAGTTATGTGCCCTATGCCACTGTCCAGTTGCGTGCCCTATGCCATTGTCCACTTGTGTGCCCTATGCCATTGTACAGTTGTGTGCCCTATGCCATTGTCCGGTTGTGTGCCCTATGCCATTGTCCAGTTATGTGCCCTATGCCACTGTCCAGTTATTTGCCATTGTCCAGTTGTGTGCCCCATGCCACTGTCCAGTTATGTGCCCCCAGCATTCAAAGTTGATAGGTTTTTTTTCAATTTTGTCCACGTCCCAATTTTAGTCACCTTAAATATCCGAGCGCCCCACACCCCCCCCCCCCCCACCATATGCTTTGCAGTTCATGAAGTAAGTATAACGGTGTTCATTTGATGACCTGTTCATGTATTTTATTGTTTCTGCCTTTCATGGCATAATCCGTCCTGTCAACCTAAGTCACAAAATACATACGATTAATATCAAGGAATATTATGTAGAAATGTTGACTTCCCATCTTGCCATATTACTGTGTTAAACGTATCTGGGGAGTTACTGATTGTAACTTAGTTTCTGTATGACTTTAATTAAGCCGTGTGATCAATGCTTGATATTGTTCTTGTCAGGATGTTCATCCCAGCCAAGTACATCCTTCCTGAACTTTCTGGCAGTACTCTCGGGCGACTATGGACGCACACAGTTCAAAGTTGGTAACGTCGTACAGGACACGCCCAGCAGTCTGCTGCTCAAACCTGTTTTTAGCCCCATCGTCCAGTGGGTCAGTGAAGTCCAATATGTACACAACTATACATAGGGATGTTAACATTTCAATTTAAAATTGTTACTATCGTACATTGCTTATATATTGATGTTCTGTATCTATAAATCTTTTTTTTAAAATACTCATGCACAATGGAAGGTTTATACATTATGGAAGCATTATATATAATAAGAGGTTTATACCTAATGGAAGGTTTTTACATAATTAAATATTTATAAATAAAGGAAGGTTTATACATAATGGATGAAAACAGACTCGAACAGAAGTAATCATTTACTTTTAGTTCCTCTTATTTATGTTTTTCTTGATGTCTAGCCTATAACAGAAGTTTTTGTCAGTGGCTCTCAACATGGACCAAAGTCCTTTTTTGGTGGCCACGAAAAATTTGATATACCTGTTACATACAAGTCTTGTATACATTTTGACATATATTTATTTATTAAAATCCTAGTTTTAAATGTTTCTTGACTAAACTCAGAATGCATATCCATCATGATACGGAATTAAATACCGGGTAGGGGGTGTTTGAGAGGCCAAGGGGGGTGTTTGAGATGCCAAGGGGGGTGTTTGAGAGGCCAAGGGGGTGTTTGAGATGCCAAGGGGGTGTTTGAGATGCCAAGGGGGTGTTTAAGATGCCAAGGGGGGTGTTTGAGATGCCAATGGGGGTGTTTGAGATGCCAAGGGGGTGTTTGAGAGGCCAAGGGGGGTGTTTGAGAGGCCAATTGGGGTGTTTGAGAGGTCAAGGGCCCTAAATTCGTTTTTTTTTCTAAAATGAGCTAAGTAAATATAATTTCAAACATAGCTACTGCATGGATGGATAGCTCTAGACAAAACGTAGTACAGATACACTAAAAAATTCCAGATTTAAATACTGTTAGATAATGAACTCACAATATCCACTCCTTCTGGGCTGGGGACCCCAATTTAATTTTTCTTATTATTAGCTAAATAAATACAAGTAGACTTAGACAATAATATAGGCTTCCATGGTAATTGATCGATCTAGGTCATTCTAGGTCAAGGTTGGTCGCAATACCCTTCAGAGTGCATATTGAAATACCTTAATAGTAACGAAGTGGCTATTCGTACCCGAGTACCAGAAGTGAGAGGTTGGGATTAAAAAACTATTTAAAATATTATTGTTGGGTTTGTAAGGCAAAATGAGGTATCAAATGGGAGATAATTGAATGGAATATATTATGTTTGTAAACTTAATTCTTCAGTTTAACTAAAATAAACTACCCCAAATGACATCCGAATGCACTGAGTCTAATGGGACCCGGGTGCGAATGGCGGCGCTACGTGTCCGGGTCTATTTTGACAACCTCTCACTTCTGGTATCAGGGTGCGAATAGTCGCAGCCTAAAAGTAATGCCATCAACTCCATTCCGAGCCATTCTAAAAAAATTTCCAGCATTTTCGATAATTTAAAATAATAGATCATATTTTAATTGGGACAGCTTTAAAATTGTATTATTATTTATCTGAATGATCTTTAATACGACCCCATATTCAAGGCATAACTAAAACATAAAGGAAAAAGTTTATAGTTATTGCATTTTGTTATAGATTTATTTTATTCGAAACGTTATTATACGTATGATAGTCATTTGTTACACATTTCAAGTGTTGGGGTGATCAATGAAATATAGAAGTTTTCCAGAAAGTTCTATCTTATTGGATACCAACATGGAACGGAAGACATGCGATGAACGGTATCCCCGAAATGTTAACAAAAGTTATTATAAATGTGATTTTGTAGCTAAATTTTTTATGTGTAATGAAAAATTATTATTAAAGCAATATGTATATTATTATATTGACACAGATTGTTCGTGACTATTTAATAAATTGTTTAAATAGCGACACGCTATTTCCAAGTATCTTAATTTCGATGTTACCAAAAGGGCTGTAAAAGTGTTTTTTTTAAAGCATTCCAGGGCATCGTCGGTTATATTTGCTAGTAATTACATAAAAAGATTTTTTTTTTTAATTGGTAATAGAAAGAAGTTTATGGAAGTAAATACATTATTGTTAATTTCTAACGAGTACAAAAAGAATGGTTGGTCTATGGGGAAGCAGGTCTTCTCTCTTCATTTTAACAAAATTTTAAGACCTAAATTTAAGACTGAACATGATATCGACAATTCTAAGTCTAATTTCAACACCCCTTAATTGTCGCTTTCCGACAGGCTCTGTTGGCTGAGGAATACCTGTTCACCGATGTCGTTAGGCGGGGAATTCTTTCATCGGTACCAGATGCATCCAGCAACCTCATAAATGTTTTCCCCTTCAACTTTACCAACGTCATTGCCAATTTGTAAGTCATTCTAATTACTGAACAGTTCATTTTACCAACGTCATTGCCAATTTGTAAGTCATTCTATTTACTGAACAGTTCATTTTACCAACGTCATTGCCAATTTGTAAGTCATTCTATTTACTGAACAGTTCATTTTACCACGTCATAGGCTTTGTATTTGTTACTTCAAAAAGATCTGCATGGTAAAACTCAATTAAGAGTATAAGGATGAATGTTAAATTCAAATACTTAACTTATTCGGTCTATAGATGTTTGGAAAAATTAAAACTCAAAAACAAATATTTGAATTCATTCCATACATTTGAATAATACACACTCGTTTGAGTTATTAAATGTGATAGGTCAAATGTGATGAAGACGCTTCACATTCGAGTGATTGTCTATGAATATGTATAATACGACAGGGAGAAGATTTTAATAACGTAGTTGCCATCCTTGATTTCGTAGTTAAAAAGCCGGCCATACGACAACATGCTTCACAGCAGTGAGCTTAATTAATTAATCATGTTTTGGGATTAATTTTTTTCATGTTTTAGAGGCGGCCCCTTTGATGAATCCGTGTTGAGCTGTCTGCGACCTTCTGACCTGAACTACACTCACACTTGTGACAGAGTTGTCGCCCCGACATCTAATCCCCTGGTGTTCAAGTTTACTAAATGGCCATTCTGTTCAGCAACACAAGATGTAAGAATTGGTTCTATCTGCCTACCTACCTATCTACATGTAAACCTATCTATCTATGGCCGTTCTTTTCAGTTACTCACGATGTTAGTATTGGTTCCATCCATCCATTTATCTATCTATCCATCCATCCATCCATCCATATTTTGTTGTATATAAATATTTTCCCACTTTGAGGGTTTAAAACTTCAATTCAATATTGCCCTAAACTAAAAATAAACGAACAGGGCACACCTTTAAATGCATTTACTCTCAAGTTGGAAACAGAAGAAACTCTGAGAGCAGTCTTGCGACATTAATATCCAGGGCCATATATAGCCTACATGTATATCCCCTTTGTAAGTGAAGACACGTGTCTGAGATGACGTTTTCAATAGAAGCGCCGTAGAAGTGCATTTGGTAAAGAAAAGTTAACAGAACTCATTGCGTTTCATCGGAAAATCCAAAGATTTATTCAGTTTTGGTGCAACAAAATGTTATTTTTTTCTTCATATTTCAGAATCCTCCCATCTACAGTGCTAATTTACTCTCTATATTTCAGAACCCTCCCATCTACAGTGCTAATTTACTCTCTATATTTCAGAACCCTCCCATCTACAGTGCTAATTTACTCTCTATATTTCAGAACCCTCCCATCTACAGTGCTGTAGTCAACTGTACCCACATTGTTGTTACCTTTCATGACATCAGTGTTGTGGACACCATACCACAAAACCAGTTAATCCAGTTTATTTTGATCAAGACAGCCAGGTGAGATATCAAATGTCATCATAACATTATAAGTCAAACATCAAGAAAAAGCGAAAGCCATAAGTGCACGAGAGAACTTTCATCTTTCATCTAAACACAAACCATCAAATTGAAGTGGACACAAATATATCAATGAATTCAAATGTATTGCATAGTCGGTGTAGTGTGAGGAAATTGAAGTCATTTTTTTAAAATAGTTTTTCTTAAATCTACGTTCAATATAAAAATAAAGTTATATTTGCATTCTGCCCATCCCACAAATTTCATTTCTTCACAAAAGATAACAATTAATGAAAATACAAGTGAAATACATGCAATATTCAATAATTTTTTAAAACAATTTTTCCAGCTTTCCATTGCTACCATCATGGACCAAAGGAAACAGAAATTATCGCAATCCGTGTCCGGCAATATAAGTACCCAAACATTTTCGGACTGGCCAGATGTTAATTGTTTCCAAATGTATGTCACCTAAACTGGACTCTTCTGAAACATTTTCATTTTTATAATCTCAAATTTCTTACAATGGATTTTTGTCCACCATAGATTAGCTTATTTCCTGCATATCTATTTGGCTTAGTTCATAATCACCTATCTATATCGTAGGTAACAGCCATTTCAATACAAATTAATATCATACAGTTATTTTACATAAAGGAAATAAGTGAAAGAAGATATGTTATGTAAAATAAAGCGATACATTTGTTTCTCTATTGAATCAACAATGAAACAAATCATTTTCAATACCATTTATCATTTACAAAATAATAAACATAATAATAAAACTCCCTTGCCTTTCGTTGAAATTGGATTAATTGGTAATTTAACCGATTTAAATCATTATAATTTGCAATAAATGTGCTGTTATTTCAATATTAAACAGATGTTCACTTACTTAAAGCTGAATGTACACATTATAAAGGTTGATGTACACATACTGAAGCTACTCAATAAACTCTGCAAACTTCAGTTCTGTTCTGACTTTTGTTCATCTTTGATGATTTAAAAACAAATGCAATCCTATCATTTTCTTTAAAGTAGTCAAATTGTTTCTATAAATAGAAACATTATTTACTGAATAAAGTCCGCTGACAAGAATTGAACGTACACTAAACATCGGACACTTAACATTGGACACTAAACATTAGACACTAAACATTGGACACTAACCATTGGACACTAACCATGCAAGCAAGTGGATTACTTCCTTTTCTACCATTAACCTTATGAACACTAACCCTTTCATTCATCACCCCCCTACAAATATCCACATTCACACACAGACAGAGAGAGAGAGAGAGAAGTAGAGGGAGAGATAGATAAATAGGGAGAGAGAGAGAAATATGGAGAGAGAGAAATAGAGAGAGAGAAAAAAAGAGAGAGACAGACTCTCACAGACAGACAGAAAGACTGACAGAAGGACAAACAAACAGAGAAATAGAAAGTCCCTCCTGCAAAGTCTCTTCTTAAGGCGGCAGGTACTGATTCTCGCAAGATGTTCTCTGTGGTAAATGACCTTCTTGGGAAGAAATCAGCACCCCTTGTTTTGCCTGACATGAGTAGCGAGCATGCAGCAGCTAAACTGAGGGATGTTTTCACTGAAAAAATTGAGACAATCAGAAAAAGCTTTGAGGATCGTTGTGATTTGTCTGCGGTGGAGAATATCTTTGATGGCAACCATCTAGTGGAATTTGCCCCAGTTTCCTATGAACTGTTAAGACATATAATCATGGTATCTAAACCTACATCTTCTTTTGTCAATCCTATCCCAACCAAGATAGTTTTGGAGTGTCTGGAAGTCTTGCTACCTGTACTGGTCAACATCGTGAATATTAGCCTTCAGTCTGCTACATTCCCACATCTCTTTAAGACAGCGGTCGTTAAACGTCTACTTTAAAAAAGTGGCTTGGACCCAAATGACTGCAAGAATTTTCGCCCAGTCTCCAACCTCCCCTTTGTATCTAAGATTCTTGAAAGAGTTGTGTCACAGCAGCTTACGCTGCATCTAAACACCTATGACTTGCTTGATAAGTTTCAATCTGCATATCGACCTGGGCACAGCTGTGAGACTGCACTGCTCCGTGTCATGAATGATGTTCTCTGTGGTGCTGATCGTGGCGATTTGACAATATTGGTCCTGTTGGACCTCAGTGCTGCTTTTGATGTGATTGACCATGATCTTCTTCTGTCAAGACTTCAGAACGAAGTAGGCATCTCTGGAACTGCACTTTGCTGGGTTTTTTCTTATCTGACTGACAGGACTCAGCGTATTGTAATGAAGCATGCATCTTCCATGGACACTTCCGTTACCTCTGGTGTGCCACAGGGCTCGGTTTTAGGACCCATTCTGTTCTCCATATACACTAGCCAGCTCGGTGTGCCACAGGGCTCGGTTTTAGGACCCATTCTGTTCTCCATATACACTAGCCATAGCTGGGCAAAATTATTGAAAGTCATGGTATTTCCCGCAAAATATTTGCTGATAACACTGAACTGTACAAGTGTTTGCGCCCTAATCCTTGGAGTGTGCTGCTGCTGTTCGGGCTGTCGAGGACTGTTGTCTTGCTGTAAAAGAATGGATGTCATCAAACAGACTAAAACTAAATGATGACAATACTGAGGCAATTGTTTGTGGTTCTGACTCCAGTCTTCGGAAAGTTGCTATCACATCAATAAAAGTTGGTGAATCAGAGATCATGTTGTCCTACACTGTCCGAGACCTTGGCTTTTATATTGATAGTAAACTAAGTATGATTCCACATATCAGTTCTGTGTTCAGGGCATGCTTCTGTCATCTACGCGCCCTGGGTCAGCTGCGTCCTAAACTCAATAAGAGAACAGCAAATGCTGTAACGGTAATTCTAATCCAGTCAAGATTAGATTATTGTAACAGTTGTTTGTGGGCTTTGCCTCAGAATCAAATTTAGAGACTCCAGAAGGTGCAAAATTCTGCAGCACGCATTGTGTCGCGGAAAAAGAGAGCTGACCACATCACCCCAGTTCTACGAGATCTCCATTGGGTTCCTGTGAGTGAGCGCATTGACCATAAGATTCTGTCTTTGGCGTACGGCTGCATAGAAGGCTCTGCACCGGAATATCTGAAAGAACTGCTTTATAAACATGTAACCTTAAAGAACCTGCGGTCCTCAACTCAGTCCTTACTGAAAATCCCCAGTGTGGATGAACACAGAAAAAAGTCGTACGGAGTGCGCTCTTTTGAAGCGGTAGCGCAAAAGTTATGGAATAGTTTACCTCAATCTTTGAGGAGCATTGAAAAGGACAGAAAATCATTTAGAAAACATTTAAAGACTTTTTTGTTTAATAGATTTGAGTATACCAGAGCGCAGTGAGCATGCTAAAGTAGCATTGATACCAGCGCTATAGAAGTATGCAATCAATCAATCAATCAATTTCAACAACGTTGAGATTATTTATGTTTTAAATAACATGTTAATATTTGAATTAAAATTTAAAAAAAAAACACTCAATGTTATCAATTATCATTCTGTACCCCAAATTCCTTCATTATACGTAAACGAGTTTTTGTATCTTTATATATATATTTTTTTTAAAAAGACCTTATTAACAGTGGTTCAAAATCAATTTTACCAATGGGCCCCTGTCAAAATCATTGTATACTTGATTGGTTTAATTAATCCGGTTCTTTTACACGTTGTTCATTCGATGAACACTGTTCCTTGTCTTCTATATTTGAAGGACCCACGATCAATTGAGTGATCATTATGGTTCATATGTATGTAGAAGTCATTGGCCATGTTTATGTGCCAGGCAATGAAGAGGATATTTCACTGGATGCAAGGGCTACCCAGCGAGGGCATCATGAGCTGGGGGCTGCAAGGTCAGGGGCAATAGACGTAAATGTGTCATATGTTGTCGCCTCAACTGTTCCTTCTGGAAGCTTATTCCTGTCCCTGATTGTCTTTGGCAGGAATGAGCAGTTCCTGCACTGTGTTCTTGCTGTAATTGGATGGAACTACCAGTCATGGGCTCGTCGCTGTCTATGGGATAGAGGGACGAGTTTCTGTTTAATGCTGGAGCAGTAGACCAGCCCATTATTTATCTTGTACATCATGGAGAACCTGTATAATCGTCGTCGTTCCTCCAGTTTTGACCAGCCCAGAGTTTCCATTATGCTGCCAACACTACAGGTGTTCCTGTAGCGGTTCAGGACAAAGCGTGCTGCCCGCCTCCAACCTGTCTATATGCTCTTCTGGGTGAATGGGTCCCAGACTGAAAATGCATAATCTAAAAGCGGCCGCACAAAGGCTTTATAGGCTCTTTCTTTCACACTAGAGTTGCCGATCTTTAGATGTCGCCCTAAGAACCGTGGGGTCTTGTTTGCCTGGTTGCACACATTGTTAATATGCTCGTCCCAGCGGACCTCTCTTTGAATGGTAACACCCAGGTACCTTACGGAGGAAACTGGCTCTAGAATATGGCCATGCAATTCGTAATGGTGATGTAAAGTAGTACCATTTCTAGAGACTGACAGTGTCTGGCACTTGGCAGGAGGAAATTCCATGTCCCAGCTCATCTCCAACTCAGCTAATCCATAGAGGTCTTGTTGTAGCTGGTCCTGGTCAGACCTGTTGGCGATCGTCCTATACACCACCGTGTCATCTGTGAACAGTTTTGCTTGGGAGGTCAGCTTCTCGGGTAGGTCATTTATGTATGTTGTGAACAAACAGGAACTTAGAACCGAGCAGCTGGGGGACCCCTGACTTAACACTGACAAAGGAGGAGCTTGTACCGTCCACCGCTACTGCTTGGCATCGGTTGCTGAGGAAGCTAGAGATCCATGTTTTAGTAGTGTCTTGGATCCCATATCTCTGTAGTTTGTGTAGATGCAAACTAGGACTAGGATCGACACGGTCAAATGCCTTTGAGAAATCCATCACCAGCACGTCAGGTTGCTTGCTGTTATCAGATGGTCATCAGGTCTTCTACAATTTCCATAATTAATGCAACTTTAATATACAAATATATCCACAGCATGTAATATTATTCTTTCAACACTTGTATAGCGCAGCTCGGCACCAGAGAGAATACTACACAACCATCTCCTGAAAACTTCTCTTCACGACTGCCTACTAATAAGCTGTACCTCAAAAACCAGACAAGACAAATACGTCATAACCACAAATAACCATAAAAATACATCACCGTGTATAGCGTGGGGAGAGCGTTCACTAAACAAATTACTCTCTCAAAACGCACCGCGCATAATCAAACACAATGTCTGTGCGCAACAATTATCAGTGAGCTCCCATGCTCGACAGCCACTTGTTACTTGTTCACTTGTAAATTTTAATTAAATTCTTGTTCTCTGTTCACAAGTTATTTGAAGATATGTAGATAACATTTTGAAACTACATTTCCATCAATATTTATATATTGACTTGATCTATACAGGGATTATAGTGTTAGTATTCTTGAAATCTAACATCCTACCAAATTTATTATAGACACAAAACATTACCGACACATTATATTTAGGATGGTACCGATTAACAAATGAGCCAATTAGCAATTAATCGCTCTGCCGTTGTCGGCCAATAAGGATTAATCGGCTGTCGAATAATTATTATATATAAAGTTTCAAATGATTGTGAACCTGTGTACTAGACTCACACCTCGTTTGTAAGTCATGAAAGATTATGACAAGCAGTGGAAGCGGGATCGGTGGGGCGGTACGCCATGGGCAGGGGCATTATTTTTATTTTAAGTGGGGCGAGGGCATTTTAAGCCTGCTACAGAGTTTTTTCGTGGAAGGTACGTCTAAAAAGCTTAGCCTGACCAGGGGGACCTAACCCTAGCAACACCACTAATAACAAGTCACTACCGCTAGTGGCTGACTGCCCCGGGGGGCACCAACTCTAGCAACACCACTAACAACAAGTCACTAACCGCTTGTGGCTGACTGCCCCGGGGGGCACCCACTCTAGCAACACCACTAACAACAAGTCACTACCGCTAGTGGCTGACTGCCCCGGGGGGCACCAACTCTAGCAACACCACTAATAACAAGTCACTAACCGCTAGTGGCTGACTGCCCCGGGGGCACCAACTCTAGCAACACCACTAATAACAAGTCACTACCGCTAGTGGCTGGCTGCCCCGGGGGCACCAACTCTAGCAACACCACTAACAACAAGTCACTACCGCTAGTGGCTGACTGCCCCGGGGGCACCAACTCTAGCAACACCACTAACAACAAGTCACTACCGCTAGTGGGGAAGGGCATAGATATAGATTTATTTCAAAAGTGATTGGGTTACGGTGACCCCCAGGTTGAGTTGGGTTACGGTGACCCCCAGGTTGAGTTGGGTTACGGTGACCCCCAGGTTGAGTTTCTAAGTTTGTGCCAGTGAAGGAAGGGGGCGCATATTTAATAGAGTAGAAATCAATGACCATAGGTGGAAATACGAAGGTGAAGGTCCTTTAGGTGGACATACGAAGGTGAAGGTCCCATGGCTGGACATACGAAGGTGAAGGTCCCATAGCTGGACATACGAAGGTGAAAGTCCCATAGCTGGACATACGAAGGTGCAAGTCCCATAGCTGGACATACGAAGGTGAAAGTCCCATAGCTGGACATACGAAGGTGAAGGTCCCATAGGTGGACATACGAAGGTGAGAACCCTGGTGCGATGTCTGAGAACCCTTCCCCCCACCCCCACCCACCCCCCTCCCAATGCTAGGTCACAACACACTTTTCATTTCACGCCCATGAACTCCATGAAACGCAGTTGGGTTATTAAACTTTTTTTAAAAATTAATCTAGCGTAGTTAATAGGAATTATATTTTGCGCTCTGTGGAACTCACAATTGAATCATACGTTCTTTCAAAAATAGAGAATTATCTATATATATATAAATGAAAGTCTGTATGTACGTATGTATGCCCCGTATGAACTCGTACACCATTCAAGGCGATTGCCATAAAAAAACTGTGGTTTTTTGTTGTTCACAAGCCGCGCATTTTTCTGGGTCATTACAACCCTTTTAAAACATTCCGTTTTTGGCTTTTGCCTTAAATTCGTTTTTTCTCTTAAATAATATATATAAGAATAAGCTATGCTGACCGTAACTCCAAAGAACCGAGTATTTAGATACGTTCGAATACTTAAAAACAATCATAGTTATTTTCTACTATTTTAAGGAAATCAAATAAATTTAAATGTGCAAAAAAGTATTATTTATCCGCCTTTATGTTAGTAAAAGTTTAAGTATAATTAATATACATTTCAAATACAGTTTTAAAAAATTAAAATAACAACTAAGGAACTATTTTAAACATTTTATCCGTATGTAAAGGTTATGAAAAAAATTATTAATACAAAAATTATAATCTAAGAATTGCATCGTAACCACATTTATCGGGAAAACTCTAACATCTGTTATTTTTAGTGCGGTTTTAGTGCGCTGTTAATATTGCGAAATAAAGAAAGACAGATATATCGATGGACAGATAGATAGACGGATAGACGAATAGTTATATAGATAGATAGATAGATAGATAGATAGATAGATAGATAGATAGATAGATATATAGATAGATAGATAGATAGATAGATAGATAGATAGATAGATAGATAGATAGATAGATAGATAGATAGATAGATAGATAGATAGATAGATAGATAGATAGATAGATAGATAGATAGATAGATAGATAGATAGATAGATAGATAGATAGATAGATAGATAGATAGATAGATAGATAGATAGATAGATAGATAGATAGATAGATAGATAGATAGATAGATAGATAGATAGATAGATAGATAGATAGATAGATAGATAGATAGATAGATAGATAGATAGATAGATAGATAGATAGATAGATAGATAGATAGATAGATAGATAGATAGATAGATAGATAGATAGATAGATAGATAGATAGATAGATAGATAGATAGATAGATAGATAGATAGATAGATAGATAGATAGATAGATAGATAGATGGATCGATGGATGGATGGATGGATGGATGGATGGATGGATAGATAATACAAGCCAAGATACATCGAGTAACATGAGCAAGCTCTTTGAAAACAACGAGCTTTGTACAAAATAATGTACGTATGCCCTCTTATACCATTTAACCGAATGTGATAAAACTTTGGAGAGATGTTGTGCGCACGCCCGCAAAGGTTTCTAAATGATTACTATCATTTTAAAATATTCCATTTTTAGCCAGGGGCCCTATTTGCGTTTTTTCTAATATTAGCTATATAATTATACCTTTAAACATTATGCGCTCTTACACCATTCATGTGATTGATCTTACACCATTCATGTGATTGATCTTACACCACTCATGTGATTGATCTTACACCACTCATTCGATTGATCTTACACCATTCATGTGATTGATCTTACACCACTCATGGGATTGATCTTACACCATTCATTCGATTTATCTTACACCATTCATGCGATTGATCTTACACCACTCATGTGGTTGATCTTACACCACTCATTCGATTGATCTTACACCATTCATGTGATTGATCTTACACCACTCATGTGATTGATCTTACACCACTCATTCGATTGATCTTACACCATTCATGTGATTGATCTTACACAACTCATGTGATTGATCTTACACCACTCATGTGATTGATCTTACACCATTCATGTGATTGATCTTACACCACTCATGTGATTGATCTTACACCACTCATGCGATTGATCTTACACCACTTATTCGATTGATCTTACACCACTCATTCAAATGATCTTACACCACTCATTCGATTGATCTAACACCACTCATGTGATTGATCTTACACCATTCATGTGATTGATCTTACACCACTCATTCGATTGATCTTACACCACTCATTCGATTGATCTTACACCACTCATTCGATTGATCTAACACCACTCATGTGATTGATCTTACACCATTCATGTGATTGATCTTACACCATTCATTCGATTGATCTTACACCATTCATGTGATTGATCTTACACCATTCATGTGATTGATCTTACACCACTCATTCGATTGAAATAAAACTGTACTGTAAAATATTCCGTTTTGGGCCGTTGCCCCTAAATTTCTGTTTTCTTCTTATATGTGCAATGTAAAAATATATACCGTAAGCGCTCCTATACCATCTATACCAGCGGTTCTTAACCTTTCTAATGCCGCGACCCTTTAATAGAGTTCCTCATGAAGTGGCGACCCCCAAACACAAAATTATTTCCGTTGATACTATATAACTGTAGAGTGTATGTGTTTTCAGATGATCTTAGGCGACCCCTGTGAAAGGGTCGTGCGACCCCCAAAGGGTTGCGACCCACAGGTTGAGAACCGCTGATCTATACGATTGTGATAAAAAAACGTTGTTGATATGTTGTGAGCACGGCCGCAAATATTTTAGGAATTATTACAACCATTTTAAAATATTCCGTTTTGAGCGAGGGGCCCTTTTTTCGTTTTTTCTTAAATCAGCTAAATAAGTATAATTTCATACCGTATGCGCTCCCATACCATCGTATTTTTGATGGGTTTAAAGATGTGATGAGGTTATTTTCTTAATTATCATCTTTCAATGCAGGGTAAAGGGGACGGAAAGGTGCTTTACCTTCTTGTGTTATGCACAAAAAAAAAATATTTTTATCTTACTTAAACTAGTAACGCGGCTTTTAGATTCTATTTACATTATATTGGGGGGGGGGGGGGGGGAGCTACTTAATTAAATTTTCAACTCGCCAAACATTTTTTTAAAAGGTTCAATCACTAAACATCACTGCACATTTTATTTGATATGATGAAACATAATGGAAAAACAAAACAACTTACTTATACTAATTAGACTACCTTTTATAAATATTACCAAATTAACCGAATACTGTAAGCCTTTAAAAAGCTTGGCTTTATATACGGATCACCAAATTTATCGAGCGTAGTGAGGGTCTTGCATTCTTTCTTAAAATGAGAATGCTTGGTGGCAGGGTGGATATATCTAGATCAGTTAATAGCCCCAAAGGGCTGTGGTCACAAAGTAAATTTGAGAACCATTGTATTTCATGATGACATGTTTATCAGACATGATCAATCTATTTAGGAGTCAATAAACGTTGCATTTTGTCGGTAACCGAATTTTGCTGAGCACTTAGCCACCCTGGGATTTTCCATTGTTGAGAGATATGATCTTGGGTCAGATTGCTTTATTATGTCACTATGCCTGGCTTGTTACGTAACTGAAATGTCTGGGTCACACTGATCTAGTTGGTTAACTCGACATCAGACTCAATGCTTTCTTCTTATTGAATTTCAAATGTTTCACTTCAAGTGGACCATGTCACTCTGGAGTAAGACCATGTCACTCTGGAGTAAGACCATGTCACTCTGGATTAAGACCATGTCACTCTGGAGTAAGACCACGTCACTCTGGAGTAAGACCATGTCACTCTGGAGTAAGACCATGTCACTCTGGAGTAAGAGCATGTCACTCTGGAGTATGACTATGTCACTCTGGAGTAAGACCATGTCACTCTGGAGTAAGACCATGTCACTTTGGAGTAAGAACATGTCACTCTGGAGTAAGACCATAGAATAAGCTGTTCATGAAGTGGACCATGTCACTCTGGAGTAAGAACATGTCACTCTAAAGTAAGACCATAGACTAAGCTGATATTGAAGTGGACCATGTCACTCTGGAGTAAGGCCATAGAATAAGCTGATATGGAAGTGGACCAGGTCACTCTGGAGTAAGGCCATAGAATAAGCTGATATTGAAGTGGACCATGTCACTCTGAAGTAAGACCATAGAATAAGCTGATATTGAAGTGAACCAGGTCACTCTGGAGTAAGACCATAGAATAAGCTGATATTGAAGTGGACCAGGTCACTCTGGAGTAAGGCCATAGAATAAGCTGATATTGAAGTGGACCATGTCACTCTGGAGTAAGACCATAGAATAAGCTGCTCTTGAAGTGTACCATGTCACTCTGGAGTAAGACCATCGAATAAGCTGCTCTTGAAGTGGACCAGGTCACTATGGAGTAAAGACTATGGAATAAGCTACACTTGAAGTTCAGTCATGTTACGCTAGAGTAAGGACCATAGAATAAGCTACACTTGAAGTTCAACCATGTTACTCTAGAGCAACGGTGGCCAAACCGCGGCTCGCGAATGCATGCGGCTATTCTGTGTTCACATTGCGGCCCGCAAACAATTTATGAAATTAAAACTTTTCGTTTGAAATATATAATATCAAAAATAAATGAAAGTTTTTTTTTAAAAATCTTGACTGAAACAAAGGGTTGAAAAGAATGTGTGATTTATTAAATTTTTAAAGTTGAAGGGAGCGATTGGTTTCTGATTTGTTGGTGATGTGAATAGATCGATATTTCAAATTATTGACCATTACTGTTAGTCCTACTAAAGTTAGTAACTTATTATTTAAAAGTTTAAATCAAATATGCGGTTACGGTTAAAACAATTGAAATGTTTAAATCATTAAATTCGAATAAAAAGTAATTTTTAAGAAATAAATCACAAAAGGAATTTTTCTTTGCGAGTGGGGTCGTGACCCATAGTGCTTCAAGCGGCTCTCAACAAATTTTTTTATTTTAAAAATGGCTCTCAGTTACACCAGGTCTGTCCACCCCTGCTCCAGAGTAAGGACCATAGAATAAGCTACACTCAAAGCACGAAACCAGCCTTGGTGCTATCATAACACAAACATTAATTTAACTCTACTATTATTCATACGACTGTTCCTAATCCAAAGGAGTCACGACTGAACTGCTGACGATAATTGAACTTATTTTAGTTAAGTTAAAACCTATGTATAGCGGTACATCAATCTTATCATTCAAAGTAATTTAAATACATCAAAGTATTTTGTTAAAAGCATGCCACGTGTTCGACATGCAACAGCTCCCTGGCCATCGATTTAATGACGAGTCCTTGGACAAACTTTTTCAAAAAGTTAAAAAATAAAAAATAAAAATCTGAAAGGAAAATTAATGATCCCTATTAAAATATGAAGATTCAAAATTTTACATAATTAAAAAAATAAGTCAGCTATTTATAAGTCAAGTGCCATGTTTTGAATGAAACCCAGTACAATGAAAGGCGACCGACATGCACTGAAGTCAGTGAACCGTGTGACATTTTACTGTGTGACATTTTACTGTGTGACATTTTACAGAGTTTAAAGCCACCTGAAGAGTGCTATATAAGACCACAGTGATCTGTTTTAGAACATCACACCCAGAGTTGAGCAGACCTTCAATGTAAGTAGCTAAGAGTTAACTACGGTGAGCAGACTTTCAATATAAGTAGTTTAGAATTAATGACAGTGACTTGATTGTACAAACTGACTGAGTGATTATATCTACAGAGTGAATGTCTGCTCTTCTGAAACTATGTGTAATTGAATGAAGTTATTCAATTTTTAAATAAATGTCTTTACATTCCATGTGGCAAGCAGAAATATTTTACCGCTTTAGCTCTGTCTTAAAGTCTCCAAAATGCCGAGATTTTGCGAAGTCGTTTGTCTGGCGGCTGTAGCAGTGATTCTCACGCAGTTCTGTGTGGATGCTTTCCCCCATCATCCAAATCAGTTCAAGGGCTACGTATATCAACCTGGCGCCAACAGGAGAGGGGGTGGCGTCAATGTTCAAGGGGGCGGCAATGTTCAAGGGGGCGGCAATCAGAATGCACAAGGTACTCTTAAAATCACTGCTAAGATACATCATTTGATCTCCTCACAGGAGAATACTTGCTATTATTTTGTTCAAACTCTTAAGACAGCCATTCGATGTATTGAAAACAGTTCGTCTCATTCAGGGAAATATAAATACTTTTAAACAAACTAAAGCAAACAGAATAATTTTATTCAACTTGTAGCAAACTGAAAGTTACTAAATATAATCTCAGAAATGTATCTACATTTTGTTCAATGAATTACGGGTAGGAACGTTGACAAAAAATTTAAAATATTATCTAGCATTCATTTAAACAACTAACACTTATCTAGAATATTGCTAAAGTATCTTACTATATTACTGTGTTAAACGTATCTGGGGACATAATGATTGTAACTTAGTTTCTGTATGACTTTAATTAAGCCGTGTGATCAATGCTCGATATTGTTCTTGTCAGGATGTTCATCCCAGCCAAGTACATCCTTCCTGAACTTTCTGGCAGTACTCTCGGGCGACTATGGACGCACACAGTTCAAAGTTGGTAACGTCGTACAGGACACGCCCAGCAGTCTGCTGCTCAAACCTGTTTTTAGCCCCATCCTTCAGTGGGTCAGTGAAGTCCAATATATACACAACTATACATAGGGATGTTAACATTTCAATTTAAAAAGATCGGTACAATACTCATACACAACGGAAGATTTATACATAATAAAGGGTTTATACATAATGGAATAATTATACATAAGGGAAGGTCTATACATAATTAGCAATGCATGCTTACTAGAATGTGAACGTTTTGAAAAATAAATGAAAACAAGTTCAAACAGAAGTAATCCATTACTTTTAGTTCTTCTTATTTATGTTTTTCTGTATGTCTTTAGCCAATAACAGAAGTCATTGTCAGTGGTTCTCAAAATGGGCCATGTGAACTCCAAGGGTTCCACAGACAATTCTTTGTCAGGTGGCAACGAAAAATTTAAAAAATAAGGGATTATAAATTTATATATACACAATCTCTTTCACACAGGCTCTGTTGGCTGAGGAATACCTGTTCACCGATGTCGTTAGGCGGGGAATTCTTTCGTCGGTACCAGATGCATCCAGCAACCTCATAAATGTTTTCCCCTTCAACTTTACCAACATCATTGCCAATTTGTAAGTCATTCTATTTACTGAACAGTTCATTTTACCAACGTCATTGCCAATTTGTAAGTCAATCTATTTATTGAACAGTTCATTTTAGCCACGTCATTGCCAATTTGTAAGTTATTCTATTTATTGAACAGTTCATTTTACCCACGTCATTGACTTTGTATTTGTTTCATCAAAAAGATGTGGCGATACACAACGAAGGTTAACCCTAACATTATTTTCAAATTGGAACTTACTCTATAGATGATTGGATAAAATAAAACTCATTGAAAACAAATATTTGAATTCATTTCATAAAGTAGAATCATACACACGCCACGTGTAAAATTTGAGTTATTAAATGTTAAAGGATAAATTTGATTTATTAAGTGTAACAGGACAAATGTAACGAAGCTTCACTTTCGGGTGAGTGTCTATGAATATGTATACAATAACTGGGTGTAGAATTTAATAACATAATTACGAGAATTTTAAAGCATATTTTTTTCGATTTGTTAAAGATAAATATAGCCTGTCTCCCCCCATCCCCCGCCCTCGGAAGAGTCGAATGATATCTTGGCCATCGGGCTACATACTTTACAGCAGTGTGATTAATTCATGACTCATATTTTGGGATTAAATTTTTTGCCAAGCTAGTGTATGATAAATAAATCTGTTCCAACTATTTTTTAGAGGCGGCCCCTTTGATGCATCCGTGTTGAGCTGTCTGAGACCATCTGACCTGAACTACACTCACACTTGTGACAGAGTTGTCGCCCCGACATCTAACCCCCTGGTGTTCAAGTTTACTAAATGGCCATTCTGTTCAGCAACACAAGATGTAAGAATTGGTTCTATCTATCTACCTACCTACCAACCTACCTACCTATCTATTGCCATTGTGTTCAGCAAGACACGATGTTAGAATTGGTTTTAACTTATACCAACCTACCTAACTAGCTACTTATCTATGGTGATTCTGCTCAGCAAAACACGATGTGAGCATTGGTTCTACTTACCTACCTAACTACCTACCTGTCTACCTATCTACCTTCCTAAATACCTATCTATGTAACTACATACCTACACACCTAATTACCTACCTAGCTACCTACCTACATACCTACCTTTCTATCTACCTACCTACTTATGTATATACCTACATACCTATCTAACTACCTACCTATCTACTTACCTACCTGTCTACCTACCTTGCTATCTATCTATCTACCTATCTACCTACCTACATATGTACATACCTACATACCTTCCTACCTATCTAGACTCCTTTCTACTTACCTACCTACATATCTACATACCTACCTCTTTACCTATCTAACTACCTACCTACCTATCTATTGCAATTTTATCGCATTCGGATGGGTGGTATGGGAGCGCATACGGGACATACACACACACACATTAATTTTGTATATGTATAGTTATAGTAAACCGAATAAAAGTATAACTTTTGCGCAACTATTCAAGTTCTATCTATCTATCTGTCTGCCTGTCTATCTATCTATCTATCTATCTATCTATCTATCTATCTATCTATCTATCTATCTATCTATCTATCTATCTATCTATCTATCTATCTATCTATCTATCTATCTATCTATCTATCTATCTATCTATCTATCTATCTATCTATCTATCTATCTATCTATCTATCTATCTATCTATCTATCTATCTATCTATCTATCTATCTATCTATCTATCTATCTATCTATCTATCTATCTATCTATCTATCTATCTATCTATCTATCTATCTATCTATCTATCTATCTATCTATCTATCTATCTATCTATCTATCTATCTATATCTATCTATATATCTATCTATCTATATCTATCTATATCTATCTATCTATATCTATCTATCTATATATATATATATCTATCTGTCTGTCCGTCTATCAGTCTTTCTGTCTATCTCTCTGTCTGTCTATATTTTTATTTGTTCTCAATATCCCCCCTCTCTCTCCCTCTTTTTGTCTCTCTTTGTCGATCTATATCTATCTCTCAAGTTGCTAAGTTAGAAACAGAAGAAACTCTGAGAGCAGTCTCGCAACATTAGCATCCAGGGCCATATATACCCTACATGTATATCCCCTTTGTAAGTGAAGACATGTGTCTGAAATGACGTTTTCAATAGAAGCGCCGTAGAAGTTCATTTGGTAAAGAAAAGTTAACAGAACTCATTGCGTTTCATCGGAAAATTCAAAAACCAAAATGTACTGGCAATAAAAAGCTCCTTGAGCAACGCATCTGAAGTTTTCCGTAAAAGCAAAATTTAAAATAATTAATGATAATATTAAATAATCTCTATACTTTGGTACGCAATCCCCTACAGTATCCTATTTATTCAGAACAGTCCCATCTAGAACACTGGTTTACTCTCTATATTTCAGAACTCTCCCATCTACAGTGCTAATTTACTCTCTATATTTCAGAACTCTCCCATCTACAGTTCTAATTTACTCTCTATATTTTAGAACTCTCCCATCTACAGTGCTAATTTACTCTCTATATTTCAGAACCCTCCCATCTACAGTGCTGTAGTCAACTGTACCCACATTGTTGTTACCTTTCATGACATCAGTGTTGTGGACACCATACCACAAAACCAGTTAATGCAGTTTATTTTGATCAAGACAGCCAGGTGAGATATCAAATGTCATCATAACATTATAAGTCAAACATCAAGAAAAGCGAAAGCCATAAGTGCAGGGGAGAACTGAATATCTTTCATCTGAACAAAAACCATCAAATTGAAGTGGACACAAATATATCAATGAATTCAAATGTATTGCATCGTCGGTGTAGTGTGAGGAAATTGAAGTCATTTTTTAAAATTGTTTTTCTTAACTCTACGATCAATATAAAAATAAAGTTATATTTGCATTCTGCCTTTTCCACTAAATTAATTTCTTCGGTAAATAAAACATGAAAATTAATGAAAACACAAATGAGAATAGATAAAATAATTTTAAAAAATGTGAATTATTTTTTCCAGCTTTCCATTGCTGCCATCATGGACCAACGGAAATCTTCGCAATCCATGTCCGGCGATTTAAGTAGCCAAACATTTTCGGACTGACCAGATGTTGTTTCCAGATGTATGTCACCTAAACTGGACTTTCTCAAGCACATTCATATTGTACTCTCAAATTTATTATTTCTCAATATCCATTTTTTTCGCTTTACATTATATTGTTTCATGAATATCTTGTTTTGCTTAGTTAATAATCACATAAATATGTCAGAGCTAACAGCCATTAATTTATGCTAGTTAATATCGTAAAGTAATTTTACATCAAAGGAAATAAACGAAACAAAGTATGTTATGTAAGATAAAGCGATACATTTATGTTAGGCATATTGCTATATGTTGACTAGATTTTAATTTTAAAACAAAATCTATTTTAAAAAAGTAGTGCAATGCTAAATTGTTTTCTCGATTGAATCAACAGGGAGGCGTATCGATTTCAATACCATCGATCATTTACGATATTAAAAATAACAATAATAAAACTGGAATGATGGGTTATTAATCGGATTTATATGAACTCATATTATTAGTTATTAGTGTGCTTTTATTTTTATTATACGTTTTATTTTCAATATTAACTAGATGTTCACATACTAAAGCTAGATGTACACATACTAAAGCTAGATGTACACATACTAAAGCTACTCAATAAACTCTGCAATCTTCAGTTCTGTTTTGACTCTTTTGTTTATCTTTGGTGATTTAAAAAAAAATAATTCTATCGTTTTCTTTAATGTAGTCAAGTTGTTTCTGCAAAGATTAACATTATTTACTGATGAGAAGCCATCTTTGTAATGTTAAATACATATTCTGTTAAAAAATATTGTATATAGTGTCCGCTGACAACAAGTGAGCGTACACTGAGCATAGGACATTAACCAAGGCAACAACCAAGGCAATTGGATTACTTCGTTGTCTACCATGTATACCCTTATGAAGTCCCGCCCCTTCATTCATCACCCACCTGCACATATACACATACACACAGAGCGAAGAGAGAGAGAGAGAGAGAGAGAGAGAGAGAGAGAGAGAGAGAAAGATTGAATGACAGACAGAAGGACAGACAGACAAACAGAGAAATAGAAAGAGAAACCCCCTCCCATGGTTAAGTTTATTTATTTGTCAAAAAATCTCTTGATAATTACATTAAAATAGAAACACTACAATTTTACCAACTACAATTTTACCAACTACTATTTTACCAACTACAATTTTACCAACTACAATTTTACCAACTACAATTTTACCAACTAATATTTTACCAACTACTATTTTACCAACTACAATTTTACCAACAACAATTTTACCAACTACAATTTTACCAACTACAATTTTACCAACTACAATTTTACCAACTACTATTTTACCAACTACTATTTTACCAACCTCAATTTTACCAACAACAATTTTACCAACTACAATTTTACCAACTACAATTTTACCAACTACAATTTTACCAACTACAATTTTACCAACTACAATTTTACCAACTACTATTTTACCAACCTCAATTTTACCAACAACAATTTTACCAACTACAATTTTACCAACTACAATTTTACCAACTACAATTTTACCAACTACTATTTTACCAACTACAATTTTACCAACTACTATTTTACCAACTACAATTTTACCAACTACTATTTTACCAACTACAATTTTACCAACTACTATTTTACCAACTACAATTTTACCAACTACAATTTTACCAACTACAATTTTACCAACTAATATTTTACCAACTACTATTTTACCAACTACAATTTTACCAACAACAATTTTACCAACTACAATTTTACCAACTACAATTTTACCAACTACAATTTTACCAACTACTATTTTACCAACTACTATTTTACCAACCTCAATTTTACCAACAACAATTTTACCAACTACAATTTTACCAACTACAATTTTACCAACTACAATTTTACCAACTACAATTTTACCAACTACAATTTTACCAACTACTATTTTACCAACCTCAATTTTACCAACAACAATTTTACCAACTACAATTTTACCAACTACAATTTTACCAACTACAATTTTACCAACTACTATTTTACCAACTACAATTTTACCAACTACTATTTTACCAACTACAATTTTACCAACTACTATTTTACCAACTACAATTTTACCAACTACTATTTTACCAACTACAATTTTACCAACTACAATTTTACCAACTACAATTTTACCAACTACAATTTTACCAACTACAATTTTACCAACTACTATTTTACCAACTACAATTTTACCAACAACAATTTTACCAACTACAATTTCACCAACTACAATATTACCAACGACCCTCCAAATGTGTGTGCCCTATTACCAACGACCCTCCAAATCTATGTGCCCTATTACCAACTACCCTCCAAATCTTCCGTTAGGAGTTTTCGTATCTTTATATTGTTTGCTTTCAAAAAGTCCTGAGTACAAAGGTTTGTAATCAATGTTCCGCTGGGACACCGTTTTACTTGTTTACTTCAATTCTTAAAAATTCTTGTCCTTTGATCACGAAGTAATTTGACGTTAAGTATATAGGTATCGTGTTGAAACGACATTGTCATCAATATATATATATATATATATATATATATATATATATATATATATATATAAACCTTTGGTACAAAATTTCGGCCCTGTATATATATATAAATATGTAGATAGCCATTTATCAAACTCTGGCAATCATATTTAAAAATTTCTTTAAAATTCAGATAAACTGTTATAGGAGACTGCAACTTTCCTTGTCACCCAGAGTTATCGTTCATACCAGGGAGTACAAAGAAAGAACAAAGATGGCTGCTCACATGGCGAAAACATGGAGAAACCATCATTTGAGACCTGGCGAGTTGAAGGAATAAATGAAATTTTTACGGGAATTGCATCAGCCAGTATCTGGAAATAAAGCAGAACTTGCCGATCGGGCACGCGGCTGTGTAGCGTTGCTAATTTGTGGGGGAAAAAACGTATGTATCTGAGACATTTTTCTAATTTCAAGGCGAAAAAAATTTAACAAATGATGTCGGCATTGTGCGGCACTGTGCATGTTGAGCTATGATGTCGGCATTGTGCGGCTCTGTGCATGTTGAGCTATGATGTCGGCATTGTGCGGCACTGTGCATGTTGAGCTATGATGTCGGCACTGTGCATGTTGAGCTATGATGTCGGCACTGTGCATGTTGAGCTATGATGTCGGCATTGTGCGGCACTGTGCATGTTGAGCTATGATGTCGGCATTGTGCGGCACTGTGCATGTTGAGCTATGATGTCGGCAATGTGCATGTTGAGCTATGATGTCGGCACTGTGCATGTTGAGCTATGATGTCGGCACTGTGCATGTTGAGCTATGATGTCGGCACTGTGCGGCACTGTGCATGTTGAGCTATGATGTCGGCAATGTGCATGTTGAGCTATGATATCGGCACTGTGCATGTTGAGCTATGATATCGGCACTGTGCATGTTGAGCTATGATGTCGGCACTGTGCATGTTGAGCTATGATATCGGCACTGTGCATGTTGAGCTATGATGTCGGCACTGTGCATGTTGAGCTATGATATCGGCACTGTGCATGTTGAGCTATGATATCGGCACTGTGCATGTTGAGCTATGATGTCGGCATTGTGCGGCTCTGTGCATGTTGAGCTATGATGTCGGCATTGTGCGGCACTGTGCATGTTGAGCTATGATGTCGGCACTGTGCATGTTGAGCTATGATGTCGGCACTGTGCATGTTGAGCTATGATGTCGGCATTGTGCGGCACTGTGCATGTTGAGCTATGATGTCGGCATTGTGCGGCACTGTGCATGTTGAGCTATGATGTCGGCAATGTGCATGTTGAGCTATGATGTCGGCACTGTGCATGTTGAGCTATGATGTCGGCACTGTGCATGTTGAGCTATGATGTCGGCATTGTGCGGCACTGTGCATGTTGAGCTATGATGTCGGCAATGTGCATGTTGAGCTATGATATCGGCACTGTGCATGTTGAGCTATGATGTCGGCACTGTGCGGCTCTGTGCATGTTGAGCTATGATGTCGGCATTGTGCGGCTCTGTGCATGTTGAGCTATGATGTCGGCACTGTGCGGCTCTGTGCATGTTGAGCTGGACGAGCATGAAACTTAAATTAACCGATAAAAATGTTTAATTAAGATTTGGTCAGATGAGCACTTAATGATGTGCAGTGTTACATTTCACCAACTCAAGCACTTGTATCTTCTTGAAATGAATGAGACACAGACAATTTGTGTAAGTAAAACAATTTCTATGAAGCCTTAATTATGATTAGAGAAAAAACGAATTCAGACTTTTCGGCAAGTGCCTTCATCAATAAAACAGCACAATTCATATGAGTCTTAATTAATTGTAAACAAATATTTTATATATATATAGACATTTATGTACCATTTCCAATGTTAAGAATTGTAACAACAGCACTGGTTACACTATTTTTGACGAAATAACAATAAATGCACAATATGAATTTCAACTAGTAGTCACTAGTGTCCTCATAACCAAGCACTACAGTCGAGAACCGCCATTTGAAACGATGGCCTACCTGCCGTGACGTCACGTAAATTCCCACATCCTGCCGCTTAGGCCTTGAGTTCTCGTTGGTCGTGGTCAGAAGTCCTCTAACATGGTTTCTACATGTGGTTTCTACCTCGTGATTAATTCACTAAGTAGCGGGGACGAAGTTGTTGCCTATACAGTCACCTCAAAGACTGTATGATAGAATCAGATACAAGGGCTGCCAAAACCCACCCACATCACCTCAAAGACTGTGTGATAGAATCAGATACAAGGGCTGCCAAAACCCACCATGTCACCTCAAAGGCTGTATGATAGAATCAGATACAAGGGCTACCAAAACCCACCACGTCACCTTAAAGACTGTATGATAGAATCAGATACAAGGGCTGCCAAAATCCACCCATGTCACCTCAAAGACTATATGATAGAATCAGATACAAGGGCTGCCAAAACCCACCCATGTAGCCTCAAAGACTGTATGATAGAATCAGATACAAGGGCTGCCAAAACCCACCATGTCACCTCAAAGACTGTATGATCGAATCAGATACAAGGGCTGCCAAAACCCACCATGTCACCTCAAAGACTGCCGCTATTGGCTGACTGCACCGGGTGGCACCAACTCTAGCAACACCCCTAATAACAAGTCACTACCGCTAGTGGCTGACTGCCCCGGGTGGCACCAACTCTAGCAACACCACTAATAACAAGTCACTACCGCTAGTGGCTGACTGCCCCGGTGGCACCAACTCTAGCAACACCTTTAATAACAAGTCACTACCGCTAGTGGCTGACTGCCCCGGGTGGCACCAACTCTAGCAACACCACTAATAACAAGTCACTACCGCTAGTGGCTGACTGCCCCGGGGGGCACCAACTCTAGCAACACCACTAACAACAAGTCACTACAGCTAGTGGCTGAATGCCCCTGGGGGGCACCAACTCTAGCAACACCATTAATAACAAGTCACTACCGCTAGTGGCTGACTGCCCCGGGGGGCACCAACTCTAGCAACACCACTAACAACAAGTCACTACTGCTAGTGGGGAAGGGCATAGATATAGATTTATTTCAAAATGATTGGGTTACGGTGACCCCCAGGTTGAGTTGGGTTACGGTGACCCCCAGGTTGAGTTTCTAAGTTTGTGCCAGTGAAGGAAGTGGGCGCATATTTAATAGAGTAGAAATCAATGGGAATGACCATAGGTGGAAATAC